>VWPW01009212.1:52388-92161 GCA_013389825.1 Crypturellus undulatus
GGCGGCGAGGCCCCCATCGCCGCGCACGGAGCCAACATGGAGGAGGCGCGCGCGGGGCGAGCCGTTGGGGGCGGCTCACGGCCGCCATCTCCCCGCGGGCTGCGCCCGCCGCCGCTGCTCAGGGGAGGGAGACCCTTTTGGGGGGTAACTTGCCCCTTTTGGGGGGTAACTTGCCGCTTTGGGGAAATTCCCGGTGTGGGGAGAGCGCCGCGGGGCGGTTCAGGTGTTGTCGGAGCTGAACTGCTGCCCGCGGCCCTTCGCCCCGTGTGAGGAGTGCGGCCGCAGCGAGGCCCTCTGGACAGAACGAGCCCAACTCGGAAGGTTTCGGCAGTGGCATCATACGAGAGGGAAAAAAAATAATAAAAGCAAAAAATGATAAAAACATCAAAAAGTGGCTTGTCTGTTAATTGCCGCGCCGGAGGTCAGTGTTTTGTGTTTAGGGAAATAATGGAAAAGGAAAGAAAGATGGCATTTGTGTTGAGATGGGCTTCAAAAAGAAGAGTCGCCTTCAAAATTACCTTGGGACGCGCGTGCACCAAAACAGAAGAGCCCAAACAACCAAAGTTGCTGAAGTTCACGCGTTCCAGCCGGCAGCTGCCGTTCAGAATGGTGCTTTATTGGTTTCATGCCTCCAGCAGTCAAATTGGGCCCCTGAGTAACATTTATATCCATTGCGTCTGCGTTTGGGTGAAAGGTGGACTATAAAACATCAGTAATTGTATTAATCAGTAATGATAATATAATAATGCAGTTTAATCTTCAAAACAAATTTGCAACAGGAAGACAATGTGTGCAGAACAAAGCCATTTTTAATTTAAGATAGAAAAAAACCCATGTGTATTTGCTCTTACGGGGCCATTAACACATTAAACACTTAGCAAAACTGAAAAAGGCAAAAGTGCTTTAGGTTTTGAGACTCCTTGCCATAAATCCCATTGATCTAATCCTGTTAAGAGTGGTTAGAGTTTATCATGTTCCTGTCCTGTCAGGAGCCTAAATCACATTATCCAGAATTGATTTTTAATTTGCAAATCAACAGTGAGTTTTACAAATTGACTTGAGCAATGAATGACTTAAGTAGGACTGGTCGAGATTCTGGTCCCGTCGCTGCGTCACAGAACTGGCCGGAGTTACGGTAGTCTAAGCGTGAACCGAGCTGGACCTCTGCTATCGGCCGTGTTTTTCTGAGCACGGGCAGGCGCTGCTGCCTAGTTACTCTTTCAGCACGGTGATAAAACTTGTGCATCTGAAAAACAGATTGAGCCCCGACTATGTAAACATCCTCAATATGTTTCAAAGCTATTCTTTATTTGTTAGGGGATGTATGAAACACTGGCGACGGCTTCATGGTTAAAGACATTGGGTCTTGCTGCCACTGGACTTTGCTCCTGGGTGGCAGGCCTGGGGTTAAACAGCAGACCTGTCTCTCACCACCTGGCCGTGCCCACGAGGCGCTGGAGGGTTATCTGAGGAAGCTTGAACAAAGCCCTGATTCTCCCTCCATCTGTGCCTCTCAGGTTGTTTTCTTCTCAAAAGGTATATTCCGGTATAAGGAATGAATTGGTGGGATTCTCAAAGACTGAACTTGCTCAGCTTGCTGTCTGGTGTGTATGTGTGCAATTGGCCACATATTCCTATGAACAGCACTGGGGCTGCACCAGTGATCAACTTTTCCCCGAAGTGCAGAGACTTGCAGGCTAAATTTCAGGCACAGTGTGTTTGAAGGAGCACAGTTGTGTGGGAGAAGACCAGATGATGAAGCTCATAACTGAACGCAAACTCAGACCCATGTCATGTAGATGTGGAAGAAACTCTTAGGGTGCCTGTGTGGAGTCTTGGAGGCTTTCATTTCAGCAGAAAAGCTGGATGCTTCTTAAATTGTCTATAGTTGTTAGCGACAGTCTGGGTCTTCCTAATCTTTGTGAGGAAACACTAAACACGTGACTTTAAACCATCAAACTGCTGGTGCCTCAATCTGCTTAATTCTGCACTGGAAGGGACTGGCATGTCATTGCCACCTTCTGCTAGTGAGTCAGCCTGCAACCTGTCACCACATTTTACCTAGCTGATGGCAGCTCCTGCAGTATTGCTCTGCTATTACTGAGTGGGCTCTCAAATCTGTTGCAGAGCTAAGCTGAAATGATGAACTTAAAACACTTGTCATTTGCTTGGGAGAGATGAGCTTTAACAGGCACCATTAGTAGTTGAGAGTCAGCTAAGACCTCTGTTGGCTTTTAGGAATTCCTCCCGTGTTTTTTTCTATTGCTTTAAATTATTATTTTTGACTTTGCATAAGAAGGAAGCGAAGGAGTTGCACTTTACGCTTTAAAATGGCTGGAATATGGTTTGAGATGTTACTGCTTTAGTGATTAGTGCTGCCATTTGTGGATACGATTGCCTGACTATCGGTTTAGTTTAAAGAGGCTTAGTGTTCACTAACTTGTCAAATATATTCCCTTTTCAGTACCTTTTGAGGTTGCCATTAGCAAAGCCATGCATGTAAGTAATACAAGCAAAACAGCCTAAATGTAGACTACCTGAAAATTTGCCATTTTGAAATGAATTTCTGGAGAAGGCTTGGACAGTTCTAAATACCTTTCAGAAGGCTCATCCAAAATGATTCATTATCTGAATGAATAGTAGAAGTAAGTATATATTACGACAAATGAAGTTGAAAACTGAAAAAATGATTTTTTTTTTTTAGGATTATGAGAGGGAATACAGGCATAAGAGCAGAAAGAAGTAGCAGCAGAGGAATAAAGATGGATATTTCAGGAACTGATGTGGGTTCAGTGATTTGTAATTGAGGAATACGGATCTTTATCCTGAGCCTTTGAAGGCAATGGGCAGATTGAACTTCTGCAGAGCTTTAACAGTACACACCAAAGGTTAATGCTTAGTACATATTATAGGCATAATGCAAAAAGGAAAAAAGAAATACATAGTAACTTGGAAACATTGAGAAATTCTTGAAGACTTGTTTTCCCATAGACTGCAAATAGAAGAATATTTTAATGGTAGATTGTTCCTTTAAAGGACTTCTTTTAAAGAATTTTTATTTTATTTTAAAGAAAATTATAAATAATTTTGTGGCTATGTATGCCTAGGTACCATGTTTGGCTTATGTTAATTTTTAAATATATTGTTACTATTTGTAAAAGAAGCCTGAAGACCTTATAATTGTTTATCTAAAAGTTCTAACTTCCATATTACTTTAAAGCAATCATGAATTTGGTGTTGTAAAGACAAATTATTGGCTATGTTTCATGCTCCACTGAGTGTAGAAAGGTGCTCTGTGTAACGGAGACATAACTTGTTCCTTATTTGAAAGGCAGCAACAAAATGTTTCAAAACATTTACTGATGGAATAAAATTTTGCTGCATTTTATAGCAGCATCTCCTAATACTCATAGGCCAAGTTCCCCCTGCTTATTGTACAGTGTGATCATACTAAAAAAAGCAGTTCTTCGCACCCTAAATTAGCATTACTCACATGTTTACTTTTAAGCACTTAAATAAATATGTCTAGGAATTGGCAGTTTAGCAAAGCTTCTTACTGAAGCAAAGATAGTTCTTTTGAATCTCATTATTCTAGGAGTTAGTTAAATAAGTGGGTAGTTTTTGTTTTGTCCTGTTAATTTCTAGAAGCAAATTATAAATAAATAAGTTCATTTTTAAAGTCACACATCTTCTTTGGGTGTAATGCAGATGACATATGAATATAGTAATTCAGTAAGAAGGTAAAGCGTGAAGTCACTGAGGGGTGAACTTGTCATTGTTTCCTGTCTTCAAACAAACATTTTATTAAACCTTTATGTTAAAATTTAAAACATTTTTGTCACAAATGTCCAGTTTCAACTTTGAATGATCCACCATCTCCAAAAGCCTGGGATCTTCCTGTGCGCTTCTCGCATCTGTTTACAAGATCAAATACCCTACTCTTACTTGAGGAACTTTTCCATCTGATCTTGCAAAACATGACTAATTACTTGCGCATATTGTGCTTTTAGAAAGTGTAGTGAGGTTTTTTTTAAAACAGTGATTCAAACGTGTTATTTTGGGGATTATCTAAACTTATGTTTGAGAGCTTGTTATACTTTGTCTAGGAAAAGCCCACACTTCTAAACCTGTTGCTATTTACATTTGTGTCACATCCAGTTATATCAGACACGCTGGATTACACTGTATAATGAAAGCCCTATTGCTGTACTCTAATCTTTATCTCTTTATATCCGATCTCCTTTGAATTGCACATGAGTATTGCTTATGGTTACTTAAAATAGCTTCTGCTTTTGTTTCAAGGGCAATGTTATATACGATAAACACTTAACACTAAACCCTGCTTTGCCAGCAGCAACATATCCTATATCTGCGATTCTTTTCTGAATCAGATAGAGGTCTTTCATTTAAATTTCACACATGAAAGATCTGAAGCCTGTGAAATCATACATGTCCAGAGAACCTTAATGCTTTTAATCGGGCCACTGTGTTCTTCCAAGAGATGGGAACCTATGCTCCCTTCCTCACAAAGCAGGTCAGAGATTCTTGTTCAGAAAAGAAAAGAACAAACAAAAAGGAAAAAAGAAATACAAAGTTTAAGGCTGAGCTGGTCTTAGCTTTACTTTTAACATCGGTGCTAGATTCTGCTCGTACCCTTTAGAAGAATGCTGACCTCATTTGGCAGCTAGTATAAAGGAGCAATTTCCTTTGACTTTGGGAGACTCGCAAATATATATATATATGTATATGTGTGTGTGTGTGAGTAATTATGCTATTCCTGTACATTGTGCTGACTGCCTAAGAAATTACTGTGGAGGAAGCATGCTTAGTAATGTTACTAGCTGCAAAATCCAAGTTAATACAGCATTTAGCGTGAGCTGTTCTATCAGTCTGCATCAATTTCAGTTCTTTTCCAGGGGATCCAGAATTTTACCTCTTGAAGGCATATGCTCTTGCAAGCTTTGACATGTGACTCATCAAGTGAGCAAAGTGGAACAGAATTCAACTGCTGTCCTTTTACAAAGCTCTATTAACTACATACATAGTCCTAAGATGGCCCTGTGGGACCAACCTTTCCTGATCCACCCTTTCCTCCATCCACACCACCGTTCTCATCCCTGCTGTGTTCCCTGTTTCTCCTGTTTCACTTTCTTCCATCTCTTGAACACCATTACTCCTCTGCAGCTGAAAACCCAACCTTGCTCCAAGCTGTGTATGGTCCTTTCTGCTAAGCCCAAATTCTGATCGAGGACAGACAGAATCCACAAGCTTGTGCACTCTTTATTATGCATTAATGCTTAATTTTGTGCCAGGTTGCTGATGTTGCTGTAGTGTTTTGAGGATAATTGTCTGTGGCAATCTTGGGCACCAGAAAGACCCTTTTCAACTTAAAGATGAATGGGATGAAGTTTGTTACTCTCAGACTAGTTCCAGGAAAAAATATCCTCTCAGTCCAAGATGCCAGGCAAATCCTTGGATTGGAGTTTCAGATTTGGGTAGAGCTGTTCCCTGTTACTGCGTTCACTGTTACAGGTAAACACAAATGTTGTTCACCGTTCAGAGAAGCTGGTCAGCAGTCAGTCGTGCCTGTTTCTTGGGATAGCCCGTTGCTCTGTTGTCTCTCCCCCATTTGCTGTTTTCTCATCACCGGTCCTTTACCTGGAGTTGCGGTCACCTCCGTTCTGCCAGCATGATGCTAAACATATTTTTTCCTGTAGTTGTAGTTCTGTCAGCACAATCCAGGTCGGTTCAAGTCTCCTAATAGCAGGTTTCTAAAAAGCTAGATTATATTGATGGAACTTTTCTGGAGGTGACACATTTATAGTAGTGCCTACTGATAGGGGGAAAGAAGCAACAGCAAATGGAGAAAGTCTGTGACTTCTTACCCCACTTCAGTGCAGCCAGAGTGCTCCGAATGAGGCCTCACAATTGCAGAAGCCCAAATGTGGGTGCACCGGTAACTTTTACTTGGCCCTACATGCAGCTTTTCCAGTTCCCACCTGGCTCCAGAATAAGACTCTCCAGATCCCTCCTTGTTACCTGTTTTGCACTGCTGAAGCAGTCCCAGTCTCTTTCATTCTTCCCAAAGAACCTGCACTGGGACAAATACAATAATCATGGATAGGGTAGTTGAGGCAACACATGTTATAGAGGATGCACCTGTGGAAAACATGAGTTTTAAAAATATGAAAGACATTAAGAGATGGAAGAAACCTGAATTTATTAAACACAGAGCTAGTACTATTTCCACTAGCTGAGGATACCTAATTCTTCTCCTTGTAATAATTTTTATTACCTACAACTTTACCCAATTTCTATTTCCTAGATTTTCCTTTTTTTTTTTTTTTTTTTTTCCTTGGCAGTAGCTTGCAACACTGTTGGGACACTTGTAATATGAAAATCTGTTCCTTAGCGCTACTATTAGAGCCTCTGTTAGAGAATAGTAACTCCTCCAGCTGTTTGGTAGAGAAGCATTGCTTCTTCCGAAGCGGGAGCAGTCTTTTGAAATTTAGCAAGCCTGCCACACTGATGGCAGGAATGTGCCTTTTGTGGTGTCTATTAATAATACAGCTAAATTTGACCTGGTGGTAAGTAAGACTCTGCACAGCCTAATGTCACATATAGAGATTTAGTAGGACTTATCTGAGACCTCCAGAAACTCTCCATAACCTCCCACAAGTTCGACTTGCCAAGTAAACTGGAGATCCTTCATTACATGTTTTCAAAGACTAAGTCGGAATTTCTTTGCAATTATATAGGAACGTATGGCTGGAATGGATCTCCCACAGCGAAGCAATTATTGTGGGAAAGTAGGAGCTGCCATTCCTTCCTCCAAAACATTAAAAAAACATAGGGATGTATAAATAAGGAAAATACTACTTCCAAGTTATTTTCATTTTTTAGGCTTCTGATTTATCCTACTGTTTGTCACTAGGCTTCTTTTGGATGTGATGCTCAAGTAGGGAAACAGGAATAGAGCCCAACCCCAAATCCCCTTGCACAAATGGTTAAACGGGGGATAGCTGTCACAGCTTTCCAGAGCATTTTTATTTATAGTCTTCAAAAGCTGCTGTTAAGGTCCAGGAGCAGGCTAAGAACATGCCATAAATGCAGAACTGAAAGCCAGAAAAAAAATATTTTAGAAAAAAAAGGTGTTTACCAACATATTTATCAGAATTTGGGGTTACTGTACAAAATGGAGGTGAAAGCTATTCCTTTCTGATTATTTATTAGTGTTTGCAAATAATTGATTTTTTCAGAGAACCGTAAAACTTTGGAGGAAATATTTAAGTGTTTCATATATTTTTAAAGTAACATCATACTTAATTCTTAACTTTGTTTCCTACATTTCATGGTTTATGGGAGCCAGACAACATCACATCCATATTGCCCATGGAATGGATTGTAAATGAAGGGATAAATGCATAGTTATCAATCTTCTCTTAATAATGTGACAATGTGAGTTAATAATTCAGAAACATATGTAGTTAAAGGAGAGAACTATTAATGAAAAAATTAACAAAAGAAAAATATATGTATGTATATATATGGCATTGCAGATTACATTAGTGCAGATTACATTACATATGCTGCTTCCTTCTGCTTGTTTTTCCTTTCACTTTTGGTTAAAGTGGGATTTTCCAAAGGAATTTTCTATTCCTAGTTCTTTCAAAACAGAGCCTATTGAAGATCAGATTGTCTCTCCTATAATTTCCCCTATTCTTGTTTTCTAATTGAGAGGAAAAATAAAACATGAAAGTTCCAAAATACTTTGGTTTTAAAATGTGGGCATGGGACATCTTCAATGCATCATTATGACACACTAGAAGGGACTCTATTGTTCCCCATGGAAAATGTAATCCATTCAGGGACCCCAGATGACAGGGAAATTGAGGGACCCAAACCATGACAAACTCATGGTGACTAATGACAAACCATCCTGAAGCAAAACATTTAGATTCTCTTGGACAGTTCAAAACATTCTGAATTCTCCTTTATTTTCCCAGAGGGACATTGTGTTGTTTTGGCATAACCAATTTTTTTCCTGTGGAAAAAGTCAATATTACCGAAACCGCTTTTCTGTTAGAAAACACAGACAGAAAATTCTGGAGCAGCAATAAAGAAAATAAGGAGTCAAGCCAAAACTGAGCACATTTTCAAATGTTTTCCCTAGAGATGATTATGATTGCTCCAACCTAGCAGTAAGGATTTTATATCACCTCTATATTTTACACTGAGTATAAAGGTAAATATATTTCATGTGCATTGAATGTAGCATGATGAAATTCATGTGGTACAACTTAGTATGTTTCAACACATTTAAAATATGATATTGCACAGAGTTTTGTCTAAAAATGTCAAAAGAGCTAATGTGGAAGCCTTAGGCCTTTGAGATGAGGAATCACATTTGAGATCACACAACTGTTTTGCCAGGGCTGTGCGTTTTTATAAACTCTGAATATTGCTTTTGCAAAAAGAAGTAAATAAATAAATAATCCTATCTACAAAGCAAAAGCTTAATTTACTTTTAGCTTTAGAAATGTACAGCAAAGTTAATTTTTATTTGTTATTCAGAAACATATGGCTACATTCAGTTCTAAAAAAGACACAAAATCAGTTTAAAAGCAAGTGCTCTTGGGAGAGATGTGGGATGATGTAACTACTTGGGTCAGACTTTAAGGATATGAGTAGTTTAGGATATCCTAGCAGGCCATTTAGTACCCCCAGCTTTGTAAAAGAGGCCACTGCCACACGCAGAGGCTGCGAGGTGGCAGAGAAGGCTTCTGAGCTTCTCGAATTGACAGGACAGGGACCGTGTTTCCCATTCCACACATTAATCAAGTGCTTTGCTGCCAATAATAAGCATGGGTTTTTTTGCATTTAAGAGAAGACATGGCTAACAAATCAGCTAGTGAAGCACTCCGAGTACCACCACCTTTCAGATTTAACCCAGCTACAGCAGAGCTGATCAGAAGAACCTGTATCAGTGTCTGTATTAAGTGATTTGAGAGAGGGAGAGCCACTGCTTTGGGTGACACGGGTTTCAGGGAACGACAGGCATGGCCGGTGACACCGGGCCGTGGAGAGCACAGAAACGCACCACGTCAGAGCTGGGAAACTGTGGAACATTTGGAACAGGCTGCCCAGAGAGGCTGCGGAGTCTCCTCCTTTGGAGATCTTCAAAACCCGCTTGGATGCCACCCTGTGCCACGTGCTCTGGGTGTCCCTGCTGGAGCAGGGGGGTTGGACTATCTAGAGGCCCCTTCCAACCTCAACCCTTCTGTGATTCTGTGAGAATGTGCCTGATATCTGAATGTGACTGCCTCTTGGGACACGGATCATTTGGTCGGCTGTCCTTGCAGGCACCTATATATATATTTTTTTAAGTTGTGTATGATCTTCAAGGTAGGATGCTAGCCCTAAATTGGGTCTACTAGGTACTTTTATAATAAAAGATATAACCATGTAAATGATCCTTGTTAGTCAGGCACTGAAATATTTGCTAACAATTCTGCGTTTCATCACATCCATGTAAATTCAGCTAACTGCTTAAGCCCAGAAAGTCTTTGCAGATGTATGCTGGGGCAGCAGAAAATGCCGGGCTGGCTACATGCTGTTGCTGAGATTGTCTGAGAAGCCAAAGCAAAACAACAGACTGAATTTCATAGCCGAGTGCTTCCCTTTGGAGCACTTCACTCGCGCAGAGAAAACAAATTACAAATGGATCCTGGTATGGTTTGAAAGGAATTTTAAGTGCATTAGTTTTTTGGCCAACATCAACTGAGAAACAGTGCTGTTTATTAATGCATTTAGAGTGTTTCAGTATAATTTTTCTCCCATTTTTTACTGCTCTTGATGAAAATTTTCCTGTAATTGTTTTGTTAGACATTTCTGCAGGCAACTATTGCTGCAATCAATCCTTGTTTGCAGCTGGCTCCGGATTTAACTAGATGCAACTGCACCCTCTTGTGGTAGCTAAAAAGTAGATTATTTTGGTTTCGTGGTGCCCCTCCCGGTTTTATTTTCTCGGTCGAGCAAAACAAAAGCAAACAGCAGAAGTGCCCCGAGGTTGCAGTGCAACGAGGCTTCCTGGGGAGCTTCAAGAAAGGGGCTGCAGCTGAGGAATGTCTGAACTCCGGTGAAGACAAGCGGCTGCGGGGAAGTCAAAGGAGCCTGGGGGAACTTCGCTGCCCTTGACTTCTGTGGGAGTTCCTATCACAATGTATTTTCAAGAAAAACAGGCTTGGTTTGGCTGCATGCATCAAAGCTGTACATTCAGGTCTAACTGGGGCAATGAGGCCGCGCTAGGATCCAGCACAGACTTGCAAAGCAGTTTACATTCCTTGTCTATATGTGCAAATCCCGTGACCGCGGGTACCTGTCTCCACAACTGTAAACACTGCTTGTTCGTGAGTGCAAATATGCTTGTGAAGGCGGTAGTTTAGGGAGCACATTAAAGACTTAACTTTGAAAAATTGTAAATCTCAACACGTATTTTTTTTTTCAGCCATTCCTGCAAAGGCTGCATTTAAAATGAATGCATTTAAATTTGTGAATGCATTTAAAAAGTGGGCTGTGAGCACTGCTGGTAGGGGAAGAAACTCAAGAGTTTCTTCATCTTGGGAGATTCACACTGGCAAGTCCAAATCCCACCGTACAGTATAGGGCCTCATAGAGATTCACACAATATTTCCCTTACTTAAGAAAAAAAAAAAAGACAGGAAATTCATTTTTGCATGAACAACCCTCTGACTCTCTTTTTATTCTTTGTAACTGTGAAAACAATGAGTTTCTGACAGAGATAAAATCAACTAAATTCAGAATTTTGTTGAAGTAATAATTCATCATGTCATCTGTACAGACATGTTCACCGATAAAAGGGGTAATAATACAAAAAGCAGCGCATTTGTGAAAATACCAGTTTTCACAGATAATTTTTAAAGAAATAATATTGAAACATTTTATATAAGTCTAATGGCTAAAGCAATCTGATGAAACAAGCTCCCATTTAAGGAGCAGCTGCTTATTATGGGGCAGAGTGCTGTTATTTTTTTCTCAGGGCAAAGAGTTAAAGCAGAGACCAGGTCTAATCCCAAACAAATCTGGAATAATTTGTGTTACTCTCTGTAAATGGTTAATTAAGAAGTGGAAAAAAAGGTAACAGTTATAAAGCAATTGGATCCACCGCTGTATGTAGAATTTAATTAGGCAGAGTGATCTGCACTTTTGTGCCCGAACATGTTCTTGCAGGGCAGCGTGTTTCACAGAGCCGTGGAAGACGAGGCATTGACACGGCTGGGTGGGGTAATTCCAAATGCTGTTTCCAAAGTTGCCTTGAAGGAGTTGTGGTCAAATATTGCCATTGTCTTACTTGTGGAAGGGTTTCTGCCCTTTTTATATTTCCACACCAATCACCATTCTGAAGGTTTGCATTTCTACTTTTTTTTTTTTTTTCCCCTTTTGCTCTGTGCTTTAACTGACACTTGAGTATCCTTAGAAAATATACATTTCTATATCCAGTGATATGGTACTTTACCCCAGATGAGGATATAAGCCTAATTTTATTATCTCTGTAGGATATTTATACTTGTGCTGTATAGAGCTACTGTCTGTGCTTAACACAGAGCAGCAGCAAGGCTGGTCCTGAGCTGGCCAACCCAAGAGGAACATCTATTGCTGCAGGTATCTTGAGGCTCACATGGCCCAGCCAGCTTAGCATTTACTTGGAGGGTTATCAAAAAGGGAGAAAGAAAAGCAGGTCAAGTGCTCTTCTGAGTGTTGACACTGTAATTTTGTTACATCTTTCTGTAGGGCATGCAAGTATGTACAGGCAGATGGGCAAAAATGGGAACGAGCACCCACATAAATGGGAAAGCTGCCTCTTGGATCTCAGCGTGAATCGCTTTGAGCCTCCAAACACAGAAGGGCTCCTTTATCACCCCTGGATCACGTGAGTGAGCTCCTTCTCTATTGTGAACTTGACTGTGAAGTTTATGCAGCTGCATCCCTCTTTCAAGTTAATTATATCACCCCGAGCGCTTCAGCAGCCATCCCAGACTGCATCGCTTCCCACTTGAACCAGCTTGCCTGTATCCCTGGGTGCCTGCCACAGAGGTTCCCTCCCTGCGGAAATCCTGGCGTGTTACCCACTGCTGTAATCTGAGCTTCTCTCAAGCTCACGTACCCAGCACTTGCCACTGTAGCCGCACCTCGTGCCTCTGCATGATTTCAGCTGGTTCCACTCTCCCCCGGGGAAGAGAAAACGTCCAGTCCCATTAAAAAAAAGCTGAATCCACCAGTGAATTCAGGTGCCTAAAATGGGCCCTGTATGGCCAATAAATAATGAAAAGCCATTTCAACTCCTAGCATTAATTCTCCTTTATAATCCTGGGAAACTCCATTGGCTACAGATGCCTACACCTTGCCCCAGCTTCTTAACCAATACTCCAAACTTAATGTCATTTCTAACTCTTGCTCTAATCAGAACTTGGGTTCAGGATGTTGAAAGAAACAAACACACAAAAAAATCAGTTCTTTCTATCTAGAAATCATAATACCAAACCTGGAATAACTACAGACCAGCGGCCTCCTAGCTTGTTATAAGCAATCCCCATACGCCTAAGCAATTCTCTCTTCCAGGACTTATGGCCTTGGAAAACCCCCAAATAAATCAGGATCTTCGTTTATTGGGAGCATGACTCTTACCATTAATCCCATCCCTTCCTCCAGCTAATTCATTAACCGTAGTTCCCTACTTGCACTCCGGTTTAGTAGAGCCACAGAGTGTTCCTGGCACAAGACCTAGGGCTTTGCAAAACTCAGGAATCAGCAAAACTCTTTTTGAGCATGATTCTTCTGAAACCCAACTTGACCATTAACTGTTCTCTGCCAGGTTCAGCGTCCTAAACCTTGCATGAGTCACTCAGCCCTCCTGGCAGAAGCTCCTATCCTAGCACCAGGTACCTTCCAGGTACATGGCTAGTTACTCACTGGTCTCAGCATTGCTGGTAAATGTTACCTTTAATCATAATCCTGTCTGAATCATAGGCCAGTAATCCCATCTCCTTGCTTCTTTCCCACAGTAAACCCAGCCCTTCTTGTGGTGGACGTTACAGGATCCTGGTGTAATCATGCCTTGCTTTCACAGAAATGGGATGATGCTGGGGGTGGCAAGGGTGACGGGTTTGTGCAGCAGCTCTGAGAAGGGTAAGTTCTGAGCCTACTGCTGAGGTAAAGGTCTGGATTCAGAAATGAAAGGCATGGAAATCAGGGCTATTGTGGATTCTTACACAGATTGTAAAGCTAGGATGGGACTGCTGCCGACAGGGAGTAGTTTCTTGATTATAGGATAGGATAGGGTGTGAATCCTTGCAATGAAGGCTAAAATTACAGCTAAAGGTCTGGATGGAAAGGGTTGATGCAGAAACTAACATCTAAAGATGCTAGCCATGACTGCAGATTAAATTCTGCTCTCTGATTAAAGCTAAGGCTAGAGGCTGGATTAAATACAGAACCTAAGAGGGCCGAAGAGTGAAATGACTGCTGAATCCAAGGGGCAAAAAAGGTCGGGGTGTGGACTCATGATTGGGGTGAGCTCACTGTTTGGGCTCATGCTGGAGTGGACTGGAGGGATGTATGTAAGTACTGTGGTTAGGGGTAGTTAGGGTTCACTTCATGGGAGTCTGAAGAATTCGGGAAAATTCAGAATCTTTCAAGGCTTGTAGGAATTTGATGAGCAGTGAAGTATTGGTACTCAGTTTATGTCAGATTAAGCTGGTTGAAGCAAAGGAATGATTTATGCTTAGTTCTGTGGGTTGCTGTTAAGAAAAGCAGGGCTTAATTTTTATGTAAAATTATTTTTATTTTAAAAATTCAGTCCTACTGAACTTGGAAGTTTTAGGTTTTATGGTGAGAGAAATATTAGATTAATTTAAGATTATTTTGGTTAGTGTTTGCTTTTTTCCATGCCAGCTCTGACAAGAGAGTCAGGGAGCCCCTAATGGGAGTTCAACTACTGTATTTTGGGGAATAGAGAGGAGAGATTAGATTGAGGAGAGCCAATTTTGGTGAATTTAAAGCTAGAAAGAGTTGTAAGTGAACATAGTTTTTGACAGTTTCCCAATAAATAATATTAAAGTGTTCTAAGTTCTTAATCAGATTTCAGATATACTAAGAGCACCAATAAAACCAAACACACTTGTGCCTATATAAAAGTGTGCAGAGCAAACATTAACCAGCATTTTTAGCCATATAGGATGTGTGTGTATATGTGTATAAAACATGTATATGTATATGTGTATGGATATAAAATACAATATAAAACATACACATACACACATGCATTTTAATGGGATGGGTTCTAAGAAAATCAAAGGATTGAGCTGTCACTGCCAGAAAGCTTCAGAAAATCAAAATGCTTCAGCTCAAAGCCTGTCTACAATTTCTGGCAAATAAAAAATGGTGACAACGCATTTGATTTCTAATGAATTTAGAGGTTTTATTTTAGCAGAAATGATCATAACCGGTCAATTAAATTCTAATGAAGTTCTGTATTTACCATCATAGAACGCACATAGTATAATTACCAATTTTTGTAAATGTTTTCTGCAATTAACTGGAAATTAAAACACATTCACCATTTTTTTCTAAGCATTCTGAGCTATCTTTTCTTTTAACAATGATTCATGATCAACGAGAAGTATCACACATTAATAATATATTGCATAATGCACAGTGTATAGAGAAATGCAATAATTGTGCTCTTATCATAGAGTGTATTTGGTAGCTACCTTGGTTTCGTATTTATAGAAAATCCTAGCAGCCCTTCAAAACTGCTGAATCAATATTTCAAGAATAGAAATCTATAAAAATGTTTAGAGCAGCTCTTTCACATTATCATATTTAATAGTATACTTTAAAGATATATATTCAATTTCACTTGAAGCCCGCAAATCAATTTATGTATTATGCCTCAAAACAGCCCTGGTAGCTTTAGTTTTTATATAAGCCGCTTGTTCAAAGTCAATAATCTTTTTCGCCTGCCTTCTTTGGGTAACTGCTTATGTTCAATAAAAAACAAATCTTACAGTTTATAAAGGAATCTCACTAACCTCAGTAGAGCTGCTCATGAGAGTAAATGCTGTTGACGAGAATGTACTCTTTATAACTAGTAAGGTAGCCTGGAAAATAGCGAGATGTAATTACACCCGCTCCTTCCCCACCACAATACAGACTCTTTTGCCTTCATTGTTGTTTGCTTCACATGTTTGTCCTGCAGAGCTAAACAGCAGACAAATGCATAACAGGGGGAGGTGGGGGAACCTTAGGCATATTTGTAATTGGGTTAAGTGGAGACATTGCTCTGGTAAGTGCTTTACCAAATTAAAAGGACGGGGGTTGTAAAGGGAAGGGAACAATCTATACTGCTCTTTGTGGCTCTGGTTTCAAGTACAGCCTTTGAGAGCCACGTTCCAGGTCATGTGCCCAGAGAGCTCCTTATTCCTTAAGACTCCTTCCCTCAGCACTTGCTGTTTGAGGAATTGCCATGGCAACCCCCTGATACAGGTGGAAAGCCTGTTTCAGCAATATGTGCCTCTGATTTTCTCAGTTTCCATTAAAAAAAATCAGAAAGTAAAATGAATTTTTAAAATAAATTTTGCTAAATTTTCAGACATGAGGGTTTTTTTTGATTAGTCTCTTAATGAAAGATTGCAGAAACATATTTTCTTGAACCTGCAGACTAGGTTGAACTCTGAAGTGGACAATTCAGTTACACTAGAAGCTACAGTAAAACACATTTCCTAGAAACAGAAGAGTCTTGAGACAAATCCCAATCTGGACTGGAATGTCTATATTCATTGTTTCCTCTTTTATCCAATGAGACCTTTAACATCTGGCCAATATCTTAGTTACTGTATTTGTTCATTAAAGAACTAACAGGTATTGGCCAAGCTTAAAAATACTCTGCTGAAAGCAAAGCTAAACATTCCCTATGTTCTTCTAGGTAACTTATGCAACATACTGAAGCTTCTCTCTATTCCAGCAGTCTTTTGAGTCAAGGATATTCCTGCTTTTGTACAAGTTGTTGGGTTTTTTTTTTCCCCAGGGGTTTATTAGCACCTTGTGTCAGTCAGTCGTTTGGTCTTTTATTGCTATACTGCATGTTTATAAACTATTTCTGTGAATGCTTATGCTTATTATAATTAGTCTCTCCTTCGAAAGATTACTGTAAGTGGACATGCTTTATTTTTCAAAGTTGGGCATTGCTTATAGGGTAGAGATGGGACATCCTTTGGGAAGCTCCTCTCATACAGTTTTTTGGAAGCTGCGTGATGTGAGAAGCTTTCTTTTTACTGCATCTTACTCACTACCACATCACAAATGAAATCTTTGCAAACTTAGTAAACTTTTAGTAAACTTTTGTAGGAAACTAATAGAGGGTTAAAATAAACTAAAAAAAAATTCCTTTCTAAGGTCCAAATTGTTTATTGTTAGAACAGAAAGGATAAATCTGAATCAGTTTTCTATTAGGCAAGTGTAAGACAAACCAGCGCTGCGCTTGTGCGCACGTGTCTGCATTCCCGAAATACTGCGTTTGTTGCACAGTCCTCTGCTATTTCCATGGTTTGCAGGAGACATCTTGTGGTCAAAACGCAAAAGCACACGCTGTGCAGACACCAGGTGCAGACACCCGGTTGGGTGCTGGGCACGGTCTGTCTTCTGCCAGGGCCGTGGAGGGCGGCAGTCAGGCTTGCCCAGGCTCCCAAGTGCAGGTGAATTTTCAGCAGCGGGGAATAAATGAAGTGAAATTTACCCATCTGTCTGATGTGTATTTTTGAACTGGGGTAGGCTGGTGGAGTTGGGCAGAAATGAGCTTCCTCTGGGGAGGCCCTGTGCAACCTACTGCGGTTTGCGTGCGGGTTGCTGGTAGAGGGAACTCATGCAGGAACCCGTGAGCTCCTAACTAACGCGGTGTGCGTTTGCTGGCAGCCGTCCTTGTCCGTGCGGAGCGCTGACGCAGCGTCCGCAGAGCATGGGAAGTGAGGGGAAGCACAACCGATAAGCGTGCGTTCGTACTCGACTTCAGCGAGATATCTGTTTTATGTGATGCTCCCTTTCTGCGGGCGGACATCATTCAGCCAATTCCCCAAACCTTGCTTATGGCTATTCTTAGAATTAAAGTGCTACCCAACACTGGTACCCGATACATATGTAGGAGAGAATTCCGATGAGGGTCAATTGTTTAGAGAAATCTGCTTTAGAAAAAACAGATTAAAAAAAAACGGTAAAGAAAAGCAAGAACTATGGTAGATACACCTTAGGCATGCAGAAAGATGAGGTTGTTTAAAATGTTTTTATGATTTGTTATAGGAATCTTTCTCTTTGATTATAACTGCAATTATTAGATAATTACCTTTCAGGGCTTCTCAGCTGGTCTGGCATTTTTACTGTAGTAGGTGTCATTCAGATGTCTAGAAAATGACAGTACTTACTTCAAAGAGCATATCAGCTAACAGAGAAGACAGAACAGATGAACGAGAAAAATAAGTGGGCTGTGATAGGAGGGATAGAAGACAAGGTAACAATAATAAAAGGAAGGGTGCAAATCTAAATTTATCACCGTATCATGCTATTCTATTAAGAAGCCTTGTGAGAGAGTGGAGAAATAATGAGTGTCCATGAAAGGTGGGTTGGTAACAAAAGCAGCAGCAAAAGGTAAATCCTAGAAGAGGGGTAACAGAGTATTATTGTCTGGCTATAGAAGCCATTCAATAGAAGTGTTTCAGGCGAGGCAATCTGGTAATGAGACCATGTAGTAATCATTTGTCCCCAAGCTGCTATTATCCATGGTGAGCAAATCTGATTCTTGCAAGTATGTGGTGAAAAAAATCATTACCTTCCAGTCCCCGTGAAGACAGTTTATTAATAGAGCCCTACAGAAAATGGAAGTTCCATTTGGCAAAGGCCTGGACACTTGTCCTCATTAGCAGCAATACCAGTAAGTTCACAAATTCTGTGCAGAAGGATGTGTCACAAAGGATTAATGTCAGGTCAGTCTGGATATTTTATTTTGAGATGTGGCCATTTTAGGTTTTATAGTAAAATATACAATTAAATGAAAATTTAATTAAAAAACTCAGGATCAGGAAAAGCACTTTGCAACATTTTCACATTTTTTCTCCCTTTTATTCCCCTTTGTTGCTTGAAATTGCTGAGAAAATTGTGCCATTTTGCAAATGTCTCAATGATAATGGAATTAAATTATTTATTCAAACACTGTTTTCCCAACAAACTATTAACGATCTCTCACTGGTCTTCCAGAACCGAATTTCATCCCCTTCCTGGAAAATTAAAACAATTAATACCTGGCCCAGCAGTATACAGCTGTAACTGCTCTGCACATATTGACTTGGAAAAGAATAATCCCCCTGTAACTAGATGCAAACCACTGCTGTTGGAGCCCATGTATCTTTGTGAAGATCTCATCTTGGAGTGTGGATGGGAAATGGCACAAACACAGATTAGTTCTTCTATTCTTGTTAGAAGGATGTACTAAGATCATAATATCAGCGAAGTGACCAGAGAAACATAGTGCTCTATGATATAATGATATGATTTATATGATATAAGATGATATAATAACAAGTAAAATTTAGGTATTCAAACTACGTTTAATCACCTCAATGCAAGTCCGGCTTCATTTTAGAAAAGAAAGAAAGGATGCAGCTGTGTTGCTATACTGGTTCAAAAATCCATAGTATAGACATGCCTTTGGACTTAGGATTTGCTTCAATTTTCTATGCTGCTACAGTCTTTGCTAATCTATAGCAAGTTACTTAGTCACTGCGCCATACGGCTTTCATAGACGTGCTAAGATAAATATCAAAGACAAATATCATATGGAATTTAGATAGAATAAAAATACTCCCCTTTCTTACAGTAGTAATGCACACATAAATTAAAATTTATGAAAGATAAATATTACTATGTTACTAAGCTACTGTGTTGACTGATTTTTGCTTATAAACAGGCATTGCTGACACAATATTGATGGAGAATGCTGCAGCTGATCAAACAATTAGCTCGTTGCTTCCCCTTGCCTGATAAAAGGGATGTCGCCATGGTCAATGTATCAAGCCTGGACACTATCATCTGCTCTGTTATTCCCCATCTGTCCTAGCGGCATAGTGTCGTTTAGGTTAAATCAGCTTAACAGTCAGTTCTGACCATGCTTGTCTTCGGGCTCCTGCAGAAAGCTCTGTATCAGCTTTTGCACTATTCATCCTCCAAGTTGAACTATGATTATATCTTGGAGATAAGTCTCTAATTCTAAAAATAGATGAGTGAAAAAATGTGGTTGCCTTCCTTCCCCCAAGTGCAATTTTGTATTATCCCATACATGACAGCATCACTGCAAAGGGATGAAGCGTGCAGAAGTTACAGTTCAGGAAGAGCACTGAGCTTAGGAATTCTGGTGACACCAGAGATCCCTTTGGAATAAGATGAGTGGGTAAAAAAGCTGGAAGTTCAGTCCAGAACAGACACCTGCTTGTGCGCTTGTGCACGGCTTCTACTTGAACTGTGGAACTCATAGATCTCAGGGAAGTCAAGGTATAAACAAGTTGAAAATGCAATTAGACCTGTTCATAAGGCTAAGAAGTCAGACAGTAACAAAAGATCAGAATGAGGATATCCTTAATACTTCAATAGTCCCTTAAGTCACAAACGCCCAGAAGCTGGAAATGCATGAAGAGAGAGTATCAATATACAAGAGAGTATCAATATACACTTGCCCAGCTCTTGCATTCTTTTCTAAATATCTGAAGCTTTTGCTCCAGAAGCTGCTGTTGGAGGTATCTGCTGCTCTCTGCAACTCTTAAGTCTTGGGTCTTTAGTCTAAGGGACTTCAATCTGACTGTCCATGCTGCAGACAGACACCTCAAACATCGGGCTGTATGCATTTCATACAAGTATTCTAGGCAGAACTGTTCTCATACAGAAAATGATGTTATAAGATCTTGTGCAGCTCATCCAGTGTCTGCACAAGCAAATGCCAGAGTACTCCAAGAAGGTCAGAGCAAGGTCTCAAACTGGTATCTCAGGGGACTGGTATCTCTGTTACTGTTCTGCAATAAATTCTTCTCACCAAAACTGTCTTCAGCTAGGGAATACTTAATTTTGTCAGCTTCCATCTTCTGTTGACTATTCCCTACATACTTTAATTACATAAAAATTTAAATACACCTGATGATAGTTTCTTTCAAGAACATAGAGAACGGCTATTACATGAGCATGGTTTAGTTTAATCACAGCACTTTTCTCACTAGAGACCCATTGCTAACATAGCATAAAAACTGCCAAAAACCGAGGGCCTGGGGCCACATAGATTATACAAATCTTGGTTAAAATTAATTTTATGGGTTTTGTCTACTAAGACCATTAAACTGTACATTTAAAAAATGGGAAGGATGCTAAATGCAAAATCTGCAAAGTAACTGCAATATAGTTTCATGTACATATAGTAAAGAAACCAGTTAGTTATTGATACTTTGTCTGAGAAAGAAACTATTGAGGGACTACTTTCTGGTAATATTAAAGATGATTTAAGTAGATTTAACCCCACAGACCAATTGTTGCTTTCAGGAAGCTAGCACCACCTGTGATATAAAACCATTCCCATGGGAAATCTATTCTTCTCTACCCAAATGTCATTATCTAAAAGTGGATAGAGATTATTTGCATAGAAAACTTGAAGAAGATATTTTTCAGCTATTATAATGCTACTGGGATTAGCACTTTCAGAAAAGATGATTTCTGCATCCTTTCCCTCTTCTTTTAAATAGCAGAATAAATCAACCTCTCAATCTGTTTTTTTTTTTTTTTTTTTCCGTGGTGGGGCTTTATTTTTTTCTCTTTTTGCAGGTGAGAGTCTGCAGAATTTTCTGCTCATGACAATTTTGTTTGATGCAAAGGTATTAGAGACAATCCTTGTTTTAGGTTTGGGGAAAGCAAAAGATGTTTTTGTGTAAGAATGCAAAAGATATTGTTTATATCTGTGGAAAAATACTTTGGTTTTAGCAGTAATAGAAATGGAAATAGAAGTCAGAGAAATCCTTAAGGACTTCAATAAATCATTTAGTGTAACGCTCTGGTGTATGGAAAGATCGAGTGTATTTAGGCCACTGGCAAAAATGTTTGTCGAATTATTCCTAAATGCCTTCAATGAAGGAGATCTCTCAGTATTTTTTTGCAGCTTGGTACAGAGCTTCATTATCTTTCCAGTTAGAAGATTCCCCACATGTATAACTTAGCTAATCTTTACTGAAAATTAATACAATTTCTCTTGACCTTGTTTCAGTGGCCTGGTTAACACTTCAGTTTTACTGAATTGTATGTTTTGATCTGTGCCCTATTCTTTGTAGCCTTCTGGGGTCAGTAAGTCTCTTGGGATCAGTGTCAGGCTCTTGGGTTGCCTTACGATGACATGCCTTATGATATGTTACCTTATTGCTAATAATGCCGTTCTGCTGATAACGAAAAGGTTGTTCAGCCTAAGCAGGCTTTTAGCCATCATAGAAATACCCACAGGAACCGAAGAGTTTTCCATGTTTCTGCTGCTGCTTCTACCTTTTACTGTGCCCTTGGGATTCCTTAGTCTTTATTTAATAAGATAGATGGCTCATGAAAGACTTGCAAATATTATAAAAATCTTGAAGTTAGCCTTCCAGTGAAGACATCAGCTTCCTAACTATGTTTTTTCCTTATGCATTTTCTTAAATTGGTAAAACTGAAAGTTTAAGAAGAGAAGGACTTGCCTTGGTGCTTTTCGATTGGAGCACATGGGTTACTGGTTCCACCGAGGTAGAAGCACAGGGACCCATCAGAAATATTCACCTCAAGAGTATACTACACCTTCCTCAGGTAAAACTAGAGGAAATTGATCCTGGAAGGGTCGAGCTGAGGCTGTGGCGGGTGGGGCCTGGTTATTTCAGGCAAAAATGTAGTCCATGCGATGCCCAAAGGGCCATTCTGCCCTAGCAGCATGATAGGGACAGCCCGGCTCTCCCCAGCGAGTGCGTGACCAAAGGAGGAGTGCTGGAGACAGGATGGTTGTGTCCTGCCAGAAGAGGAAAGCTGTTTCCAGGCTCCCTGTAAGCACAGACTCCTTAAATCAAGACTGGGAAGATTTTCAGGCTGGGAAGCTGGGGCAGTTAAAGTGTGGCTGCCCACGCTGCTGGGACCGCCACTTCTGGGGAATCCTGTGGAGACTGGAGAGCAGCAACTCTCGCCAGGATCAGAGGCTTGGCCGACCATCAGGCAGACGGATGGCAGGTCCAGGATGCAAGACAGGATGAAGCGGGGATGGCTTTTTCATCTGTGATTGAGCTGTGAGTCAGCCTTGCTCCTTTGCTGTGGTGCCGCAAGCACGTCAGGATGCACAAGGCTGATCTAGGACACTTGAGAGCACCTACGTGCCTTTGGCACCCGTGCCATGATTCACACGCTCTTTATCTGTGCATTGTGAGGTGGAGAGCTGGATTTTCGTGTAAAAGAAACCACAGCCTTTTCCAGGGCAGAATGATCCATGAGTCAATCCAAATCTGTAAAACGTGAGGGATGCTTGTTGAAAGGATCTTTATATATGTCACAGGATAGAAAAACTCAAAACTTTACAGGCTGGCCTAATATTTTTATAGCTATATTGTGTCTCAGGTGGGTCACATTTTAGCAGGGTGCAAACGGCCTGCGCAATGTTTTGAAATTGCTATACAACCTGTGTCCCAAATACACCTGAAAGGACAACACTGATCTCTACCACAAAGCTGGCTGTGTCTTACTCAGATATATTGCCCTCCCCACGTCTTTGAATGAACAACTGAAAACTAAGGTGAAATGAGGCATTCCTCATGCAATAAGGGATGAATCCTATCATGTTTCTCTTCACTGCCTGGATAATTTTTAGGTTGTGTGTCAAGCTGCTTTGGGGTTTTGCCAGGATCTGTGAGAAGAAACACTGGGTTTTGCTGTTCCTGAATGTCTTCTGACAAAATCCAAGGCCTTAGCTGTTTATTTGGCCCTGAAAGAGGGAAGTTTGAATGAATTGTGACTTATTTGGTTCTCTATTGGCTTGTTCACTAAAAGAAAACTGAAGAAATGAAACTAAACAGTTGAATTCTGCCTTCTGGACGGAAACAGTAAATATGTAAAAAAAAAAGAAAGAAAAAGAAATGGAAGGGAAGGGAAGGGAAGGGAAAGGAAAGGAAAGGAAAGGAAGGGAAAAAGGATTAGAATTGTCAAGAACAGAGCCACAGTGTCTCCTGCCCACTGATGTGGGTATGAATCATAGCCTTTCATTCCCCACAGAAGTGGGAGCCGAAGGAAGCCACCTGTGACTACACTGATGCCACGCTCGGGGTGAAAGCAGAGCGTCTTTGGAAACTTGGTACTTACTTTTCTGAAGTTCCCAATCAAGGTGATCCACGGTATGCTGGCAGCTGAGATTCCTACTTTTTTTGCTCTCATCTCCGGCTTTGTCTGGTGAAATGAACTGGGAATTGTCTAAACTCCAAGCTTGCTGTTTACATTTATTTGAAAATAAATATCTAGTCTTTAGGGACTATTGTATGTCTGCAAATACGTCTATTTTTTTCTGATCTCACAAAAGTAATTTACCAGAATAAGATTTTTTTTTTTCCTGGAACTGTAGTACTTAATCATTTCATCAAGCAAATGTGGGAAAGAATTGTCATGTGTCCTTTGCTTTGTAAAGAACCATTAAGCTTTGGACCTATTAGATTGTATTCAGAGGTTTCATTTGTCGCTTTTTGTAGTTATATAATGAAATATTTATTGAAAAAGAAGGAGTAACCATTAACTGTCTTCCATCAGTAAACAAGCATCTCCTTCACCTTGTGAAAATGGAGGAAGGACTGATCTTCAATTAAACAGTGAATACATGAGTTTGCTGAACACATTTTATCTGATAAGTGGAACATCTGTTCTGCCTCTCAGATTTCCTCAAGGAATTCCTCTTTTAAGCTATCACAGTTTTACATTCTGCCAAGGATTTTATTTATCACTCTGGCATGCTCAAAATTTCTAATCTGAGGTCCCTTCAAACTCTACCAAAGTATCTGCAGGATCCGAAGGATTTTGGTAAATGGTTTCCTATTTTAAATTTTGTAAGCATCTGTTTTCCTGTAAATATATGCACAACCTCCTTAAGTATTTTTGTGCCCTTTCTAGTCATAAACTCACAGAATTAACTTGTTAATAGTGTCCAATTCCTTCTTAGGCATTTCTGTTTTATCGTGCTTTACACCTTTTTTGTACATAGCTTCCATTCAAATATGAACTGACTCTGCTGTGACATTTTTACAGAGTTTTATTTTGTAGTTAGTATACAACAGCTAGCTTTTTAAAGTAATGCCAACTTCTGATAGCTGCAATTCTTAAGAGACTCAGAATTTTCCTGCGCATGCCCATGTCAAATGTTTTCTAATGATTTATTACGATTTGGCTTTTCTGCTGCATTCTGTTTCTTCTACATGTCATTGTACATTTCAGTTTTATTAAGAGACAGATTGTCAAAGGAATTAATCTCCACCCCTAAAGAAAGATCAAAGACCTTAGAAATTCACCTTTGTAATGCTTGTGTCCCATCTTTCAAATGAACTCAGCACTCAGTTCTGAATGTTTGAAAATCTGGATACCCTATGAGTATCTATTCATTTACCGTTTTTTTGGCAACAGTGTGTTTCGGATTAGGCTCCTAAAATAGAATGGGTAGTACTAGATGAAGAGTGATTTAAAACTGTTAAATTAAAAGAAGTCTTGATTTCACAAACACACAGGAATCACAGGAAATACTCCAAGTCTGTTCTTCATCTGATGATTGACTTCTGATAGAGAATTAGTAGCACTGGCCTTTCATTAGACATGGGAAGAGAAATCTGCTGTGTGAAGTCGAACTCCAGCTCTGCACCTGAGCCTGACCCTCCTGCACACCTGCCCTTTCTCCTCTGGCTCTTTCTGAGTGTTGCTGCCAATCTGACTATTTGCCTTGGAGGTTAGGGAGATAAGGGAAATGAAAATTTGGGGAGAAAACCCTTAAAACTGGTGTTAGTGGGCTTCTCCACTGTGTGAGCCTATAATTTTTATGGTAAAATAACAATTTTAACTTACTGCTTGTTCTACCTGGCCCATCCAAGAGTTAACATGACCTGCAGAAGCTAAGAAACTAAGCTCAGCTGTTAAGAATGCCAGACGTAGCTTCCTTTTAAACACCTTCCTGCACCTGTCACATTAGAGGTTTTGCTTTCGAAAAGAAAAAAAAAAAATCAGCAGTACATTCTGTTTATTTACCACACAAAACTTTACCAAGTTCCCTATTGCTCAGTTTGGATTATTATGTCAAAAACCCTTAGCTCTAGGGCTGCTGGCCGGAATCCCAGACTTTACTAACAAAAGCAATATACAAAGGTTCAGATATGGTATTTCTGTCTTAATTGTGGACACAATTGTGACGAAGCTTCTTCTGTGTTGCTGTCTAGTGAGATGTAGCTACAAGATTAGGTATACTAAGTGCAGAGTCAAATCTAATAGGGCAATAATGAAATGCATGGACTGGAACTCACCATCAGTGGTGTGGCCTGACGACATGGCTAACAAATTGATTTGAGGCGCCCAGGGCGTGAACTGGTCTGTTTGTCTTCATCCATCTCCATTGCTGACACTTCTGGCCGGGGAGGTGTGGGAAGTGGAAGCTGGAGGCATTGGGGGATTGAAGAAGAATCTCAGAGATACTCCTCACCACTTTATGGAAGTGTAGTGGAGTAGCACCGACCTAAGCTCCCTTCTTTGCTTACAGAGTAAAACACTCTGTGGCTGCAACTGATTCCTAAGTACTTTGCTATATTATTTTAATTCATACATCTTGGCTAAACTTTCAGTGTACAAAAAGATCAGTAGAAGATCCAGTATGTAAACATCTTTTTCATATTTTAAAACCTCAGAGCAGATTCCAGATTGCCTAAATGTGAAAACCAAGAGCTCTTCATTTGTAAAACATGCAGGAGAAAATAGTGACATGCTCAGTTCTCATGTTAAACAGAGAATTTTGCTTGCTTAGCTGTTTTTACTCTTCTGCATCTGTTAGTAATGACGTTAACTGCAAATGGAAATAATATGTCTGATCATTGAGACAGTGTACAGAGAAATATCTTCTTTTATATGAGAGTGTACTGCATTGTCAACCTTTCTTCCTTTCCCATCATGATTAAGGACACCGATTCAACTGTCTCAATTTGTAGCCTGTAAACAATTGTTTTTTTCAGAACAGGAAAATGGTGTCTGGTATAATGACATTCATTATTTTGGCTGTGTTAGTTAAGTAAGATTTATATCAGCACTCTTTTTCATCAGAATTTTGCAAATTGAGACTCAGTGACAGATATTTACCAGCTTCGCATTTTTGGTCATGGCCAAAGCACTATCTACTGCTAATTTGAAGTGAACCTTGAGGAGGCAGAAGCAAAATAGTTTGGAATAGGATTTCAGTTGTGTGGAGTTTATCCACCCGTACTTACAACAGACCTCTGGAACCCCCGATGTTAAATTATTATCAGTTTATGGAATAATACCATTCTTTAGTGACAGCAGAAACGTAAGTATTGAGGAGGAGTTGTTGACGCTGTCATTCATGCACTCACCGATTTGTTTTCTTCCTAATTTCACCCATACTCAGCTGCATGTTCTCCCTAATTAATGAATTGCCCTCAGGTTACTCACCCAGACAGATCTAATCTATCTCTGTCCAAAATGACTAAACTCTGTCCAGCATTAAAGATGTAAAAGGCCACAAATTACTTTCTTGGTCTTTCCAGATAGAAAATCACTGCTTGCTGAATGGCATTCGCTCCATGTGGCATTCAGGATGATTTCATCACCTCAAGGCTGAAGCTTCCAATACAATGAAGGAAAACATCTACTCCAAAAATGTTTCTTAATTCAGATTCCAATTCAACAGAAAAAATATTCATTTCAGATGTAAGCTTATAATAACAATGCCGTAAATGCAATAAAATGAATAAATGTGCAGTTATTTCATATTTAAGACACTTCATAAATGTTAACTCTTCTTTCTTTTTTAGTTTCCAACTAAAGTTATGTGATCAAGATGAAAGACTAAGTCGTTACTGTTACAGAAAACTATTTTTTCCAGATACTCTAACAAAAAAAAGTGTACGCGCTTAGCATATAAAGTGAAATATGACTAAGTATATGTCACTTTCAATTCCGACTGACCTACAATGCAGTTAAAATAATAAGGGTGTACACCAAATTTCATATGAGTTTAACTTTTTTTTCCTTCCTAACTTGATTTTGCATGCTTCTTCCCAAAGATCTCCAAGGAGATTTAAAAAAATTTAAAAAGCCTCCTTACACCCTGCTGAAATGCACCGCAGTCTAGTATGAAATAGATACCAATACTGCTCTGCAGGGTAAGGAAGTGGAAATGATAGCGCTGCATGTGACTTCCCCACAGGAATGCAAGCAGCAGGGATGCTGATTTTTTGCAGTTGAAGGCCAAAGATGTCCATATAGTTTGACCTCAGTTCAAGTGTAAACACTGCAAGTGAAGCAGTCAGTGCCATACTGCTACAGGGGGTGATCTGTAAGGCACAAATTACTCCAGAGGCATTGGATTTACACTTAACAGTAACTTTCCCCAGAATCTCTAGCTGGAATTTGCCATTGAAACCAAGTCTTATTAGACACATCCCTCCTTCTGTATGCATCATAACTGATAAAAGAGGGAAAAAGAAATAAGCGTGTGCTGCAAAGTAGTATGTTTTAAGAAAGGGAGCAGCATCCTCGGAGTCTGTCTTCAGCACTGACTTCCCTTTATCATGACAAGCAGAGCACTCTCTTGTGCCTGTGATTTCTCCTTTTTGTCAGTCTTTCTGTGCAAATCGTGAAGATGAGATGGGTTTCAAACAGGTGCATACAGTGCCTGGCACAATTCACTGTCCGTACGAGCGAGCTGGTACGTTGTGATTTGTTCATAATATGAATAAAAAATGTGATGGGAACATTGAGGAACTTGCTGTCAATGTAATAAGTGAATACTGAAGAACATTTTCTATTCTTTTTTTTTAATTTTAGACTAACATGTTAGACATGTGAATGAAACAAGCTCATCACCTAACTCCACTGCTATTTTGAAAGCCTAGAGGCTCCTGTCAGTTTCAATTTTGTGAAAAACTAGATTTTTTTCTTAAAAAAATAGAAATGAATGAGATATGGTGAATGGTACTTTAAGAATATACACATTTCTTCCATTGGAAATAACACAAAAATTGCCTAGTGGGAGAAACAGACATAGTACTGCACAACACTAGACATTTTGGAATTACTTTACACTGTTTTTATAAAAATTGCCTTGAAATTCACAAACTTCACAGCTGGCATGCTGGTAGCTCTGTGTTTTTCCCCAACCCGACTGGCAATTTCTGAACTGTCATTACTGCATGCCATACTGGATACTGGCTACAACTCCCTATCTCTGCTTTGCTAATGTTTTTTTTCAGATTTATGAGGAATAACTATGGTGTAAAGAATTTTGGGCCTCAAGCAGTCGCCCACATTTAGTAATCAACCCCCCGGGAGGATAACACAGGAAAGCTTGATTGCGAGTGCCAGTGGGTTTGCTTTTCCAGGTCACTGCACAGGATGAGGCCTAAAAGGTGGATATTTTCCATTTTGTTTCTTTTTTTTCTAGTCATTAAAGAGGCCAGCTTAGTCATGTTCTTATTTTAGGTGTTTCCACATGATCCAGCGTTAACGTTCCTCAGATGCAGAAATTTCCATGTGGATCCTTTATATTCTTCTAAAGTTGGCATGTTGTAGTCCTTATATCTTCACGGTTTGAACTGCACAGTGGTAAAGTATTGCTTATTCTTTAGACACATTGTCATAATCCTAAAAGAAAAAGAAGACAAAATAGAAGAGAGTAATGCTGAATTTTGCATCATGGATTTTGATTTTTTGATAGCTATGTCTTAAGAAGAGTTGTTCTCTTGTGTCTACCTCTGAGTTATACTATCAGGTCAAAGTATTAAAACCCTTTTGGGATTCATTATAGCAAAACACTGTAAAGTAACCGTTATTGACAGGTGGCAGGGTCAGCTGTCAACCTGAGCTCCGAAGTCATTACAGACTGAATTGGTTCTGAACATCTGAAATTTCATTTTTACTGCCTGTCCAGGCGAGTTGGCTGTTCTCTGACAGCCAAGGTGTTGATGCAAGTGGTAGACTGGCCTCTTGTTAGAGACTAAAAACTCTCAGTACAGAAACTGAATGTAGCACACGCTACCTTCTCAGCAAGACCAGTGTTAAGTTCTTCCAGTACTTTCATTTTTTAATGAATGCTGTAGTGGCCAGAGCTTTAAATTATCTCTGAAAGACGGAAGATTACGAACTGATAAACTAACTGGCTATTCTGACTTGAGAATTCCTATGCCATAGTAGTTCTATACGAAGCACTTAAAGGAATTGTACAGTAATGAGATTATCAGAATGAGAGCCAAGGGAGAAGTTTCAGGAGACAGAACTCTGAAAGTGCACGTCTTTTAGGGAGAAAAAAAGACTTATCTATAGTTGAGAGATAAAATAGCGTATTTTTTCCCAGAGATGGCAATGGCAGTATTTTATTGAAAGTATACAAGATGGGCATGTGCTGGTGTGTGGCTAAATTCAGGAACAACTTGCCTCTTAATATCATTGAAAACAGAGGAAAATCTGTATTAGAAACATGAGGCTTGTGCATCCTTTCAGCCAGCACTAGGCTGCCGATACATACGGATGAGGGGCGGAGGAGAAGGTGAAAAAAAATACAGTGACCATTCTTCAGTGGTGTGACCTGGGCCATGGGCACCACGTGTTAGTGGGACTCATGTCCGCTCTGTATCTCTGGTAGATTATCCCTAGGGATATTTTGTAATTGGACTTAGGCAATGGTCCATGTTTTTGAATATGCAATTTGCAAAGACTGTGTTTACAAGTTGTTTTAAAAATCATTATGGGAATTAATCTCCGGACACATTTTCTTACTCTTGCAATTACCAAAAATATTTCTGTGAAGCCTGCGGGTAGAGCAAGTCTGAAAAATTAAAAAGAAAAAAAAAAGAAAAAAGAATAAGCAAAAAAGATTCAGAAGTGTCTTTCAGAGGAAGACTCAAGTGCTTCTAGAGGCAACCGCTGTCAATGTTTGCTTTTGTGTCGGCAGAATCCCTTTAAAAGGTTTTGTGGTGCGAAAAGCTCCTTTTAGTGGGTTTTCATAATGCACTGGGAGAGAACAAGAAAATGTTTTTCTCGCTGTGGCCGGCCGTGGATCTCGCCGAGAACAGCGCGTACCCGGGCGGGAGGCGCTCCTCCGCGCGGGCTGCGGGCCGCGGGCCGGGACGGTGCGACGGGCACGGTGCGTGTCCCCGCTCACCTTGCGGAGCCAGGCGCTCGCTTCTCCCGCACGCTCCCAAGGATGACTCAGGCCCCGTAATGTGCCTGGAGGAGACACGTAGGATGAGGGCTCACGCCCACCCTCGAGTGATGGATAGACCCCCCTGTGGCTTGCCGGAGCTAAGTGCTTTTATTCCAAGAGGAAATGTGCGGAGCAGGAGGAGGGGTGGCAGCCCCCTGAGCCAGCTGTAGTCTAGCAGCCGCGAGGTGGCATGAAGGCTTCGCGCTTTCCTTACAAAATGTGTGCTATAAAGCAGCACCTGGCTGTCTGCTCTGCTGTACGATGAGCACCCCCAGGGCCGCACACACTGCGGCACTACAGGGACCCTGGGACCCTTCTCTCAGCCTCACCTCCTGCAAGGCCAGCTGCTGGCAAGGGAGAACCAGCCCTGGCACAGGGGCTGTGGCTATCTTCAGTGCAGAGAGTAGGGGTAGCATCTTTCCTAGCAAATAAGCCGATCCCTGGGATGTATGTGAGACCTCTGACACACACATGTGGCGGTGNGGCCGCACAGCTCCTTGCAGGCACTGCAGGGACCCTGGATGGCAAAACCCAGGATTGCTGTGTCCTGCGAGTCACTGCACAGCAGGTATTCCCACCTCAGCTCCTCGAGCAGCGCTGCTCTCAGCCTCACCTCCTGCAAGGCCAGCTGCTGGCAAGGGAGAACCAGCCCTGGCACAGGGGCTGTGGCTATCTTCAGTGCAGAGAGTAGGGGTAGCATCTTTCCTAGCAAATAAGCCGGTCCCTGGGATGTATGTGAGACCTCTGACACACACATGTGGCGGTGATGCCTCCAGGACATTCCTGTTATGGGTGGCTGGGACGATGCAGCTTTGGCTGAAGCAACACTGAAGGAAGAGGATGTGGTAGACGCAGAGGCAAGCCAGGGTGAGGTTATTGAAAGTATAAAATACATTTTCACACTATAAGATACGTTTATATGAACTTCACTCAGTGTAATGCTGCTTGTGTCAGAGATAGGATTTTCCATGACATACCTTCATGGAAAGGTATGTCATACCTACCATGACATACCATGACATACTTGGTTCAAATGATGTTCAGGAGGTCTCCACTGTAGATACAGCTTCTGCTGGTCCTCTCAGGGTGGGTTCTTGCCCCTAGAAAGCTTTGCTTTTACCCACCTGTACCATTTCTCTTACCAGATGATCTGAGGGTGTAGGATAGTGTGGAACAAACAGTTCCCACGAGTGGCACCATGTAGGTTCCATTAACAGACAGGTCCTGTGGAAGTTAGGCATTCAGCATTCCCATTTATTGTACTTACATACTTAAAACTTGCAGTATTTCCACCCAGGACTCCAGGCCATGTAAGGATATTCGCAACATTTAATGAGTTCAGTGGGAGCTGCCGGTATGAAGTGCTTAACAAGAGTAAAGCAGTAGCTGCAGTTAAAGCATCTCTAAGTGCTCAGCTCACCCATCTCCATGGGATTAAAGGGCTGTACCTGCCTTCGCTCCACTTTATTCCTTCCATAGAAACTTCTACAAAAAGAAACCCACAACCCCCTCGCCTTTTCTCCATGTCTTACTAGTTCACAAATTCGAGTTTAATATCTCTGTGACCTTTCAGTTTTATGTTGCCTAACTGGAGCAGAGAAGCTATTTTCTTCTTCAAGATGAGCTTCCCTCTCATTGCAGGCTCATTTAGGCTTAGGACTAATGTAGCACAGCACAGAATACCACAAGGATTTGATATTTTGCAGTGCTGCTCACAGTTAACCATTCCTAAATTGTATAGAAATGAATCACGCAGGCTGGGTTATTGCCTCGAAAAAGCCCTCCTCTCCCATCCTTTGACAGCTGTAGAAATAGGGAGATGTGATTCTGAGAAAGCTTTAAGTATAAGTCTAATTCTTTAATGCAAAGGTAGGCTTTGGAAACAGGGTAGACTTTGGAAACAGGAGGAACACATTGGCCAGGACACTTTCCTTCCCATCCTAAAAGCAAGTTTGTGCTTTTAGCCTGTGGATCAATGCTCGGGAGGTTTTGTATCTTTCTAAGGCACGCCAGTGACTCGGCTGGCATTACATAGTGCTCTGTTCCAGAACAGCAGTGCGCACTATTGTTCATTAAGAAAAATATGAGGAAAACTCATGATTCAAATCTCCCTAGTGCCTCTCCCTCCCCCAGGAAAATAAAGGAAGGGCACCAACTATATTGAGTGTAATGACTAATACTACTGTTTTCTAATCAACACTGAAAGATGAGCAAAGATTTCTGTTGAAGGACAGCTTTTGCTCCGTTGCAAAGTCTCCTTTGATTAACTTGTTCTCTGAGAATGAGTAATGTGGTTTTAATTATTTTTAGTTTAGTTCAAGGTTATTAATCATCTTCAAACTAACAACAAATACAGCAGTTCACCAGTGTTTCATGTCATTCGCGGTTCATTTTCTGTTTTGGATGCACCATTCTCTTTGCCGTGCTGAATGATACCCATTTCCACATACACTGCTGGAGGCGAACACACAGTGACTATGTTTTCAGGAAGGGAACTCTCTTGGGCTAAAACCACTTATTACAGGGACTCCCCCCTAGACTCTCCTGAATCCATGACAAACCTCATCACAGATTATTTAGTTTATACATACATATATATGTATATGTAGAGAGAGATTTTATATATAGATTATGGTCATTGAATTGATTCATGCCTAGGAAATAGAAGGATGCCACCATTTTTCTAGAAAGCACGCTTGGGGTTGGTGGCAAGGGGCACATATTATTCCTAAGCAGTAAACCACCACTGCTGGCAAATTGGAGTCAGGCTACCAAAAGTGATCAACCAGCCTCATTGAATTTGCTAACAGCTTTGCCTTTGACATCAGTGCAGTCATGTATTTGTTTTAGAGCTATTCTTTTTTTTCTTTTTCTTTTTCTTTTTTTTTTTAGCAGTGTTCTCTCAAAGAAGTCACTTAAATTGCTGTATTTCAGACTACTGGATAGAAGAAACTGAAGTACTTATATACCTCATAAGAGCATTATGAGGTTATTAGTAATGTTTTCAGATGAAAAGCTATTGTATAATTATAGAATATTTTATAATGATGAACCCATAAAATCCGTATGGGCCTATCTTCAGAAGACTGCATAAAGAACATCTTTTACCTAGAAAACACATACGATTCTTTTCCCCCTAACTGTTCAAAGAAGGATTTTTTAACGTACTTTTCTCAGTACTGAATAAATATTTGCTGTTTTCATAAGCAGGCTTTTAAATTCACATTCCTATGTTTACCTTGTAGCTCAAGCTCTGGAATAATTACGTAAAGATATTCTACATTAGGGAAGAGGGGAAAGAAACTGAATAAATCTAAAAATGAACGGTACGTAAGGAGCAGCTCCTGGTTCAGAACTGAACTGGTAGAACTGAAGGTCACTAGCTCTATTCAAAACAGGGTTATTTACTTTCTGTGGAAGAGAGGCTTAAATAGATAATGTTCCTGACAATGACTTTCTTCTGACTGCGATGAAAAGACTTTTTTTTCATGGACAGAATTTTTTTTTTCACAGGGAGGTAAGAGAAGCATATAAAGATATCTCCCTGTGAAGTACTTAGGAAAAAAAACTAACAAAAAATAGAAAGCAAAACAACTGAACTAACCTAACAGAAGTCCCCAAACCACCTTAAATTGCTATCAACAGGTAATGAGATAAGGCTTTTCATGTAACTCCTTACTTATACTTCTGGTCTGGTATATTTCAGGGCAAATTATAGTTACTTGCAGATTTTTATATCAGAAAGCTAAATAAAGGTAATTATCCAGTTGGCAAAACATTCTTTCAGACAGTTCAAACAAATCCAGTGTATACATTTTAGTACAATCTCAAAAGTTACTGAGATTTATAAGAACACCGTGTTCACCGTACACTGAAACATCTTAGAGTGTCGCACAAAATTACATACAATGAACTTCTTTATTTAAAAATCTATGGGACCAAAATGCAAAGTGAATAATATATTTGTACTTACAGAAAAAAAAAAATACAGTGAGAAATCCATCATTAATGCTTTAGAATTTAGACATATGCGCCACAGATTACCATAGCTTATTATTTCAACTATAGTGATTATTGTTGACTAATCTGGTTAGCTCCAGAAATTAAAAACAAATTTTGAGGGTCAATATCATATCAACTTTTGGTTATGTTGAGCACTGTAAACTAAGAAATTCAAAAAAGACCAGAGGCAACTTTACATATATTTACAGCATTTACATAATGAGTTCAGCAGACACATACATAAGGTTATAAAACACGTAGGAGTTTCTGTAGACAATCTTCATTCCTAATGAGAAAACCTGCTCAATCTAATCCCGTTCTGTCTGAAGTCTCTGAGAGCCTTTCCTCTGCCATTAGGAGGGTCAGAGACTGATTTTTGACATTACAGGAGACCATTACAAACATCTAGCCTGACCTTTGCATAAAGCAGGCCAAAGAATTTTGCTCAATAGCTTGGGATATTTTAGAAAGCTGACTTTTTAAGTAATGGAGACTGTAATCCAATTTTGTTTAAGTGATTAATTGCCTTGGCTGTTGCAGAAATGCATTTTATTAGAAGATAGAGATGTATCAAGCCATAAGGCTGCAGAGAGGAAATGCTTTGTGCCTTCTTTAATTATATATTATAAAAAAAAAAAAAAAAGGAATGGCCACTTCTCTTTTGCTAAGTAGCCTCAAGTACTTTATTGAAATTAAATGAATAATAATAATAAATTAAAATAGTAATACTGCCATAGTTACAGGCTTTTGCCCCTAACATCCTCCCAGTGCCCTGCGTGCAGTTAGATATTGGGTTCAATGCGTTTCATGAGGGCCTGCTTCGGGACTGGGGAGCCGAGGGGCGTCGCGGGGCCGTCGAGGCGGTGGAGGCTGCGGCCGGGGAGGTCCGGCCCGCGGCTCTGGGGACCGGTGCGGGGCAGGCGTCTCGGGACTCCCTGCAGCCACGGCCACCACGGCCACCGGCCACCACGGCTGCCTGGTGCCCTGGGTTGTGCTGTCCTGACAGCGCCCACCGTGGGGACAGGCTGTGGAATTCCCCGTTCTCATCCCAGACATCCTCATCTTCTGCATCTTTCTGGATGTGAGCCAGCCGGGCCCCCTCCGCTCCGTGCTGCAGCAGGTTGCAAGAGCTCTTCTCCTTGCTGCAGGTGCACAAAATCAGCGACCCGAAGGGCTCCTGTGCTCTGAGCACGCGGGGTTGGAAGGCCACGGGAGGCTCCCACCAGCTCGGAAGGGCTGAGGTGCCCAGCTGGCCTCCCTCCCGCCCTCGTCGAGACAGACGTCACTGTTCCCTTATCACAATACGCAGCTCCAGTGGGTGTCCGTGGGGCCCTGCATGGCCCCAGATGCCCGTGGGGCTCTGCACAGCCCGTCCCCGTTGCCTTTTGCGGTCTTAATTGGAATTATTGAGCGGCGCTGGGCTCTGACAGGTTGGGATTCACCCCTGGCGGGACAGTCCTCGCCTGCTTGGCTGGGCCGGCTTCCTGGCTCATCAGGATGAAGCTGCGCTGCCAGAGCCAGGGACCCTCTAACAGGTTTCCAGCACAAGCAGCGACAAATTAGTGTTTTTGTAATAGGCTGCACGCTGCTTTGTAATAGGAAAATATGGATGAGTCTATTTATTCCCTCTTGCTCCGGCAATGATGAGAACAGTTCTAATTCATTATTAATTTGTTCCAACTATTTCTGGTCACTCTAAACTATGAATAACTTTGGCTGTGCCATTAGCAATACCTCAAAGATGGAGGCAGATTTTAGTCTTTGAATGTGGACGTGTGGGAGTCCCACTCCTTCTGAAGGTGTACCCAAACTTCTACTACATCTGAGCTCATAAACTTGCACTTGCTGTTCACGCTGGCTTACAGCTCCACCTAAAGCAACCCCCAACACAGGTAGTGTGATGGTTATTTGTCTGGTATAAATTATTGTGGTTAGGTGAAACTGCATAGTCAAGACATTATGGATTTACTCCAGCTTTTCTAGGACTGCCCCTCAACACTGGGACAGGTGGAAGTGGGAATGAGAGTAGGTCTGGATCTGTTGCCACTGATAAACCATTTTCACTGCTTTTGTTCTGCAGTATAAAATATTTCTGTTTTTATATTTCCTGCCTGGCAGACTCACAAGGTCTTTGGTGACATTTTGTATGTTTCTGGCTTTAACGTAGAGATTTGGATACTAAATCTTAAAAAATGTTTGTTGTTGTTGTTGTTAGCCTCTCACTAACAAAGTGCTTTCTTACTTACTTGCCTATTTATAAGAAAGTATTGTCTTACTTTCCAAATATAAATGATCGATCAAAGATCCTCTGAGATGTTTGTCAAAAAAGTGTCAAGGAGAATAACTTTTTTTTCTTTTGTAGAACATGAATTTACTTGTAGGAAACTGGAGGAAGGACAGAAAGATTATAAATAGGTGCACTGCTTGTCCAAGGAAATTGTCTGTCACATCTTCCCGGTGCCACTGCCCAGCACAACAGTAACTCCGTGTGGAACCAAGTCTGCTTGCTCTTTGTTTTTTCATGAATTTAGAAGGACCTTTTCTTGCCCTGTGTTTTGATAGGAATGACTCCTCCACCGCTGCCTTGTCCTGGTCATCTGGCTTGTCTGGCAGAAGGGGAGGGAGGAAACGCTGCCATGTGAAACCCCGGGCGGCTGTGTAGGTGGGTGGGCAATCTGGCAGGGCACAGACAACGCACTGGTCTCGCCTCTCACCGCAGCCTCTAAGAACGGGCAGGGGGAGGATGACCTGTCCCTCCCACGTTGCTGTCTTGAAAAAAAATTGTTGTGTCTGATGTCTAAAGAAAGGCAAAGAAAAAAGAAAACAGCTGTCTTCCCAGAGCATATTTCAGAATGGTTTCTAGCTGTTTCTTTTGGATCAGAGTTACGGTGACAAAGGCATTATCTGAAAATCCTCATGAGGAATTTGCCATGGGATGTGGCTATTCCCTGTCAGTCACTGTGAAATGACTCCAAGGGACCCGGCCACCGGACAAGGCCTCTTGATCAGGTCTAAGCATTTCCTTTCACCCTTGGGATTTTGGAGTTAAATTTTGTGTTTCACACCTTCCACGGTGTGTGTCTTGAGAGAGTTGCAGTCCAAGTACTGTCCTTGCAGTCCAGGAACTGCTCCCAGTTGTTACTCTCAAAGCTTTCTGTAGTTTGCGCCTCTTTCCTAGAATCGCCTTGAGTGAATAAACTTTCCGGAAAATAAACTTTCCGGATTACAGAGTTGAGAAAACATGCACATATACGTGCATGTTTTTCACGGTGCTCCTAAATATCCTGCTACTTTTAGTTAAAGAAGAAGGCACAAGGGGGGGCAATTTAATAAAAGAAAAGCAACTCTGCAAGTGAAGCAGCCTCAGCCCTTTCTGCTTCTGAGTCTGCAGGGATCTATTTGAGCAGGAAAGTGGGGTTTTCCTGCCTCTGTTGCAGGTACCGCGTCTCAGACAGAGCTGCTGAAAATATCTGACAAGACATAGCTCCTGGCGCTTGAGCTTTAATAACTCCTGTTCTGCCGGGTGATCCCCTGAACAGCCGTTATCGGATGGCCACGGATACAGCTGAGTGGCTCCACTGACAAGATAATCTCCCTTCTGGCAAGGCAGCTCCTCGGGGGCACCGGCTCACCGGCATCAAGTGCGAGGCCGGGAGGCAGGGAAGGGAGGGAGGCAGCATCACAACGTTGCTCAGGCAGGTACAGAGCTCACCCGGATCCACTACAGCTTCCCGAGCCATCGCAGTAAGGTATCAGCCCTGAGGAAAGAAAACCCTGAGATAGTTGATAAATTGGCTTGTGTGCGTGTGCATCCAGGTTGGTAGGCTTTCGAGAAGGGAGAGTTCACGCTTTTTTTCATATTACAGAAAAATACATGAGTATTCAGTGTAAAACACAGCTATCCCAGCTCTGGCAGTTCTCATGAAAGACACATCGAAGGTGAGACACACTGTGAAAACACAGGTAGAGTGGCTAAGCTAGGCAAATAGGCACGCAACATTATCCTGCTACACGGCCTAGTAACAAAGTCCCTGACAGTTTGATAGATCGCTCTTGGTATCCATATTTTTTTATGGAAATATGCATAAATATGCATAAAGGAGTTTTTCTGAAGAATGGAAAAGATATCCATCATGGTACCTGATCAAATATGTTCTTTTGAATTAAAGCTATGGCAGTAAGTTTTAGAGTGATCAGTCCCAGTCATGCTGAACAAGGCTCGGAGGATGTAAGCTATAGAATTATAATGCTCTAGTTAAGAAAACAGGCATTTAAAATAGCATAGTCAGATAAATTAAAAGGTCTAATTTAAGCTGACAGAGAAAAATGAAGGAAGTTCTCCAGTGAACAACCTACTTTCCTTCAGATGCTGCTTTAGGAGCCTGCCTGAGAGGCAAATGTTATATATTTTAGCCTTGAAATGAGAGAGTTATCCAGAAATTTGCTTATATACGGTGGCTAGATTAAAACCTTTGCTTATTCAGCCTGAAGTGCAAGCACATTGTACCCACACCTGTGAAGTAGACAGAGATGTTACAAGAGTTTTATTGGCATGAATCATTTGTGAGTTACTCACCCTAAGTGAGTGTCTAGAAGCTGTATTTTTGCAAAGCGTGCCGATGTTGCGTCTCTGCACACTGTAAAAGCAGGGGGGGCTTAGGACTGTCAAGAATGGTCTGGAAGTTTAGTCCTTTTTTTACTTTGATTTTGATCTTCATGTTACTTGAGCCCAGGTATGCTGATAATTCTGCGAAGAACCGGAGGACAGGGGAGGCAGGGGCGAGGAAATGAGAATGTGTAAAGAAAGAATAGCTTGAAGTAGCTTTTCCAAAGTGAAAACAGCCACAGCTTTAAAATCCACAGCCCACGATCCTGGGCAGTTTGGGAAGAGGAAGGAATATTTTTCCCCTGCCGTGTTCTGAGGAAGAGCAGGTATTTCGAGGCAGTGCAGCGAAGTTCCCCATCTAATCCCTGCCACACGTCGCTCTAGTGTAACCCTGTGCCTGTGTAACCCACCTGCTACCAGAGTCAACTCAAAAGGGAGAAAAAAAACAAGAAAAGAAAATAAATAAAAGGAATCAAACAGAACCACCTCCCGCCCGCCGAGGGAGCTCCGCGCGGTGCTGCGGGCGGGCACGCAGGACCGGGACGGACCGGACCGGGGCTCCCGCGGGCTCCGGCCTCGTTCGGAGCCTCTCGCGGCCGCGGACAATTGCAATATCACTAATTC
>VWPW01009212.1:96730-331577 GCA_013389825.1 Crypturellus undulatus
GGCGGGCGCGGGGAGGGGAGCGGGGCCAGGGCCGGGGCTGGCGGCTCCGCTCCGCCGGGAGCCCCGCGCCCGCCTCATCCTTCCCCTCGCGGCTCTCCCCGCGCCAGGCTGGAGGACGAGGTGTACGACGAGGACGGGAACGCTCTGCAGGACCTCGCCTACGACCACGAGCCCCTCGGAATAGCGAGCCCGCCCTCCATGCTGGGCGAGATGTACACCCTGTACTACCCGCCGGAGAAGAGGTGACTGGAAGGCGCGGCGCGGCAGGCAGGGCTCAAAAAAAAAAAAAAAAAAAGAGGGAGGAAACAAAACAAAATCAAAAAATAAGAAATCGCCCCCCAAACCCGAACCCACCCGAACGAGCAAGCAGGGAGCGTCGGGAGCAGCAGGAGCCGGGGAGCCGCCTCCGCTGCAGCCCCGCGGGGAGGGCGGAGCGGGGCCGGGCAAGCGCCGCGCGGCTGCGGGCGCGGCTCGGCGAGGAGGTGCCGGAGCCGGAGCGGGGCTGGAGCGGGGCCGGGGCCGGGGCCTCTGNGGGCCGGCGGGAGGGCGCGCGGCCTCCCCGCGCTGCATGCCGCGCCGCTCAGCGCGCTCTGCCCTCCGCGCAGGCACGCCGATGGCATCTTCAACAAAGCCTACAGGAAACTCCTGGGCCAGTTATCCGCGAGGAAATATCTGCACTCCCTCATGGCCAAGCGGGTCGGGTAAGGATGTCTCGCCCGTTCTCCCTTTATTTATTTATTTATTTATTTTCCGCTCGCTCTCCGCGGTGGGCGTTGCTGCCGCGGCCGCTGCGGCGGCTTAAAAGGCGGCGGCGGGAGCGAACAAAGCGCGAAGCGGGACGCGCCGGGAGCCGCGGCCGGGGGCTCCCGCGGTGCGGGGCGGCGCGGGCGGCCCCTCCTGACGCCCCTCTGCTTCTCGGCCCCTTGCAGCGGCGCCAGCAGCGGCCTGGGGGACGAGGCGGAGCCGCTCACCAAGCGGCACATAGACGGCATCTTCACGGACAGCTACAGCCGCTACCGGAAACAAATGGCTGTCAAGAAATACCTAGCAGCCGTCCTGGGGAAAAGGTATAAACAAAGGGTTAAAAACAAAGGACGCCGAGTAGCGTATTTGTAGCGATGAGTAACCAGCCACTCCCGTGTATACAAAGTCCTAAAAAAAGAGAGAGAAAGAGAGAGAGTGAGAGAAAGAGAGAGAGAGAGAGAGAGACCCCCCCAAAAAATCAAAACAGAAACATAAGTCATTTCCAAACTGACTGAACAATCACCGCTCCTGTGTTATCTAAACATGTATTTATGTATGAAGTAAAGCCATTAAATGAATATTTTGATAATAATATTGTTTTTCTTTTGTACAAAAGCACTAGAGAAACGCACAGATCTACTTTGTGGACCAATCATTAAGTTATATATAATATATAAATATATATATATAAATACTACTACGAATACTAAAGAACAAATCTTCATATAAAGCCTGCACAAGAACAAGAATTCGCCTGAGCTGTTTATGTTTTTATATAAAATAAATAGAAAAAAAAAGACAATCATTGTTTTGAATATTACTCCTATTTTTGTAATGAAAATTAAAAGGATAGTATTTTTATCCACGACAGGGTCGAAGACATTAATTTTCACCATTTGCTACTGTACATAGAGAAGGATGCCCTGCTCCCAGGGGATTATGAGGAAAATGATTTGGGAGAATTGCTGAAGCAGATTCTTCCCCCGGTGAGTCTCAAGGCAGGCTCCTTAGCCACTAGCCTCTCTGCAGGGGCACCGTCCCCTCTGCTCTAGATTTCGATTTCTTTCTGCTTTCTTTGATTCCAGATGTATCTGTTCTAGTGTCTCCTCAAACAGTGAGCTTAGACAATAATTCTCTTGTGGTGAAAACAACAGCTCGACCCAAATTGTGCATCTCTGTTGATCAGTAGTGGAGGGAGAAGTAGTTAACCCTCCACAGCATAACCAAAATTTAAAAAAAAAGAAAAAAAAAAAAAAAGCCAAACCAAAAAGAAATCAACCCTCTCCTTGCTAAATCCTGACCCAGCAGCAAGGATAGCGAGTCCCGGGCACTGCCCTTCTGGCTGGCCGGGCAGAGTTGCAGAAGAAGCCAAAGCGGAGCTAGGAGCCGTTTGGGAAGAGTGGGGAAGAGCCGCGGGGCGGCCTCGGGCGCGCCCGGTGCCGGTGCTGGTGCCGGTGCTGGTGCCGGTGCCGTGGGGCGCAGGGAAGGCGAGGCCCCCCCCCGCCTCCGATCCGCTACCCAACTGCCCCGGCAGCTCGGTACTGGACCTGGATGCAAAGTACAGTGTGTTACTCTCCAGTGCTCTCCATGCTTCTCATCTTGTGTAACGAGCAGGGTTCTCGCCTTGGCATTTTTGCTCGGAGTTGCTCTTTTGTTTTACATTTTTTTTTTAGACCCTCCCTCCTTTCATACACTGTTTAACCTGTTTAACCCACCCGACTCACCTTTTGGGAATTATGTTCTTTTTTTGGGAAAAAAAAAAAAAAAGATTGTGAACGCTCTCTCACTCCTTTGTTCTGTTTTATGCAAGCTCTTATTGTAAAAGTTTAGGAACCCCTGTTGTAGCTACCACTAAATAATTATGCACTACTACTAAAGTTTTTGTTCTTTGTTTATTGAGTTTGGAGGTAAAATGTATTTTTCTACATTCTGGCTTATTGCTTAGTAAAATTTATTTCATAAAAAAAAAACCTTTTTTTTGTCATAAAAGAATGTATAGTGTTCACCTGTGGTCCGGTTTCTAACGAGATAAACCATTTTCACCTCATCTCTCTATGTACGGACTCCTATCTTGCCTTGCACCCGGGGAACAGTAAGCAGCGGCGCACCCAGCCGGGGGCTCGCCCCGTGCCCTCTCCTGGGAAGGTGGCGGAGGAGGACACGTAGGTAAAACGCTTCCTTCCAGCTCCCACACAAACCTTAGCGGGGTCTTTTTTTTTTTTTTTTTTTTTGTTTTTTTTGGGAAGAAAAAAAAAAAAAAAAGACCCCAAACCGGCCCGGAAATCAAGACATCGATTGGGAAAGCGCTCTTCCCCCCCGCCCCCAAAAAAAAACAAAAAAAGGAGAAAAATAGAAAAAAGAAAAGTCGGGGGGGAAGCCCTGCCGGGATCGCTCCTTCTCCTCCTGCCCCACTGCGCCGCCGCGGAGGGAGAGGCTCAGCCGGTACCGTCCGCGCTGCCGGTACCGCCCGCGCTGCCGGTACCGCCCGGGATGCCGGTACCGCCTGCGCCGCCCAGGCTGCGCCCCCGCGGGCGGCGTCCCGGCGGGCTCGCCCGGGCGCCGTTTGCCGCTTTCGTGCCTTCTCTTCACCTCGTCTAATCGCCACGAGTTTCACGGATGGCTATTCAGTGGCCCTACGATGCTGCAACACATCGGCTTGCGTGTTAGTCGTCCCTCTCCTCGCGCGTCTCCGGCCGTGGGCAGAGCTCGCTGTGTTCGTGTCGCCGGCGGTGTGATCGGCGCGGGGCGCCCGCGGCGTCCCGCCTGTGACCGTGCCCGCTCCGCTTCCGTGCCTGGTGGCCAGCACCGTGCAGCAGCCGCCACGCAGGTTACCCCTCCTCTGTGTACTTCTAGAGACGCCAGCAGCCTTACCGAGCAAACCTGAGCAGATTTTGAGACGCAGTGGTAGTTTAGGTAGATGTTAGTCTCGGAGAACTTATTTTGTGTGCAAATGAATATAATATTAAAAAAAAAAAAAAGAACTTAAGCAAAGTATTATTACACACATGATATCTATAACTAGGACTTTGATAACTGTTATATAAAGTGTGTAAAGTTTGTATTAATAAATTTTTGTAAACAATGCAATTTTGTCTAATGTTTGGGGGAGAGCAATCTAGGATCTAGCAGCGAGAGATGCGCTTCGTTATAAAATGTATTTAATTAGTTTATTTTTAAGCAGCACTCTTCTAACTTTTTTTCCCCCACATCTGCGATACCTTTTATTAAATCTCCAAATACTATCATCAAAAAAAACTCTAACATTTTTACTGATGATTACTCCTCTGTCCCAGTAGATTAAACAGAACTTCTGAAGTAGAAGTCTAGTTCCACACACACTAGCTAAGTGATTTCTATAAAAAACTGCAAAACACATTGGTCAATGGCAACAGCCCATCTCTCTAAAAATTCCTGTGCTTAGAAGCTGTTGATTTGAAACAGAACTGGCATGTTTGATGAGATCTTCACTTAATCCTCTTTTAATGAAGATTCAGCATGCGATAATGTGCGTCATAACATCACCTGCTGGCAAGGACAGCATCTTTCTTTGGAATAAAATTTTACTGGGCTATCCTAAAAAATGACAATGCAACACAACAAGAGTCACCTAGGTTTTAAAACGCAATAGGTGACTACAACGAAAAAGCACAAGCAGGGTGGTTTGTCAGCAGAGAAGGTCAAAATATCTGACCCTTAAAATTCAATTTAACTCATTAATGGCTGCTTATATTTATTATTTCTCTGATAGACCAAGGGCTTTTTTCAAGTAGTTTGGAATGCAGCAGTAATTTATTTTTAAGCTAAACTCTTTCTTTCTAAAAATCTACAATTAAACATTAAAGCATGGGAATCAAATGACAATTTCCCAGCCATTTATTTTTTTAAAATGTAAGCCCTGTGTTTGAAACAGACTAATCATATTCTCTCTGATATTCCTCCAACTTATTGGCTAGTTTCAATAATTAAATTTTACTAAAGAACAGGAAAAAACTTGGAAAGCTGGGAACATTAGCGATATGCATGAGGAAGGAGTGCAAAACTAGATAAAAGTTCTGGTCCTATACAGATCAGGTCGGAGACAAATGCAAAGAAATATCTGTGTGGGGACAGGATGGGGAATGTTTTCTTAAACTGGTAGTTTAAGGAAACCAAGTCATTCTCTCAAATGCAGCATACAGTGGAAAATTTCTTTTGGGTTCAGTTAGCTTATCATGCTCATACATGTAATTGCCTGATGTTTCCGGATCATCTAAAATGAAAATATTTTTAAGAGCTTCATAGGGAAGACATTCCTGGTATTGGTAGTTTAAGGGTAGAGTTTGGGATTTGTCTAGCAGAAACATAAGTTTTTCTTTGTCAAATTTTGGACACTTAGATGTGCAGATGTGCACAAGAGGGAAGTAGTGCTGCAAGGGGAATGGAAGTGATCCTAGACTCACACTCCTGAAATCTCTCTTTGCCAAATCAGACAAGATTTCACAAAGAAGCTCAACTCTGTTCCCTATGGTTTAAACTGCCATCTGAAATGATAACTTGGAAAAATATTGTGTAATACTGAGTTGTATAGCATCAGTTTTGTGGGAATTCTTGATGCTTTATAAGCTGCTATAGGGCTAGCAACAGAATTGAATAAAAAGTCAACTGAGAAAAGAAGAATGATGAGGCAAGACATGATTTTGGAGCCTCACATTGTAAAAACCTCCTGACATTCAATCAAAGTGACAAACTCTGGTTACTTAGTAGAAGAGGTTAAACAGAATGGGACAGATTTATCCAGATTCCATCTCTCAGAAATGTGGTTTAACACATCTCTCACATAGCTTCTTAGGTCATTGAAACCGAAATAGTTTCAAAGAATAAATTTTGTTGGTGCTCTGGTGTAAATCTGGACATGGTCAGCGTCTCCTTTCACAAGGTTTGCTTATGATTGTGCCTCCTCTCCCTGTGACTTTGGAGACTCTTCCAGCATTCTTCCCATGTCAAAGTTTCTCTGTCGGCTGTGCACACTTTTTGCCTAGAGATAAGGAAAATAGAAAATGAGCAGGAGTTTGATCTTTTAGGGGCTTGCTGCAATTTACTTTCCACTTCTAGCTGAGTCATTTGGCTTTTCTTCAGGCAAAATCTTCAGGGAAAGCACACCCTCAACATTTTGTTTAAGGACCTCATGCTTAGACTCCAAAAGTGTATTTCCTCTTAACTACACTCATAGATTTTTAAGACTCAGGGGGACTGTTATGATCGTCTAGTCTAAACCTCGGGTAATACTGCGCATAGGATTTCATGGAGTCCTTCATTTAGCATTTAATTTCTGAGTGAGCTATTCTATATGACAGCAATATTGATTACAAGACTTGCAGGAATGGCAAATTTGCTGGACAAATTGTTCTAAATGTTGCAGCTTAGCCCTTTGCTCCTTCTTTCAGTTTGTCTCATTTTAGAATTGTGGATATTCTTAGCCTGCGAAGAATCTCTAATGAGTAGAGATTTTCTTCTCCATGTACATAGTTAACAGACGTATATTTACTCTCTATTATGTCTTATCTTTAAGGAAACAAGACTGACCTTTAAGTGCTCACTATGGGAAAAGTTTTCCACAGTTGGAATTATTTTGGAACCATTTTTTACTTGTCACTATTCTTAATAAACTGTTGAGCATAGAAATGTTTATACTATCCAGTAATGACCACTTTGAGGACGCTGCAAAATGTGGCAACATCTAATTTTCTGCCTAAGGTTATGCTGGTTGCTTATAAGTGTTTCATTTGCTTTCTTGGCCATTTCATTCTGTTGGGAGAGGGTGGTCTGTCATTTCCCATGGCTAGCTTCTTTTCTGGACGATTATTTCACATGCCCAGAGGCCCAGAAGTGGCACCATCATTCTTGGCTTCTATTTTGTACTTCATGTTTGGCTGTGTTAAATCACTTCTTCAAGAGAGTTTACCTTACCTGTCTCTCTCTGGGTCACAGTCATCTTTTTCTGCACAACCACCATGTTTTATCATCTGAGCTGTCGCTTGGCACTTACTCCTGTCAAAAAGTAGAGTGACTCCCCAAGGCCATTTGGGTGTTGGGATACTAACACGTGGGCCAGATCCAGCTCTGGTGTAGGTTTCTGCATGCCAGAGACAGATTTGGACCAGTCTAAGTACGAAACGTGGGACAGAGCAAGTTGCATTGTGACTCATGGCTGGTGGCTGGCCAGGTCTTTGCACTTGGTCTCAGAGAGGTGATGGTGCCTTGGCAAAACCAAGTTACCATTCACTTCAGCACAGTGTGAGAAGTCTGGGAGTGTATATACATATTTGTTTTTCCAAAATTGATTGTGGGTCAGGTACTTGCCTGGAATACCCAGAGAAGACGTGATCTACTGATGCTGAGCTGCTAAGCGAGAATAAAAGTAAAACCTACTGCACCTTTTGCAATAATTAACTGTTTTTTTTTCTTGAAAAAGTTTATGTGAGCCTAAAACCGAGATTTGGCTTTGAACAAAACCTATTTATTTAAGAATTCATTTAAGAACCAGAAATATACAATTTTTCAAGAAGTGGACACAAGCACCCTATGTTTCCCATTAATGCAAGGGTTTGTTTTTCTACTTCAATAACGATAAAAATGCCTAAGAATGATAGTTCTATTGATTTCTGAAAGAGTATACTTTCTTTATGTGGATCACAGAAACCTCTCTCTCTTTAAGCTACGAGACAAATTTCAGACATCCCACTTCAAACAGAACCTCACTGAGATTTATAGTATTAAGAAATACAGAAGTTGGGCAGAGAGATGGTAGTCAATTCTGGTTCTTCTGTCGTGTCATTCAGCATCTTAGCAGCAGGTTACGGGGAAATTAGTAGGTTTGAATAGAATTCTGAACTAAGTTCAGTACAGTGAAGAACTGAGTAAGCATAATCAAACAGAGTCTAGCCTGAACAAAGACTTCCCAGCCGGCATCTTCAAAATGGAAGAGTGAATGACAGGGGACATTTGGGAGTGGACGGTCGTACAGTAAAGGAAATTTCCCTTGCCACCTTCCACAGGTTCCTCAAATCGGAGACTCAGGTTGGAGCCTGTTTTTCTCCTTTTTTGGATCAACCACTTGGGAGTGAAAGACCCACGGATTTTAGGCAGCTGTTGCAGGGCAGAGACATTTTTAATGGCAATTTTGCATTCTTTAGTTTCTATTACACATGTTCCTGAAAATCTTGGCTTTCGATTCTTTGTTTGTAGGGTAAATGTTGGTCAGTCTCATATCCCACCAGTTTTTGTAGGGTTAATATTCTCCTCTGACAGCATATGTCCAATGTGTTATGCATATTTACAGGTGGAGAGGACCGACTTAGAAAATAGCTGTCCAGGCTAAAAGGATAACCATTCAAGATTTGACAACAGATCTAAATATATATTCATTCTGGACAGATTAGATTAGACTCAGCCTATGACTGATCTCTGTTTTGACATTTATCTTCGTAGTGAGAAGAATGGTTACTTTTGAGTGGTGGAGTTATGAATAAATGACTGCCTTTCCCTCTGGAGTGAAGATTAATGTCACAAGAAATCAACCGTCATGTATGTTATATGCCGAATGTGCACTCCCTCAGCTCCCACCGTTTGGATGGCATTGAAACTTCGCTGACAGTTTGAGAGAATGAAAAGTGCTTGGGCGGTGTGGGCATTAGGCTGCTCTGAAAATGGTTAAACTTTTAATCAGATGTGAGCTGTTATGTCACCAGCAAAATAACAATATATGTAAATTACATTGTAAAAATAGTGCAAAGGAATCTTCACTCACTCGCTATGTATATATATGCATATGTGTGCACGTATATGCACATATTTCTAAATCAGACAAAAATGATAGGAATGTATGAAAGTTAAAATATTTATGTATTGGCCATAGCTAAACTTAGATACAACATCTAATTTACACTGACGTCTTTCTTTAACAAGTTTTGTAAGAGCAATGATTTAAGTTCAAGGAAGTGCAGTGAGTCATCTGCACGGTGGGCCAGTGGCTGAGCTAAGTTTAGATCCAAGGGGAAATTTGGATCTTCTAGCTCCAAGTTTTTCCCTTTACATCTTTGCTTTCCTCAGACATTTGCTGTGCTTCAAAGAAAAAGAAAGTTTCTTCACAATTTCTTCTCTTAGTTGGCTTTTTATGTATCCTTGGTGCTCTTGTGTTGTATGGTAAATTAGAGAGTTTAGTTTAATGAGCTGCTCTGAACTCTTAAAATCACGTTGCCAAATGACCTTGCAGATATTATTCTGTGATATTTCTTGGTTTTAGGAGAGAGAAGATTAAAATCCTTAAATGAAAAAGGGGAGACCTGTCCAGGGGATAACCGAAGAGAGCTACAAAAATCAAGCCAAGTCAACCCCTGTTTCTATGGGTATGCTGTAAAACTGCACATAGTCATTCTCTTCCTTTCTCTTCCTTCCCAAGACTTTCCGTGGGCCTTGGTAAAACCCAGCTCGATCCTCTGGGCTGTATCTGGGCTGTTGCTGCGCTGTATCTCCCCAGGCTGGTGGTGGCCGAGCCTCTCCCAGAGGGTCGCAAGCCGGTTCTTGTGCGCCAGCGCCAGGAACCCGTGCTCGGAGCATCCTGAGTGCAGCAGAGTCTCGCGTTCCCCTTCCTGCTCAGGAGAAGCTCCCTTGCCCCCAGCACAGACATGTGGGCAGGTTGTAGAAGACACAGCCCATTCCTGGTGCACATCAAATGGTTAATCTCTTTCTTGTACAGCTTCTTATCTGTTTTTTTTCACTGAGGATGATAAATACCCTAAAACTAAGAAAGCCCCTCTGAAATGCTTAAGACTATGCATGTTTAATGATTTCTGGTTCTCCTGGCGGCCTGGATGCATTACTGTGTTTTGCTTCAGAAAGGAATCATGACACAGCTAAGAGGCAATTAAACCAGGGACTTCGTACAGCGCTCTGTAAAGAGACAGGTGGAGCGTTTATACAGAAATGAAGCAGGTTTCTGATTATATTTGACTTTGCTATAATAAAATGCAGTTATGTTTTATAACAGTTTCATTTTATTCTAGTTATACTGCAATGACAACATTATTACACCACTGTTTATGCTTTTTGCTGAGCTTAGTCATTGTTTAATCTTGTAAACTGAGAGACAACTTCATGCCTGATCGTTGTTGCTGTTCATACTCCTGTGCCTCAACATAGATGGATGAAACATGAAACAGTGAGGTAAAATCAATTAGATGACCTGCTCATTATACTCTTGGCAATGAAATATTAATTAGTCCTACCGGGAGAGCCCCATATTGCTGCTACCTGTCCAGCAGAGCTGAGCACTCAGAGAAAATGAAAAAATTGAAATCCTTCCCTAGGTAAGTAACTATTAATTATCAATTATTAGCACCCAATATGAGTGCAGTTGCACTCACTGTTGGCCAATACTTTACTTGTCCTTATTTCACAAATAATGATTGTATTGAGGGGGCCACAAAGAGAAGTAAAATGCCACTCGACATGAGTGAGTCTCATCAGAATCTGACCCTCTCTTATTAAAGATGACATTTTCAGCATGTGCAGCCTTTTCATATTCCAGATCAGTAGTTCCCAGCGGGTGGGCTTCAGAGCTGGAAAATGACAATACTTCCTTGTACCTTTACAATGAGCAGCTATCACTCTGATAAGATAAATGCCACCTTTTACAAACTGCAGCTCCAGTTCGCTTTTCTTTACTCTGCTTATAGCTCTGCCTTAACCTAGTCTGAGTCATTCACTGCATGGGAAATGTTTCTTCCTGTGGGCATATATATGACTGGGGCTGTGTATTGATAAAAGGGGTATAATGTGTCCTCTGACTCTGCAGTGAAATGCTTCTGCTTGGAATTAAGATGCCTGCTACTGTGGTGAGGACACAAACCAGCAGGAGTCTGTTAGAGTCCCCTGCTATGGAAGGATGTGAGGTGAAAAGCTTGCCTTTAAATGGCCCTGAATGTCTAATCCAGGCGGTTGTGTGGGGAGCAGGCAGGCACCAACCAAAAGCACGGCGCAGGAGCAGAGAAGCCTAGGAAGACTGTGTTGCTCCCAACTGCCCAGGCAGCCACCACTGGAGCACCTTGAGAAGGCACTTGGTTCCTTAGTCTTCGACTTGTGAGAAATTGGGACTGACTTGTTTTCTTCTCTACTCTAATGGCAAGAGTCTAACAGCATCCAGACAGACCAGGATTATGGCCTAGCCTGCCCAGCAGCCGGTTTCATGGGCTGGCTGATGGTGGCTGAAGAAAAGTGTATGAATTAAGGCATAAAAATGGAAGATCTTTGCTGAAATGAGAGTCTGACCATCACTAAATTAAGGATTTGCAAAGATGGAAGCTGCCTCTAGGCAACCATTTAACTGAGCCAGACAAACCTCCATGAATCTGTTGGCTTCCTTTGTGAGCCCATTCTTATTTTTGACTATATTTTGGCAAAGACTTTCTCAGTTTAATTATGCTCTATATAGTATTTGATAAATTACACAGTTCTGGCCATTGCTCCTGATGAATCTGAGCACCTGAGTCAAAGCCCCATTGCTGATCTGTTCCTAGGTAGGATATGCTACTTCGTGTTGAAGGTAAAATTGAAAACTTGATGTTTTTCTTTTTATAATCACACATTAAAAATCAATGGAGAACAGGAAAATTCTACTGAATCCATCTGTTCTCATTAAAAATCCTAGCTCTTATCTATTCTGTTCTTTACTCCACTCTATTCTGCCTTGTTTATACTTTAGAACTTGCTTGTTTTTTTTGCTATGACTTACAAAATATTTCAATTTGTGTTTATACACGATACAGATATTTTTTATGCATTAAGAGCATTCTCATTTCTGTTTCTATAGCCATGTCTCTGGAACAAGCAACATTATAAAGCATTGTATGCTAATTTAGTTATGTTTTCCATATTGCTTCAGTGCTTGAGTCCCAAGTTTAGAAGTGAATTTTTGCAACTAAGTCACAACTAAATCAAGCCATGTTTCAGTATACTTCTGTAATACAACCATAGGTTTGAATTCCAACTTCAACCAATTCAGTAACTTGCATAAGAATTTCAGTGAGCAAATTAAAATACTAGAGAAATTATGTATTTTTTTCATTTGTTATGAAATTTTCACCAGCTTGATCAAAAACTTTAGTTGTTTCTTGAACTGTATTTTTTTCCCATATGTATACACACGCAGTTGTACAGAAACAATACTGTAACTACCCAGGCAAAGCCAGATGCTGTTAAAATATCTGCCGAGATTCAGAACACCCTAAGAATTCCATATGTGTAATGTCATTTGTTCATCAGAAGTGCTAGGCACCCATAATTTTTTAGAAGCTGAGAGCTGCTGGTGCTCGTTGCAGCTCATGGCCTGAAACCCTTTCAAGTACAAAATTCCCTCTGGCTTTTGATACCATTCTGCACGTGGACCAACCAGCTCAGGCTCATCGCTGTAGGAATGTGAAAGGGGCAGGGAAATGTCGCTGCCTTTCTCTGACCACTTGGAATTAAGATGCTTCGCACTACAGTGAAAGACATAAGCCAGCAGGAGTTTGTTAGAGTCTGGCTGCTTTAATCAGAAAAAAATCTGGTGAGCTGAAGATGTCCAGATGGGTTTATAAAGATAAAAATAACAAGCTGTGTCCTTCCCTATGATGAGAAATAATTCCATGTTGGTGATGCTTCCACAGCGTACCACCTGCCTTGTCGCTGAGGTACCTTCCCTGACAAAGGAGTCTCTAGCGATCGCAAGCAAAGGTAAGTAGTGCTTAGTGAATTCAGCAGAAGCTCTGTTGTTTAGCTCAAAGAGGAAAACAGTGTTGCAAAACAAAAGGATACTTCAGGGAAAGAGGATTGGATCCTATCAGTAAAGTCTGTCTGTGCCAGCACACATAAAATGACTAGAGAGAACTTTGGATAACAGTTTGGACTGCAAACGAGCAATGCTTTAGCACTGGGTACTATTATGATAGGGAAACATATAAATCAAGTTGTCTTGTATTGATGGTTCCATCACTTTGTTGGACAACTTATGCCAACATAGTTAAGGAAAAAGTCAAACGGACTACACGGTGGATTTCCTTCTGTAATAAATTTATAATCTTGGATGTGAAAGAAAGGTTGAATTCAAACCAGATAGACCAAAATCGACATGTACATTGAGGTTAGATTGAGTACTGCAGCTTTATTACATTTTCACGACATCATAAAGTCAGCAGATCATATTTTTCAAGGAGTTGGAGAGCTCTTATTTGAGTTTTAGCAGAGAAAAGAGGAAATAATGGTTGCAGGTCTGCAAGAACTACTTATAGCGATGATTGTGAACTCCAAAACCGATGCCTCTCAGGCCTCAGATCATGACTTGTTCTTACCCTGACCTTGCAGCCAGCAGCCTCCCTGCTCTCCTCAGTCCTCATCTGGGACAGACATTGAAGGCAACCTATGTTTCCGGGCGTAGTAAAACTTTTCAATAAGCATTTCGGCAAACTCCCATTTTTTTATAGAATTTAGTCTTCATTGTTTAGTCATTGGAAGAACAAGGAGTGCTCACGGGGCTTCCTTGTAGTGTTGCTGCCTCTTAGCGTTGGAAGGCAGATGTATATGTAGCAGACGAGCACTTGCAGATGAATACTTTAATATGGGCATTGATGTAGATGTACTGAGCATGAATGCTATTCTGCTTAATGAAGATGAAGGTATGGAAAGATTTCCGGTGGACCAGTGCAATAGCGGTGGCCCGAAGCCTTTGCCATGGATGTAGCTGAAGTGCAAATGGTTCTTTGGTTAGCTACACTTTTTGCGAGAAAGATGAAGACTAAAATACTTCCAGTTTGGGATAGAAATTGACACTAAAATTGTGCACCAAATTCTTGTTTTCATCTACTTTTTTTTTTTTGTGAAAATCATATGCAAGGTGCTGGAAAGCTGCTGTTGCTGGACCATGATGGTTTGCAAAACAAATTCACTTTGTATGCTGGTGGTTGCTATTTCCTATGCCTTGGCATTGAGGGCTGGAGCCACATGAGGAAGAGATGACTTGTTGTCTGGGACAGAATTGTGTCCATAAGCCTCCTGTGTAGCAACGTAGTTGTCTGAAGCTCACCAGTGTCCTTTTTCATCCCCAAAATAAAATCAGTTTTCTGCAGGTAGGTGTTTACCTGATTGCCTAAGTCCTGACATAAGCAAACATACAGCTGATTGGCAATATCAATGAGCTAGTCATTCCCTCACCTATTTTATCTTCAGGACATTATCCGGTAGTTGTTCTTAGTAGACGTCTTACCCCTATAGGACACAGTGTAAGGAGGAAGTCAATGATTAGACTGTGAACTGAGGAAAGAGGAATCACATCTCATGGGTCTTACCATGTTCCATGTTTGGTCACTTGTTTTCTTGTGAGAAAGTCAGGGTTTTTTTAATAAAGTGCTGGCCCTGAAAAAGCAGAATCTCGTTTTAGCTGTGTCAATCTGCAAATTAACATTTTTTGCTCCTTAACAAAAGAGTTTCATATGATGTTTGCTATGTTGTAAAGTCAGATATTACAGTCCATTTGTCTAGGCAGTGAGTTGGAGGAGAGAGACATCTGTAACTACATATTTAGAACAAGGCAGGAAAAATATGCTTTTTTTGATTTCTTATTTTTTCCCTGAGGTCTGCTTTGGAGAAAAAAAAAGAAATCTGGTAGCACATTGAAAATGTTGTAATATCATTTGATATCATTACTGTTGTACTTTAATTCTTTCTGTAGGAATAGAACTTACAAGTATTTCAGAAAAAAATCGCTTTATTTCAAAACTTGCAGTGGTAAGCAATTGTTATATAGTTATGCATGTTGCAGGGAAGATACATGAAATTATTGTCTTTTTTTTTTCAAGGTTTGCCTTTAGAAATACAGATTTCTTTAATGCAAATGCCCAGTATCATCAGGTCTGTCTCTCTGATGTCTCTGAGCCTCGTGGATTTAACCTTCCATTTTGTTATTAAGCTAACAATGTTAATAATTTCTATTTTTAACATTCAATTTCTCCAAATATACTTAAGCATTTCAATGAACAATGCAGTTGCTAGAGATTACTAGATACATTTGTCAATGATCAAAATTGAAAGGTTATATTTCCTTATTTCATAAACATACTTTGCCTTTGTTTTTGTGTGCTGCATATGCATGTATGCACATACACATGAACATATCTATTTATCTGTGTATACATCTATGTATGTTCTTAAAGAAGTTGCAGATACTTCAGATTTCATCAATATTTGTTGTTACTTCAGATTTCATCAATATTTGTTGTTTTTCCTGCAAAATAGGAAGAAATACGGCTATTGTGTATCATTTTAGTGTTTCTAGAAATGTATACGTCTACCTACAAGGGAGATAAATATCTATACACAGGTAATTCCTGTGTCTACACATGGGTAATTCCTGTGTCTCTAAAAAGAGAGAGAGAGAGAATCTTGTAATTCTGGGATTGGTCGGGAAGCTTCACTTCTGCAGTATTTTTAAACATGGCTCTCGGTTTACCATTTTATGTAGAAAAATCACATCTAGATCAGGTGGGCTTAATTCTCTTTTATATGATAAATAAAAATCACCTTTTAAGCTGGGTATAAAAGTAAATTAGAGATATTTTGTGGACTTCTTGCACAGGCAGAGCAATGTAAAAGGGTTTTAATGCGAACAAAAATGGACATATTGCAGTATGGTCTAGAGACAAGCCTGTGTCTTTCACGTGTATAAATCCACCAGCTTGGACATACCTGGCTCCAATACACCCATGCATACACGTGTTATCCCAGGAACAACTCTGAGGACACAGAATCGAGGCCATGACAGCACTGCAGAAATGCTGTGATAGGAAGGGGTGAAGATGCCTTACCATTTTGGAGCATGAATAAGGCATGGCATTATTAACAAGTGTTTTGGACCACCCCAGCTCAGAAATGATTTTTTAGAAACACTACACTATAGGAAGTGCTATTTTGACTGTGGTAGAGAACATGCTTACAAGATCTGAATATTTTATTTCAGGGTATGTATTATTTTTACTATTTATTTATTGCTTGTATTGCCATGGCAACGAGCAGCTCAGTCACAGATGGAGCCCCCACTTTGCTAGGAAATTCACAAGCATGAAAAAAAGACAAGGAGATTACTCTCCTATTAATCAAGTGCTCTTGAACATGGAAGGTTGCTGAGGTCATGTATGCAACTTCAGACAATAAATATGAAACAAGTTCCAATGCAAATGGATAAATAAGGGTGCGTGTAATCCCACCCTTACTAGTAATTTGACAGTGTCTTCTGAAACTCCTTGGAAAAATACTGGTATAATCAGCAAACCCTGAACCATGCCCACCAGAAAATAAGTTCAGGCTCTGTCAAGGCAGGAAGGAAAGCCTGGCCATGGACCTCAGGCCACAGCATCTCTGCATTTACTGGGTGGGAGCATCTCCACTCACCTCCGAACATACCTCTGCATGTGAGGAGAGCTGCACAATGCTTTCTTGTACAGATTTCAGGCAGATGTCAGAGGCATTCACTTTAACGAACCTGGAAACTGGAAATACTCCTTGCTCCATTATCCCGCCATTGACCTGGAGAACTTCCTTATTCATTACCAAGAAAAGTTGTCAACCCTCCATGAGAAACTATTGGCCTGAGGATCTCAGAGGCAGTCACTGCTGAAAGGACCATGACTAGGAAAGCAACGACCTTCTTAAATTCTCCTGCATTTCAAAGAATATTGATTCCTAGCATGGTATTGAGCTGGGTAACACAAATGCTTTTTTACATTCCAGAAACGCTGGCTCTGTTAATGCCTTGAAATCTTCCTTCAACTTTTACTGCTCTAAGGAGAAGCTGATTAACTCATTCCCTTCCTCTTTTACTGCTCTAAGGAGAAGCTGATTAACTCATTCCCTTCCTTTAGCACCTTTTTAATTTCATTTCCTTTCCCCTCTCTCTTTCATTTGCAGCCTTGTTTCTGCAGTATGTTCCCATCACAACTCACTGCCTGAATGAAGACACACTTTATTTTGTTATTTTAATGCAGGGAGTCTGCAGTATGCATGCAGCTTTTTATGATTTCAAAGAAAATGCAACAAAATATATAGACACTAATTAGTGCAAATCATATTAATCATGTGGCAACACATGCTCCTTGTAACCCAGGCAGCAATAAGGGGAGTCCTGTGGGAGACATATAGTTTCAGACTCAGTTGTTATAAGGATCTTTGCAGGGAAACCCTCCATTTTTTTTTTTTTAATGAAGACGCTGCATGTGTTATTGTTTAATATTCTAACATTGAAAATCCACTTTTCTAGCCTCTTTTATCTCCAAAGTAAATTGCTGATAAATCTTCCTAGTCACCTACTCTGAAGTAGAAGAGATCAACTGAAAGCAAATATTTGAAACTGGTAAGCTCTTAAAAATAGGACTGTCTGCAATATTGTTGCAGAAGGGGGATTCAGCTGGCATGAAGTTGTGCTGCTTGTAAAGAGCTTCACTTATCACCTGGGAGAAACGAGGAGCCTTGGCCCTTCACATCCCCTCTGTGTGCCTGGTTTTGATCACGGGCGGTGTTTTTGCTGCTGGCCAGGGCTGCATCTGTGCAGGATACAAGCCATTTAAAGGCATGTTTTGGAATTGGAGAGGAGGGGCAAGTTTGCTCTGAATACAGTCAGGGAGCTCAATTTCTTCTTAGGTTCCTTATTTGTTTTTTTAAGCAAGTATGGCTGTATAAGCAACTTCTTTTGAAGTTCCGATGGGATGCAGGACTTACAGAAGCAGGTTGGGCTCATTTGTTCGACAAACATGGCCCTTCATATACCATAATGACAATCCTAGTACTTTCCTGTTCTGTTATATGGCAAAAAATATCTATATTGGAAGGAAAGAAAGTTAATGAAAAGCAACCAGAAACAATTAAAAGAAGGCAAACCCTTGAGTTTCATTTAATATCCGGACAAAACGCCTGTTTCTACTATGACACTTTTCAGCCTAAGGCTTTTTGCTGTTAATGGCCTGTCTTTTCGAAGCCAATTCAGATTTGATACTGGAAAATTTTCAAAGCCAAATGACAGTGTTTAGCCCTCATAAATTTTATATCTGCATGGATCTACAGATTAGGCAGCTGAAATCTTAGATAGTCACTTACTTGTATAAAAGTTTTAGATTCAATTTAGAGCTTTGGGTGAGACTTCCTCAAAACCAGACCCTATAGTCTCCCGACAAATTCATTAAGGACTGAAGATGAACTGGGTGAATATCATCTGTTTCATATCTGAGCAATACAGATGAATGGGCGGATGGATGTGTGCACTTCACAGTTCACCTCCACTGGGGTGGGATGAACAAGTCTTCTGCTATTTAGATATCTCATACATCAATACCTGGTGAATGTGTATGGATTTTTAGGGGCACAGTTCAAACGATAGACTAGGAGGCTGACATGGGACCTGCTTTGTAAGGTCACATGGTTGTAAGAACATTTCCATTGTAGGCATCGACTCAATTGCAAAATTGAAAAATTTGCCTGCTTGCTGTACTGAGCTAATATATTTCTGGTGTTTAGAAAATATTTGGAACATGAGTTTGTAGAGTCCTGTATCTGAACTTTCTGCTACTAAAGCATTTTTGAGTTGCAATCATTTTCATGTTTAACTTTTTCGGGATATTTCTGATGGCTGATGGATACTTTGTGGCCGGGCACTATGTCAAATCAATGAATACAGTGGCTCTTTGGCTCCAAGATTTTGCCTCTACAATATCCTACCATCTGCTGAGGGTCAGAAGGGATGCTTCATCTTACTTTACCTTGCAAGAATTAAGCTTTCCAGTTGTATACTTGCAGAATCTTGCTTTCCAGTATACAAACAAGTGGATTCCTTTGCTTACCAGAGGAGATAGGATAAGTGGATCTGTCGACGTTTAGGCACATCACATCTATTTCATGCGAGGGATCCTGCTGCACCTCTCTTCTGATTTTGGCCCTGAATGTTCTGTTAAGTGTGCTGTGGGAGCTGGTGTTAAATGTTGCTGTCACCTATAGTATACGAAAGATGATAAATACTGTGGAGACAAGCTGTGAAGAATGAAGACAAGAAGCTGATGTTTGGTGTGAATGAAGAGTGGGGAGGCTGTGAAAAGTGAAATCACATGCTCAAAGCAAAAGGCTAGAAAAGTTTCTTCACAGTAATGTTATGAATGAAAATAGGTAGCATTTTTATATTTGACAAATTCATAAAAGATGATATTAGTCAAGAGGGGAGATAGTGAGAGCCTGGAAGAGTGTTTTACGTAATGACTGAGAATAAAAGCCTGTGACTTAAAATGTAAAAAAGAGGTTGGAAGAATAAACTGGGGATTAAACTAAAGAACACATAAAGATATGGACCTGAGGAATCGAAGAAAAGTCAGGATGATTCTAAGTGACAGAGAAAAAAAAATTTCAGAAGAAAGGATGAAGATCCCTCTCCTAACCACATCACTCTTAAGCAGATGGCTGAAACATAGAAAAGGTAATTTATTTATTTTGCACATGAAATTATCTGGAATTTGATTTTCTGTATAATTATTCATAGATGAATTATCCAGAAACAACATAAAAGGAACAGAGACAGAGCCCAGGTTAGGACCTATGCAGAAAACTGGAGGGAAGAAGGAGGGAAATCCTTGAAATATAACCTGAAAGCGTATTTAGAGGGAAAAGAGGACAGTCAAGACATGGATGAATCAAATAAAGTCTAGGAAGAATAACTTTCCAAGAAGGAGCTTCCTGCATTTTGGTTGAAGATGGTGACAAAAGATATTAGTTCTGGGCTTTGGTAGGAATTGTTCACAAGAGAGTCTTGGTGAATGCAGTTTCTTTGCTGAAGGGAAAAGGCAAGAAGTTATAAACATGGATGTTTAAGATTAAACTTGACTGGAAGAGCTCCAGAATATGCTGGTAGAGACAAAAGGTGGGTGGATTGGCTGGTAGAGAGTCAAAAATGGTTTATTTCTAATAACATTTACTTATACTGTGAGGTGGAGAATCCTGAGGAAAGTTAGAAATTGAAAGAATAAAGGAGAGGAGGAAAGACTGTCAGATGGATTAGAAGCAAAGCTTGGAGGAAACTAGAGCCATGGTTGACTGTTTAGATTGTGTACTGTCAATTTTATCCATGACCTGCAGAAGGAAAGAAGAAACCTCAGAAGGCAAAAAGTTTTCAAAAGTAAAAGGCAGTTTTCAATCAAAATAAGTTGTTAAAATCCTGTGCAGTATGAGAAGTATATGCTTGGGAAGGACAAAAATGAAGAAAAAGAAAAAATGGCTGGAGGAGGGTATCAAAGATAGTGAAAATCTGACAGCTCTGGAGACATGGGATTTAGTTAAAGTTCAGAAATAGACATTCTTGGACTACGCATGTAGCAAAACAGAAGACCTGAAGGAGAACGGCAGGAGAGTGGGAGGAAAAGGGAATGTTTTCACATCAGAGGACATTAACAAGGGTGTGGATGCTCTGCTCTGGGAAGACAGAAACTAAGAAAGCAGGGAATGGGAATGCACCATCAATTGCTGGAACAGACCTTGCAATGGGAAAGAGGGCAAAAGAGGTGAGAGTGGAGAAAAGCAAAGTCTCAAGAAATTTCAAGAGCATGTGATTAGAGAAGGAAGGAAAAAAAGGGGATCAGGAGAAACTTAGATCATCACCCTATGATCTGGTCTAGGCATCAAGGTGAACAAGAGACAGATGATCAATGCTCATTTGTCAAAAGTGGTGTTATGGAAAGAGGACTGCAGAAGAAGTACTAGTGTTCAGAAAACATCTTGGGTGAGGCAAGGAATTTTCAAACCAGGCCTTTAGGTTAAAAGAAAAAGCAAAGCTGATTTGTCACAAAAGGAATTAGTTGTGCTATCAATGTGGTACTTGAAGATATAAAGAAAGGATGAGGAAAGATAGGAGGAAAGATAAGAGGAGGATGGTTGAGGAGTCTAAAATTGATAGAAACAGTGAAAGTGCTTGCAATTTTTATTGCTTGTAAATGAGGCAGATTTTTTCCTTAGCAAATTTGTAACTTTTCTTAATTTTGCTCACAGTCCTGAGGTCTTTGTAATGTTTAATAACAGTGGGTCACTTTGTAATGTTAGCTTAATGCTATCTATTACTTTTATACGTTTCCTTCCGAAATTCTCTCTCTCTCTTTTTTTTCCTAATAAAATATTAAAAAGTTTTTCTATGGACTCCCGTTAACATTTTCCCCAGAATGTTGTGTCCTTAATGTAATGTTTTGGATATAAACATTTATATTTATATTTACAGCTCCTTCATAACTTAAAAATATTAAGCTTACTGAACAATGTATAATTAAGTCATATTTGGATGAATAATAAATCATAAAGGAGTCTCTGAATCGACAGGTACTATGAATTAATAGGAAAACGATGATGAATATCAACATTAAAATTAGTGTGTCTCATTTTCTCCTATTTTCATTGATATATCTGCAAGTAGGATATAAAGAAGCACAAATATACAAGATCTCAGATGGGGAGATATACATATAAAATATAGCATATTAGCTAGCATATAGCTAGCATATAGCTAGCTGGTTTCTCTCCAGGTTAGGAATTTTTGCCATGATCCTAGGAAATATTGAAGCTTATGCTTTTTCTGAATCTTCACTGATCTGATAAGGCTGCTGAGATCAACAAGCCATTTGCTAAGTCAGACACTTTATATATGATAAGTACCACTGTCATTTTTAGCAAAGAGTTCTTGTTTTCTTTTATTTTTTCTCATTAAGAACACAAGATTTCACTTCTGTTGGAACAGAGTCCCACAAACATCCACTTCTTTACTAAGCTGTCTTTCAGTGATATTAGAAGTGTAATTAAAGTGCCTAACCTGGATGTTTACTCCTCTAGATTTCTTACGGAAATCTGTTAAAGCTTCTTCTGGATGTGCTTCTCATTTAGGCAGGGTTATCTGACACTGCTGTATCACTGCAAGTCAGAAATAAATTATAGGCATAGTACTACTAGGCCCTTCTTCATCACCAGAAAATTGCGTGAACTGCCTTAGCTGTGAATGAGAATTCAAAGCAGTGTCAGCTCCATAAGATGAACTGTATCTCTTGATGCCTGTCACTGTTGTTCGTATCCAAAAGATCCTGAGTATCTTTTCTTCTTTGTGTTAACAGAAACACGAAAAGTTCCTGTAGATTGGAGTGTTACCACTTGTAAGATGAGAGGGTTTTGCATACCCTGGGAGTGCACTGAGTCCTCCCCAGCACTGAACTAGAAGGCATTAACTCCTCCTGCCTGCATGGAGGCTTAAACTGATAGTCTCAGGCCCTGAACCAGTGATGCCACCGTTCATGCTTAATTATTTATTATTATTTTTTATTTACTTATTTTTATTTATTTATTATTATTATTTATTAATTGTTATTATTTATTAATTATCCTGTAGGAAAGATTTGACCTTAGTATTCTGCAGGAGATCAGAGCTGGGAAGCTGTTAGGAGCCTTCTCCAGTTTTGCCAGCTGTGAAAAGAGAAAAACTGATGAACTTGGGAAAAGCTCTGCTCATTCCTCATTGTGTTGAGCAAATGGCAATACCTATGTAAGGAAACTAAAAGGTGTTGGAGAACTGGAATGTGATTATCTGCCTTTCTGCTATTGCAATTACTGCCCACAAATAGCACACTTGTGACCCACAGTAAATAAAGCTCACTGATGTTCCTGGGTATGACCCAGGTGTCAGCAACATTCAGAAGGCAGTTTAGCATGTCTTGGAGGCTAAAGAAGTTTAACAGCATGGGCAGGACTAGTCTGTGCCTGTAGGTCTCCATATTAGTGCACACAGCTGGGCAAATTTTAATAAACTAGTGTGAAGAAACCTTAGAGTACAAAACATTGCATGGTTGGGCAGGAAACTCTGGAAGAGAAGTGGTCCATTGGTCACTGGTGAAAAGGTGAGATGAGTCAGTCAGGAGTGGGGGTAGGCAGAGTACCACTTACTGTGGGTCTGTATTATGGAAGGTGTTATTTCTTGAATCTTTCCTCTTTTATGTCCAAATATTTGTTCTGGAGATGAATCATCATCCTCATTGAGCTTCATAGAAGCCATAAAATTCTTCATTTTACAGCTTCTGCAGTAAGAAAATATTAAGTAAATAAGCTTGTGGGTAAAATATAACAATGGATTAATGCCCTTTTTCTATTTATTCCTTATGACTAGCTATCTCTAGGAAGCAAGTCAAGAGATGCAGGGGATCTGTGACTCCCAATGCAATATTTTACAGACTTGTTAGGTTATAAGGACAATTTCATCCTTTGTAAATGATAGCCATACCTGACAGAAGTTCACAATCCTTTTTCTTTTCTTTTTTTTTTCTTTTCTTTTTTTCTTTTTAAAAAGGTCTAAGGAATGATTGAGAGGTAGCTGAGTTAACCTGAATTTTCTCCTTAAACTTGGACAAGTCTTTAGTGGAACCTAAAAAAGTTTGTTTGTTCAGTTTATACTTAATATCTGTGCTGTCTGAGTGGGTTGGAAGAAAGGAACTTTCATGTGATCCTCCTGCTAAGTGCTTTAACATGGCCACTACCATCACTCCATATTGATTGATAGCCTCATGATACATAAAAGCACCTCAAGCATTGACCTGAAGCAAAGGGTCATCTGTCTACGTACAAGAGAAAAAGAACTTTTAAAATATGAAGGGACAGGTTATTCTAACAGTTCCAGTAAAAATATTACTTCTTATGTGTTGCCTAGAGTCTACAGTATTGGTATTACCTTCCCAAATGAATCTGTGCATGTGCACACACATGCACTTCTACAATTCTTAGGCTTAGGAAAAGAACAGAGCAGCAAGCAACAATACTCTGCCAAGGGCATTTGAAAACAATTTGGATTTGGAGAGCTTCAGTTTGTGGATTTCAAAGAATTTTTTTTTCGTAAGACAGGAGTTCAGTGCTTTCTGAAATTTGGAACCGTTGAGATCAAAATATTAAAATACTCAAATTCTTTGGAGAACTCCTGGATCTTACTCCTTCTAATTTTTCCAGTCTTATTTATCGCTTATTCCGACAGTATTGTAAAAGAGCTGAGCTGTAATTTCACTGCAATCCCCATTTCTGAGGGATGGGCCTGTTTCTGTATTCACCCTACCAGTACAACTCAACCATTGGGACCCCACTAATGAGACCCCCCCCCCACTAATGAAACCAATGCTCATTCCCAGGGGGAATGAGATCACTCCTCATTTGCAGCCTCACAAGGATTAAAAGCCTTTATTCATGGCAGAAGTTCCAAGCTCTCTTCAAGAGAAACTTCATGAGCAGATATCACTATTTGGTGTGTAACAAGCAAGAAGGACTTTGTGGGTCTGCTATTCATCACTTGGACATACAATTGTTTGATGAAATATTACTAACACTTGCAAAAGTATCTCTGAAATTCTTGCCTGCTTTATGTCAAAGCTACATCTGCCAGAAAAGCTTTATCTATGAAAAAAATGAATGAGGTTTACGATAACCTTTGTGTCAGGCTCTTAAACCATATGTAGGTTTACAGTGTTAGGAGATTGTGAGGTAAAATTAGATTAACATGGACTAAATATAAATACACTGCCCGCTGTTTGGATCAGTTGATGTAAAGGGGATAGATTTTTGATAGAAATATGTGTCTAAGTCCCTGCTGTGCACCAAATTTCTGATGAATTTGATATAAGTAGTCAGGACCTAGAGACTCAAAACTCATTGGTCTGAACACGATTGGGACCCTTGGCCTTCACTTCCTATTTGGAGGGAAGAATAATAATACTTAATCACTGAACAGGGACAGTTCAAAGATGTTGTCTCAGTATGATGGCTTTAAATTGTATCTGTGTCAGTATCACCTATAATGTACAGTTCTTACCATAGCATGCACAGATCTGCTTTAATGATATGCCCTTGTTTGTTCCGGTGCAGGTCTGTTCTGTGATCTTCTTAGAAGATATAAAAAATTATTGATTTAGTCATTTGGGGTTCAACAGGACAAAGCATTAATAATTGCAGACCTAGGTATCTTTGAAAATGAATCAATGAAAGGTATGCTTTATCTCCTCCTAGAGTAATACGGAAACAAAGGCTTTATATCAGCTAAGAGTAATGCAAAATTTCTTTATTTATAATTTAAGGATTACCAAGAAATGAGGACTTCTGCTTAAAGGTGGATGCTGCCATGTGGTCTACTAACCTGACTACTAACTACTGACTATTAACTAGTGTTTACTAACAAAGCTGACAGTGCTCATACACTCCTTCAGTCAGGTAGTCTTTGCAAACCCTGACGATAACCATGCCTGTTCAGGAAAACACTGAGTTACATTCCCATAGTCTAATACTATTTAAGCGCTGCTGATTTCAGTAGGATCTGAGTATGTGATATTCATCCTATCAAATAGCAATGTCACTTGAAGTGGGACCTGAAGACCATTTTTCCCCCTAAAATCTGAAGTGATATTTCAAGATAGCACTCCATGGTTATACGATCGAACTCTGAGTTTGGGAAACTCTCTTGAAAGACTGTCTCTCTTGAAACCTAATGTGTATATTTTCAAAGATTTTCTATTAAGTCCTCAGTCATTAAAGTCTATTTTAGAAGAGTTTTTCTGCAGTAACTAGATTTCATTTGATTAAATTCAGTACCTAAGGATACATAAGAATTGCCACACTACTATTTAAAATACCTACGGAAGTAATTTTTTGCATGGTGTGGATTAAAAGATGGCTTAAACTAGTAAGTATAGTTTTCCTTTATATTGTTTTTTACTTCTCAAACGAAGAAAAACCAAACAAACATCTCAAAACATTCATAATGGAGAGTGACTTGGGGAACATACTGTTCAGAGTCGAAAGGCAATTCAGTCCTGCTATGTCTTTCCAAAGAAATTGTAGTCATACAAAATCATCTTCCTTGACTTAGCTTTGGCAACACAAGTGCAGAAAAAGACAAAATGACGCCTCCTTTCTCAAATCTCTTGGAACAAGTCTGTAATTTTTTTTTTTTTTTCCCAGCTGGAGCCTACAGGCTCACATCAGTTGCAGGTTTGCATCTGTGGGAAGGCGGACTGGGGGTTGGAGCACACGCAGAGGGTGCCCGTGCCTGGAGGGAAGCATGGCACCATGTCACTTGGCTGCATTTTTATTTACTGATGTGTGTGTAGTTGGAAAGACCTGGTGACATCCCAATGCACAGCTATTTATTTATGGTGACTCCAATGCAAATAGGCAGCTCATTTTCTGTTTCTTTTTGTCATTGCAGCTGACTTCTTAAATGCAGCAGCTCCTAAATCTGCTCTTGTTGGTTTGGCTGTGGTCTTCAAGATGAATCTCTACTCACTCATACATGCTCCACTGCAGGATGAAACAAACCTGATTTTGTGCCTCAAGGAGCAAAGCTGCTAGTGCAGAATGTCACCAAGTATGATGACCTTTTTTTATGGCCCAGGAGCACTGAGAGGGCAGCCTGAGCATGGAAAGGGGAACATGTTGTCAAGACCTGCAACTGGTCACTTTGAAAGATGAATATAAGGTTTCAATATATCAACACAATATATCAGAATCTGAGATTGCAACTGAATTAGTTGGATCAAAACCTTCTCACAGGTAAAAGATGAAATTGCTGCCTGACTTAGGATGTGTATCTGTTGTTAAATGTTAATTTCCACACATAATTGATCATTGAGCAAACATGAGTGGAAGACTCCTAAATTACGCATCTCTAGGTCTGTACAAGCCAGGCAGAAAGAGGTTTGGAGAGGATTCCAGGAAGCATTTTGGCAAGTGAAACTCACACAAGCAAACTTCAGGGATAGACTTTGCTGTTGTTCAAGACTTCATCTTCTTGTTGTTGTATGAGATAAGGGACCACAGCTCTCATGCCAAGGGTGTGAGTTTAATAAGCCAATAAATTGCATGATGATCAAGGCCATCAACACCTTATACGGCCTCTAATAGTAGAGAGTTACAACTTTGGAGAGTTCAGAGTTATGGTGCTAAGGATAGTCTGCAAACTATGTGTATCCAAAGGTCAAATGACATGCTAAATAGAGACAAGTAGGAAAAGAGCAATGAAAGCCTCACCTTAAGAACTTTAATATGTACAAGTATGGCTCAACTTGAACAACTGGAATAATTTTTTGAATTAAACAGTAAAGAACCAAATGAACTATTCAGGAAAGGAAGCAGATAAAGAACAGCATTTCAAAACAAGTAGCTGTTCAGATATAAATTTCCTGTTTATTGAGATTTCAGTTGTGTCAAAGTAAAGGTCTCAGAGCGGCCAGGCAAGTCAATCATTATATGCCTTGTTAGTGTGACAGGCCTCCGTGTATTGTTTGACTGGAAATAAAACACAAATATCCCAATCCCCTACTGTGTCTGCTTCATGGTGCATAAATCTATTGTGTTTTGTGTCACTTAGAGTTGTGATGGCAGGCTACCAAATGACAGATGAAAATACACAATCAAGGCTTCATTTTCATAAATGGAATTAAAGTACACACAGGAAATATAGAACAGAAGTGTTTTCATTACTGCTATTTCAAAGGTCCATCACTCAACCTGGAGACTTTTACAAGCTCCAATGAACATTCGATTGCATATGCAAATGACCAGATTTCCTAAATATATATTATTTCCTCTTCCAACTTTGATGGCATGTGAGGGCCTTTAATAAACCTGGATTAAATTATTTTCACTTGCAGTATGTTCCAAACTTGGGCACACAAGCAGGAGCAGGACTCCTGGACTCTGGCAGGACTCCAGAGCTGCTGGTGTTTTTCCAAGAGCTCCCGTTCACAGAAGCATCATTGGAAGCTTACCTATATTAGACGTATTTAAACAGCAAAATGAATGAAATCCAAAGTTAACAGTATGACCAAAATGGATGCCAAAAAAGAAAGTAGAGGTTTTCTTCAAACTTTATAGTGTTTTTGTCTGTTTACCTGCATTGAGCTGACACCTAGAAACCACTGAGTAAATTTTGTTAGGCACAGAACAAAACAAAAAGAGAAAGAAAGAACTTATCTTCCAAACTTTTTATCCCAACTGTTGTGTACACTATGTTAGGCGAAGTGCCTATCTGGGGCAAAAAATAAACAAAAGTATGTTCCGATGAAAATGGTTCCCCTTTCCTCACCTGCATCACTTTTTTTTGAGAAGAAATAAAATGAATGACTTTGAGAATTTGATTTTGAGACTTGACTATAAGAAAAAAAAAGATATTCTGTGGAATAGAAATAATTGGCTGGTAATTTCTGGATTATAATGAATCTCGTCAGAGTGTCACTGTCTCTTTCCACTGTGACATTCCTTCCAAAATTTAAAGCATCTGTTTGTTTTATTTCATTGAGCCCAGGGGATCCCATGACTGAAATCATGCCTAACTTCACAAAGTTGGTCCCCAAAGAGAGTCCTCTGCAACACTGCCCAGAATAAAGAGAAAAGAAAACAACAAAGCCAAAGAAATGGTGCGTGGGATCCAGTCCACTGAACCTGAACACTGAACTTGTTGAAATGCTAGGTGCCTAGTGAGGCAGTCCTTCTAAAGAAAGTGCCAATTTTCTCATTTTGTCTGCAGCAAGAAATCCTGTGAAGGTCTCCAAGGGATAATCCTGTCTGCCTAATGTAGATGCTACCCATCTTCATGAAGTTTTGCCTCATTGCAGGCATTTTCTTCCTTTGCTGCAGAAAATTCAGCCCTATAAAAGAACATAAATATCATAAGAGTAATAGAGACAAGCACAGACACAGAAGAATATGTTAGTGTTCTACCTGTAGTAAATGATGGATGAATATCAAGAGATACTTATTCTGAAGTTCCAGTGTTGAAAGGTATTGCCAATAGCAATAGATGTGAATTTCAGAGTTACCTGGAGAATGTGGGGCATTCACAACCTGCTGCTGCTGGATGGAGAGCTTAACTCCTTTAAATGTCTAAGGGAAAATCTCATCTATAATTCTCAACTGACACAAATGGGCATTTTTCCCAGGATCTGGGAAAAAAATAAGGATCTCGACAGAGAAGAGTAGGTTAAAACTCATTCAATGTAAGAATAAAAATGAGAGTGGGTGGTGATGGGATTATGAAATAGACATTCTGACCAGTAAGTCAGTATGAGAAAAAATGACTGCCCAGTTTATTTTGGATTGATAAAAGCTTGTTTCCTGCACTGTGTTCTCCTAACTGTCCTTTAGAGGCAGGAGCTCCAGGAGGGAGCACAAGAATTCCAGCATTCCCAGTAAATATTTTTAAAGATCTTAAAATCTGCTTTCTTAATTCTATAAAGATGAGGCAAGATGGGGTATTTTTGATTGTTCTTCCTCAGTGGTATTTTATGATTAACATTTGTACAATTTTGGGCTGTGTTACTTATACCTAAGAAACAAGTGATGCACCTGAATGCCTTTCTGGAAAAGATTTTCTGAGGAGAAAAAAGAAGCATACAGTCAAAGAAAAAAAAATTATTATGGTAACTAGGCCCTGGAGAAATGGAACAGGCACTGGCACAGGTTACTCATTCATGTGAAGGGAAGCTAACAGAGAGATATATGTTTCCCTAATGAAGACATAGCTCCTAGTTTATGTATGTTTTCAGACTTTCTGCTTTGAAGAGTTCTTTTTGTTTCAAATCACATAAAATATACATGGAAAAGGATGGTAGAGACTCTTGCTGATTGCTTTTTTCCAGTCAAGTGAATGCTTTCCGCTGCAGTTCACTGTTCTTCCTGCTTTAGACCATGACTGTTGCTCTGAGTATTTATTATCAATAATCTTTTCTAGTCAGCAGTTGCTGTCTTCTAACCTAAACCTCATACTTCTTTCAATGATGAGCAGGCAATGGTCCACACCTCCAGGAGGCATAAACCAACACAGCTGCACTGACTGTACTGAGCACTACTCATTACAGCAGCTGCCCCAGCTTATGATTACAACTTGTGCTCAGTGCACTTCTAAAGGCTACAGATGTGATCTGATGAAGACCTATAAACTATTAATATTTTTTCCTTTACTTCCTTTACTCTGGTAAAGGAAGGAGGAGAAAAAAGTGATATCTGTTTTCACCAATCACACTGATCTGTGGCTGTCAACACTGAGCATTAATTCCCATAATTAAGCCACTAATGACAAATAAAACAGGAGTATTTAAGTTATCAAAAACTCCATTCCCCAATTTGTAACTTCATTTCCAAGTCCTGACCTTGTGCTGCAGAAGGATGTTACCACGAGCAACTCTGAGATGGGGAGGCCTGTGTCTGGGCACTCGCAACAGAGTGCCACCAGTTCTAGCAGCTCTCCCTTCTTGAGGGCCTCTGCATGAGGCCTGCATTTCTAGAAAGCTAAATTCTTTAAAAATTCACACTGTAAATAAAAAGTAAAAGCAAACAGAACCTCTTTCTGCATTTTTTTAAAAGGTGTAACAGAGATGTTTTCTTTGTGTTGATCAGCCTTATCTACATTGCTTGCTCTTTTTAACAACCATCAGAGTGTAAAGCCTCACAAGCAATTTAAGAAACACTATGTAACCCCATATCCTCTGTCTCTCAAGAGGGTGGCATAATCATCTATCTCAAGAAAGTGCACAGCAGATGGTGCACTGCAGATTTGCATGCTTGCACCACTTATTAGTTTATAGAATTAAGTGAGCAGATTTTAAGATCTTTAAAAATATTTCCCTAAATGTGATAATGAAGTGGTTATTGCATCATTCTCAGTTATCCATAGGGTACTTTTTGAAGACTATGCTGCAAAGGGTTCTCTTCTGAGATGTTCTTACATTTTTTCAATGTATACTGGCAGTGCATATTCAGTCATGTATAAATATCTAATTCTCTCTAGCAGGATTGATATTGTTTGCACGTTGTATTGATTTATTCTATAAAAGAGAGGAAAAATGAGAAAATATATATTGATACTGTTTGTGTTTAATTACTTAATATCTACAGCCACGCAAGAGATCTTTTAGTAAAATATTTCTTCTGACTGTGAGAGTTACTTCAAGAACATTGGTGTTACTGATAGAAGATTCAAATAGAGGGATTTTGAGTTTTCATCTGTTTATTCTTGCCTCTGTTTGTACTTTTCTGTACAAATTTCCCCCCATTTAGAATTTGAAAGCAAATAAAAAGGGTAAAAAAAATCTATTTCTGTTTGACTATATTAATGCATTTTGTCCCATTTGACTTGTGAATAAGGGACACTACAATTTGGTCTAGTATGAATGTGTGTATCCTTAAAATAGGAAAAAAAACGTCTATAGAAAAGATCAAATTGGCAGCTCAGGGAGTTGAAGACTTGTTCTCAGCCAACAAACTGAACATGAGACGTAACAGTGCAATCCTTCCTCTCTACTCTGTTAAGATACTGTCATTCTGTAGTGGATTAGGATCTGTGCTAGGTCAGGGTCAATCAATGCTTGTTCTATCTGAGGAGTGGCCCAACATGGGCATCAGTATCTTCTGGTTGAGAAGATATGGAAATCTGTACTGAAGGAAATAATCTGTGGCAGCAAAACACAAATTTGGTGTCACTGTAGATCCAGAGAATTGAGGTTTTGTACCTGAATATACGTCACAAGACACCATCACTGAGCTCTTTCAAGATCCTCCTCACCATGACACACCACGTCAAAGTGCTTAAGCTTCATATATGGAAGAAAGATAAATCCTTAAGAATTGCAAATTAAGATAATTGAAATTAAATTCAGTATACATATTTAAAAAGATTATTAATCCTCCAAACTTTACTCTTGAGCAAATCTATTGACTTTAATAAAGAACTGTTGACTAGAAAAAGAACTGACATTGGTATTTTTAATTCTGTAGGGTCTTTGAAAAAAAGAAAACAACTTTGAAAGACTAAAGCAGTCCATATGTATTTTAGTTTCTATATATGTGAAATCATATTATCGATTTCATTTCAGTTAGATCAGAAATGGCAGGAGACTATCAGCGCGTCTGTTCTCAAAATAGTTAGTGATAATTTTCCATCCAGAAGAAGAGTCAATAACCAGGAATTGTCTTCATTTGGGATGAATTAAAATCTCTGATTTGTTCTAAGCTAGACTGGAATTTCCTTTGGCGCAAGTTATAGTCCCTATTACTTCATTTGTTTATGTAAGAGTAGTAAATCTAGACACATCAGTTTACTAGAAAAGTAAAGAAGACTTCACTCTTCTCCTATGTATTTACTGTTGTGCTTGGATAATTGACCTGTGCAATATTTCTATGTTACTGATATTACACAGCTCAAGGTAAGCAGTGATGTGGACATCCTGCAACATATAACCAGTGGATGCTACCTTCCCTTAAAAGATCCTGGTGTCTAATCACTTATAACTTTGCCCAGGTGGGCTGATATTTGGTAAACTTGACATCTGACAATGTTTAAAAAGACTGACAGCTGAAGAGATTGTCAGCTAGATTTTTTTCAGAATGAGAGAAAGAAAAATATTATCCAGGTTTGGCTTTAAAAATTGTTTTTCAGAGAATACTGAAATTTTCAAAATTTCAAAAATTTCAAATTTTCCTCAAAATTAGTGAAATGATAATCATCTGAAAGATCAATCAGCTTGAACATGGCCTTTGAACATTGAATGAGGAGTGTTTAGAAAACTACACCGTGGAGACATTAAAACCCTGAGAAATAGTTTGAAAGAAGAGATTTTTCATAAAACTCACTTCAATGGCACTTATTCCCCTTGCAACCAGTACAAGTTTTGCTAGTCATCTCATACACAGAAAAGCAAGCAAGAAGCAAGAAAGAACAGAAGAATCAATCCTTCTAATATTTCTAGTTGTCTATATTTGCATGTTGTTTATTTGAGTATTTGTCAGCTAAATTGCTGATTTCTTTGTAAATTTTATTAATCACATCCTATTACACATGGATTCTTTTATGCAAATGAAATCAAATAAATAGATGCAAAAATATAAATTCAGGTCATGGAATAAACTGCAAGGATACTTAGACTATTTAAGCTTTCTTTGTATGATTTGTGAGCAATCTCAGGCTTGCCTCAAAATCTAATCTTTCCGCTAGAAGGAAGAAGCTGGTATGCAAAAGTTAAGCAATAACTACTTTCTGATGTAAAGTTTATAGACGTGTAAAATCCCCCCCAAAACATGGTTGGAATTTTATCTTGTGACACTGACTTACCTGCATTTGTGCTAATTTGGGCCAAAGTACATTGGATTGAAAAATGCAGATTGTTTCCCCTCTTTGGAAAATCTTGGAGATATAAAAACAAGCTTTGAAGTCTGGTTATCTCTGTATCTGTCCCAACATGTACTTCATAGCAACCCTCACTGGGAATATTACAAGGAGTTTCATGATAACGTTCCCTTGGAAATTCTGTAAACATACACGTACAAAGAATTACCATTTGAGTAATTTTAGTATCAGTGAACAGAATTTTCTAAATTCTCAAGTATTTAGTATATATCAGTGTGTATCAGCAAGCTAAAGACAAAACTTAGCACTGAAAAGGCTTGTACACATGAAAATGTGTAAACTCTGCCTGTCTGAATTTTTATATCTTTTCTCTGCCTGTTTTCTTTAGTTTCTACCTGTCATATGATTTGTAATGATATTGTATTTTATTATAGTAAATGTATCTTGGACTGACAGAGCAATTCCTTGCCAGTCCAGGTTACTGTAATAGTATTCTGAAGGCATCTAGGAAAGGCTTAAAGCCTCTAATTTTAGCTGTGGTTCAGTGCTCCATGGCTCCAGAGAGCTTTTATTTGTTTCATTTGTACTGGAAAAATCACAGCCCCTCAGAAAAACATCTTACTGAGCTTGTCATGCACTTAGTCCCGTAGGTAGGCTCTTGCTGTGTCAGGGCCTCTGGTTTAATAATAATCCTGCAATCCTATTCTATAAATTTTCTGGCTTGATAGGGGCTTTGCTGATTAATGCTGTCAGAATGGGATGTGCCACAAAACACCTTCTGATGCACTACATGAAAGGCTCAATCTAACAGCTGCATGAATTCAGTTTATTGTCATGTTCTTTCACCAGGAAAAGTGAAGACTTTGGGCTAAATCAATTATGCAATTTGTTTAATTTGAAGTTTGATTTTTCAAAAAAGCCAGACTCCACTGCTTTTTTTTTTTTTTTTTTTCTCTCCGAGGCATGCTGCTAAGTTTCTTTTCTTTTTTTTTTTCTTTTTTTTTTTTTTCTGGATTTGCTTCTCCTGTTGTAAGTAAGTTTTTTGAAGGATATTTATTCAAGTAGATAAGTAGGTTCCTTTCTATTTGGTCTGAATGCAGATGTTTTGGGATTCTTCTGGCTTTTCTAAAAGTGTTTGATCCCAGCATTTTTGTATATAACAAAGGTCTCATAACCACGAAACCAATACATTTGCTTCCATGGAAATTCTTAAATATGTAAATATGGAAATGCTCTGTTGCCAAGGTGGAAAATACAGTGACTGTTAAATAACAGTATACAAGAGTAAAATCTGCAAAACCTGAATCTGCAAAATCTGAAGACAACATTTCATCCACACAGAAAATAAAGCTTTGTCTGAAAATACTGCATTCAAAGGATATGTGTCAGATATGGATAAAAGACATGCCCATCACAATTTACATCGCCTTCCTGGTTTATTACAAAATTATATATATAACTGCATATTTTGGAAAGAAACTAATGGTATATATTTTGCAGGAGGAGGAACTACCAACTACTACATTGTTCTCATTATGTTATTTAAAACTAATTAGAAAGAGTTCTTCATGCCCTGTGATATTTTTACGTAGTCAGGGCTGATCCAGAATTTATCTGAATTGGCCTTTATGTATTTTATCCCTCATCTCCTTCCTATTTTAAAATTTAATCATTACTTTCTGGCAGTGCTGAATCTATAAGTGTTTCCTCTTCTTTGAGTCTAGCTCCCGTTCTGGGAAGCACTTAACCATTTGAATACATGCAAGAAGAGAAAACAGAAGGAACATTAAAGCGGAAAAGTTGCATTTCAGATTGCGGTGAGGTACATTTCCAAGATTGTCTAGGATCAAAACTCTTCTACATGAGACAGAAATCCACCTATGACCCAAGTTTACTGCAGTAACAACATAGTTGCAAAGTGGCAATGCACGTGTGCCTGCGTGCAGTAGTAAGTCCACATTTCTCTATCTTTTCTGTGTCTTGAGGAGTCATCTACGCTTTCCCTTGGGCAGCGATGATGCATCTCTGTCAGCTCACGGCTCTCCCCCAAACTGAAAAGCCCCTTCTCCCCTTCTCAGGCCAGGTAGACAGCTGCAGTCCTCAAGCTCCTAACTACAGAAACGCTCAAGATGTCTGCACACTTTTGGAGCCTCCTTTGCTCCCCTTAGGCACTGGAACTTTTCAAGCTGCCATTCGCAACACACAGCTTCTTAGCTCTGTTTCCCGACTCTGAGGATCAGGGCTCGATGTTCCCTCCACTCAGGCTGAAGGGCAATCCCTCTCCCTGGTTCCTTTGCTGAGAAAGGCATCCATAAATCCTGCAGGAGCCTGGGGGGTAGGATAAGTACTGGAAGGCAGGAAGAGAGACGGTGGGCGATGAAGATCGCATGTCCACAGGACAAGGATGTCAAAGATTTTGCCCCTAGCTGGCTCAAGCCTGGTCATGTGGGCTGGCAGGCCCTCCAGGAGGTGCTGGGTTGGCCTCGCCTCGGAGGAGTCTGGTTTGTGTGCCCTGTCGCTGTGTCACTCTGGTGAGGCGGTGGGGTACTCCGTCCGGAAGGGCGTGTGGGGCTGGCGCTGAAGTGCCGGTGCAGAAGTGCCGTACGCTATCGGCTGTACGTGAACAACCTCTCCAAGTTGTCGTAATGGGCTTCTGGTTTTGCTGCGCGTGTAGCTATGACTCAGTGATGCTTGTTTTGTGTGTCCTACTTTTGCATTTTTAATACTCATGCTCACAGGCAAGAAGGCTGAATTTATTTGCTTTTCAGCCTTATTTGCAGCCTGAAAAGGCAAGTACACACTATCTTTTTTTTTCTTTCTTTCTTTCTTGAGTCTAAAAGTAGCTACTTGCTTGCTCTGTGTAGAAGAAAACAAAAGATGTTTTACAACTTAATAAAATTTAGCAGAAAATAACACAAAAAGTGCTATGTTGTACTGGCAAAGCTCCCTTTAAGAAAAGCATTCTCCTTCCAAATATTTAACATGATTTACCTAGTTTAACTATTGCTGCTGATTTGCAATGAATTATCCAATAAATGGCAAGTGATTCTTGGGGAAAAAGATCAGGCTTATTTACTATACTATGTGTTCACTCTTTTAAAATAAGAGATCTGCTCTTTCTGTACATCAATACTCTGTAACATGAAACAACTTCCGTCTTTGGAGATTCCACTATTCAGAACAGGTTTCTGTATTTAAAAATCCAGCCAAAGACCCAAGAAAAGCAAGCTTGTTTTCTTGTATCTTATGTCCTGGACATACCACTGGTAAGCCGCAAACCATCTAGCACGTTTGGAAGTGAGGTCAGCAGCACTTTTGTCAACACCTTAGAGCTCTGTCATCCATCAGGAGATTTAGCACTAAGGAGAGTTTGCAAGACTCAGATGCTTTTCCTCAGCCTGCTGTGCTGTGCGTCTGTCACATGGCCCATTAATGGCAAGATGTTGATGCTCTGTCATTTTTCACAAAGTTGTGAGTGAGCTATGAGCCAAACACAGATAAAAAGACAAATTAACTCATGCAGCATGTAGCACTCTGCCCATGATCAGCCTTCCCTGCCTAGACAGAGGCAAAGCTGGACCAGTACTTCCAAAAAGTACTCATTCCTATTCTTATTTCTCCACACAGTAATCCCGAAGTGTGGTTGCATAATATTTGTGCAATGTTGTGTTAAGAGAAGTATTTGTCACAGACCTGACACCTCCGTTTGGAAAAATAATGGTCTTGCATGTTTGATTAATGCTCTTCTCTGGTACTGATCAAAGGCAGAGCAGTAGGAGAAGCGTGGGCTTCCCCAATCTGCCAACAAGAAGGTCTTTCAGTCTTGCCAAGAAAACAGCTATTGTTTGTGCCTGGGCCCCAGTCTCGCAAGCTGTTCTGTGCGGGTGGACCCCAGCTCTTCACAGAGTCCTGGTGACTTTGTTGACTGTAGCAAAATGGAGAATTCCATGTCAGGGACAATAAATCCATGTTCTTTTGGAAAAGAGGATGCAGATCTGTCTGAAGAACTGGCTCAGCTGGCTTAGATGCAAATGCAGTCATTGCTACAGTGGCTGAATCTGATGTTTTTTTGGAAAAGGCATCTCAGCATGGCTAGAATGTGTGTTTTCTACACATTTGCTTTGTAAGCTCTAATTTAAGGAAAGATGTGATGGAAGTAAGAAATACATGGCAGATTTTGCCATCTTGCAATGTGTGTGTTTCACTCGATAGGCAAAACTTAACTGGCAAAGATCAGAAGAGCTCAGTACTTTTCCTGACTTACATAATGTAGTCACTAATTCTCAGTTGGATAGGATGTCTGTAATGCTGAAGAGTCAAGTCCCTTCTCTCTTTTGGCATCTTGGCATTTTGGAAGATGGGAACCCTGCCCTGGCAGCAGGTGAGAGGCATGGTCATAGCTTTGCTTGTGCAAACATGAGTTGCAGCTTCACCACTTGCATGGGGTTGGGGAACACCTCCATGGGTCTGGCCAGAAAAGGATGCTCTCAAACAAGGACATACCTCCAGACTTTGGCAGAAACCATTTGGACAGCATATTTCAGGTGTGACGCCAAAGTCCATTATCGAGCTCAGTTATTCAATGGCTACGTGTATTAAAGCTGTTTAAAACATTCAGGTGAAAAACTACACTAAAATCCCTTAAACTTCCTTCAGGGGATTCATATGGACTTTCTTTTGTTCTAGTATACTTTGGACACTTACATTTTTGTCTTCTTTTCAGCTAAAATGATGAGTACATCGTTGTTCTGAATGTGTGCTCTAAACAGTGAATGGAAAGTTACAGTCACCTTAGTTACAAAAATATGCATTTTTTACTGCTAAGTTTTAAGAAAACACAAGAAAAGAAATGTTCCTGGAATTAAACAAAATAACAAGTGGAAAATCATGCCTTCAAATGTGTATATTTCTCTACCCTATTTGCCAGCTAAGTATTACAGGCAAAAATAGAAAACTGTAATCACCACAGACATACTATAAAAAACAGTGAAAGCAACGTGTTTTTATTTCCTTAAGCCATAACTAGAAAAAATATGAATTAAAGAATGCTTAGACTCCGTTTGCAGAGCTCTAAACTGAATTCTCCAGATTCTTTATGTTTTTGATATATTTCCCATTTGTATTAATCTCATTCAATTATTTAGAACTAAGTCTTTAAGTTCTGTTAATATAAACATACCAGTCCCTGTGCTGTAAATTAATTTTTTATTTTAATTCTATATATGCTTTCTTTCTTCCTTTAATGCCAAAGATTTCTCTTGTGCCTAATGGCTATAATGAAAGCTTTTACTGCTAAATTAAAATAAAATGAGTTAATGGGTACCCTGTGCCTTCTTCTAGTTAAAATGTGCATCACTTTGCACTGACCACTGCTTTGAGATTGTTGCAAATGTTTTATCCCAGGTAAAGAGTAGTGAACTGTGTGAAAATTAGCTTTTAAACTACCTAATTTGCTCTTCTGTAAACCTCCTTACTGATCATTTGTTTCAGTTGCTAATAATTTTTCCAGAATTTAACAAGTCATATTCAAATCTTGAATGTTAAAGATGACTGTTTCCAATTGATTTTCTAAAATGTTTTTGAAAATAGTTCAGATATTCAGAGAATGAGATTAAGCAAAATATGTATAATTTTAATTGCTTTTTTTTAATTTGCTCTTTTATGAAGTGAAGCAGCAGTAAATTTTGTCAGAAAAATAAGCCAAAGGTCACATGACTTATACAATTCCTGTGAAAATCCACCTAGATATGGATAAAGTTAAATCCTCAAATAAAAGAGGACAGATTTAAATGTGCCATTTTAAAATTAAGGATAATGCTGATTTCCAAGCTTTTTGTTCTTTTAAAATTCCTAATTTTCCTTATCATAACTTTTTATGTGAAACTGATGTGTGTATAAACAGGATTCCATATTATCACTCTTTTGTCTTGGTATCACTTCCAACAGGAAAAGGTTTGAGGTCCTTCATTTTCAACTAGTTTTAAAAGAACAGTGCAGAATACTGCCCCTCATAATCCTCTGGCTCTATTTGCAAATAAAATCTTGCACTTCAAAGTCTTCTTTTTTATATGAAGGATAGCAAAAATGTGATGCAGAGAAGACTTAACATGTGCAAACATGTTGTTGTTGTTATAATTATTATATTCTATTCTATTATAATTATATTATTATTATTATCACCTCAGATTATATCTGTATTTGTAAAGACTTGGAAATTTGGCGAGGAAAGATTGATGAATTCCTAGATTTTTGGGGATTTTGTGATAAACCCAGTTCAGGCAAAAGAGATGGTAAGTATTTTCATGTTTGCAATGAATTCAGCATGGTTCCTGATGCAGTTGTGCAATGCCAAAATGCAGTGTCAGTCTCATGTATCCAGCATCTGTAAACTGGCCTAATGTTTCTTGAGCAAGCATTTGAGAAGCAAATGAAACTTCAGGAGAAGGCAAAAGAGCAAACAAACAAACAAAAAAAAACCCAGAAAACTAGGCTCTGGACCTAGGCTTATCGTTATTCTGCTCTCGTCTCTGCTTGGATTGGACACATTTGCCAAGGCTGAAGCTTATATTTATAGAGAAATTACTTGCAAATGTACAAATGAGCTCAAATAAAAATTTGCCCCAATTCATTCAAATTCAGGCGCTTATCCTCAGACATTAGAATTTGTCATGAAACAGGCTCTTTAGAGATTTTCAGTGGGAAAAACACCGAGCTGATTGTTTATGCCTGAATTTATGGAAATATATGAGCACATAGGTACATTTTAAATCTGTGACCATTTTTCCCATAAAAAGGGAGTTGGCAGGTATGCTATAAAGTCTCTAATGATCCTCTGCTCAAATGCAGTCAAATGATCTTGTTCATTTGGGCCTTAAGAAAATGTTTGTATTATCTAACAAATGATTCTTGGCTGACAAACACATCTGATTGAATTATTTATTTAAATCTGGGAAATTAGACATGGTTCTTTGAGTAAATTATATATGAACTATCATATTAATTAGTCCATCAATTATGTGGCTACCTGACACATTATTTAATACTGCATTTGATAATTATTTGTCCATCAGTGGGTAAATACATTATTTATATATATATATTCTGCATTATTTAGCTGACTATTAGCAAATTCATTTTCTGGTCAGGTCGTGGGAAAGTTCATCCCAAATGTTTGACCAGTGATATTTCAAGGTCAAGATTGCTTTATACAGCAATAGCATAGAAACAATATGATGTCCAAGCTATGTCTACATTTATTTCGAATGTACTTTCTCTCCTTAATTCATTCAAGATAACCTATCATTATTGTTATGCCTCTATATTTCCACATGAAAGTGTCACAGCTCGAAGAAAATGGATAAATCAGCCAAGAACATTTCATTTTCTGTGTTGCAACACTTCACTAGAAGGAAATCAGCTGCTAATTAAAACCCCATCTGAGAAGAGTTTACCATCAAAGAAATCTACCATATACCTTGGAATGTCTTTTTGGCTTATCATGGAGGAACATTTCAGGGAAGGGAAGTAACAGCCGGTGGCAGAACATCACATTTTTCTTTTTAGTTTTGAAGTCTTATAGAGTGTAAAAAACATCTTTTTATTTTTTTGTTATACACAGGAGGCAATGATGAGACTCAACCTCTTGCTTGAATACCTGTTGGCAGACTTCTCCAACTTCTCCAATTTAGGAATTCACTCTTTGGTCTCTTGTACTTATGACGGGTTTTATTCAGGGTTGTGTGTCTTTCTCTCCTCCTCATATCGGCAGTGTGACTCTATGAGGGCTCAGGGGGAAGCGAGGCACGGGGTCTGTTTTGGACCTGCCTTCACTATGGGTTTGGAGACATAGGACACCTCTTCCAGGACATAACTCACTGTCTTTTGTGTAGTGACCAGGGAGTCAATTTTCTCATGCAGGCATGTGTACTTTAGGTAGGTTGGCCATGCGTATGTGGGTATGTGTTACAAGTGGTGTGATGAAATCAGTGGATCCGTCCTCAGGAAAGGAAATTGCCTACTGAGAGTTGTTGGAGAAAATTTTACTAATGTATTCAAAAGTTGTTCAAGCATGTTGTTGTCCAGCAAATGCTGCACTGCTCAGTGTATCCTTGGTTTTGACAGGCTCGTCAGGTAGGCTTCTCAGAGGAGACAGTCAATTAAAAAGGATCATCTTGACAAAGTTTGGCTGTCGTTTCTCCTATATGTCAGGAAAATGGAGTCAGAGGATAAAACCCTGCGGAGGATTCTGCAGGATTGCTCCATGTAGCTGTTGATTAACTGATGGCTCTGCCAAAGAAGTGCATGAATCCACAGCAATCACATGTGCATGGAATGATTAAGATTGGAAAAGACCTCTGGAGATCATCTAGTCCAACTCCCTGCACAAGTAAGGTCACCTAGAGCATGCTGCATAGGATCATGTCCGGGCAGGTTTTGAATATCTCCAGAGAATGCAATGCCACAACCTCTCTGGGCAGCCTATTCCAGTGTTCTGTCACTCTCACAGACCTAGGAAGGATGAACTGAGGAAACCAGGAGTGAATGCTCAAAGTGTGGTTAGGATTGGCATTTTCCCTTTGCTGAATTTCAAGTCACTTTCAGGAGAAGGAGCCTGTGTCTGGGCTCCTCTGTCTATTAGGTTCTGATAAGGCGGTATACACAGCCTTGACAGAGTCAGTCTAGTCAGACTGGTACGCAAGAGCATGGTGAATGCATGAAAATAAAATGCCTCTTTTTAGACTTTGACAACCTGCTACCTTTGCTCCTTTCTCTTCTATGTGTTTGGCCTGGGGGAGTCTGAGTGTATTGCAACCCGCCAGGGATCACTGTTAGAGACACTGGTGGGTGGATCTGTGTGGAGAAAGGTTTCCCTCCCTCTGATCCTCCATGGCTCCCTCATATCTTGTAGCAAAGACCTCTGAGCCAGCCTCACTACCTGGGAAACATGATGTGGAGTGACATTTTGTCAACCCACTACTTAGAAATGTTTGAGTAAGGTCAAATATTTCACAGAGAACTTCTAACTGTAGACTTCTACACATCGATTTAACTTTATATAGATAGGTTACTATCCTCTAGTGCATTTCGCTGGGTTTTTCTCAAAAGCTGAATAGATAAGAATCTTAAATGTCATTTAAGATTTAGTTAAACCTGGTGTTGCTCCGAGGTCTAAAAGATAACAGACTGAAAATCAGTGCAAGTGTCTGTGAGGCTGGCTCAGGAAGCAACACTGTGGGATAACACTGCCCCCAGAATCTGGAAGTTAAATGTCTCTGCTCTTCAGAACCTGTGTTTACCAGTTTATGTGTTTTAAGATGGAGCATGTTTAATTTATGAACAGACATTTCTTATGCCTTAACAAAGTCTCTCTCCAGGCTCTCTCTCCCTGCGTGCTACAACGTTGGATGCACCTGGCCGTTCAGCTTTCTGCTGAAGAGCTTGTCTTCCCCTGAACTGTCCCAGCCATCCTCGGCTCCAGGGCAGACACCACTGTACTTCTGCTCTGTACTCTCTGTCCTGGTGCTCAGCCTTGCCAACACCGACTTCCTGACAGTCACTGAGGAATTGCAACCTTTCAGTAGCAATTTTCAGTAAATTCAGCCGCCCCTAGGTATCTGCTTATACTTTTGCCTCTAGAAGCCAAGCCAGGCAGACCAACAGTTACCACTAGAGAGACCTTCCCAAATGGTGTTTCTAACTTTGTTGGTGATGATAGGAAATGGGAGTTGGTAACTCAAGATGTCCCTTCTAGTATTATTCCAGATGAAATGTACTAGATAAATTTCAGATAAAAATCTGGTCCATGCAGCTTCTGGTATTCCCATAATTGTTCATCTGCTCATATTGGGATTGTAAATTCCTTTTGAGTATCCATTCTGAAAGTCTGCCAGTCATTTCAGGATAGCTTATGGTGGTCAGTCAAGCAGTTTACAGTTACCTCTAGGTATGCCTATAAATTTGAAAAGAATAACAGCTTTATTCTCAGTATAATATCTTTTCAACTCACTTTAAATAGGACCTCCCAGTGGGTCAACAACATTCACAAAAAGAGAAATATAATTTCCAGCTACTTTGGTTTTATTTTTAATTCACAGTTATGAAATAAATTTATACAGTGATTTTCTTAAAGAAATGAGCCAAATTCCGTATTTAAATTTTTGTCTTTTTATTTTTCATTAAGCTTTATTAGTCTTTCCTTAGTTAGAAATATTGATTCTAGTTTTGTAAAGAAAGCCAAACAGTAGCAGCTTATTTTTATCCTTTGCTCAAATAAAGAAGGACAGGAATGAATCACAGATCACTTAGTTACTTTATTTAACACAAGTTTGGGATATAAAATTCTGCATTCCATTTTGCTGATTCATTTACCAAGATCACAATCAGTCCATTCTCTAACAAGTTGCAGAGCTTCAAACAGACCAGATGAAGCTCCCTTTGGTGCTCTTTCTTCCATCAGTAGCAAGAGACAACCCAAACACACCATTTTTACACACACACTTCTACTGCCAGTCAATACTTCCTGAGCCACACTTGTTTCCTAATCATCCATAGAGTTGCCCTCCATCAATTTTTCTAGCCCTTTTCTGAAGCCATTTATATGGCTCTCCCCTACATCATCTAGCAATGTGTCTGACAATTTAATTATGCTTAATGAAAAAGTGTTTTAGGTGGTTTCCTTTCAAGTCCTGGGCACTCACGGATGCTAAATGTCCTGAGCAGTCTCACCTAGGAGGCCACCCACACCATCACTCACAGGTCAGATAACCCTTTTAAGTTCATGCCCACGTTTTGTCTTTGCCTGAACGCATTGCATGTGGGTTTGGTGGGCCTAGCCTTAGTGACCTGACTTTTAACAGCTTGTCCTTGGACATGCCTTCTAATAAGGGACGTGTCTGGTGGCCACTGAGCTGTTGGCTGAACCTGGAGACTGTAACCAAACCGCTGGGGTCACCTAGTTTGGATGCTGAGGGAGTGCATCCCTGCTACCCTGCCTGCCTTACTGTCACCCCCTGCTCCTTGCTCACCTCCCACACCTTTTTTCTGTGCTGGCTATATCTTCTTAAAGAACGACGAGCTGTAGCTGTATCTGTTTGTATGCCCCTGACAGACTTACACAGTGGCAAAGTGATGTTTTTAGCTTTGTTCTCTAACTTTTCCAATACTTCCTATCATCCTGTTTGCCTGTTGTCAAACATTAAGAGGATGCTTTCTGAGAAGTGTTCAAAATGCCTCCAACATTTCTCCCCAAGGGATATAGCTGGTTTAGAGTCTATCATTGCTTTTATATTCAGATTTTTTTTTTCTGTATTGTGCATTACTCTGCATTAATTGCTACTGAATTTGATTTGTCATATTATTGCCATATCACTCAATATCGTGAGATCATTCTTCACATTGTGTTAGTTTCTGACTAGATGGAAAGAATCTATGTCACTTGGAAATGCAGATATCTCACTATTCGTATCATTTCCATTTATGACTGTCGGACAGTACCGTTCCTAGCACAAATTCTTGAAGCGTCGGGGTGTAACTTCTCTCTGATAAAAGTCAAGTTTTGTCCAGGTTTTGTCCCCAGCTTCTAACTGATTGTGAACCCATGAGAGACCTTACCTCTCATAGCATAACAACTAGCATCATATCTAGGAAAAGGGAAGGGCTTTTTGAGAATCTGAGAATATTCTGTATCTTGGAGCACCTTGACACATCCGTCTCTTTCAATAGATCTGTGGGGTGTGACTTTTTTTTTCTTTTCTACCAAACTTGGCTCTTTCTGGCTATCGTATTTATCTGTGTAATCACTAATCCCAGCCTTCATTACTCTTTCTATCTCTTTATTACCCAGAGACACAAACAGGGAATATGCAGCTCCCGGGGGCTGCTGCCAGCACAGATCTGCTACTCTGGAGCAATGCCAATTGCCAATTCTAAACCTGTCCATTGTACAGCTGTGTGTGATGATTAAATAACCAAAGAGTTCAAGTAAGTATGCAAAATGATAATCAAATATTTTTCCTAAACCACTGTCACCTAAGAATAAGAAATATATTAGTCCTTTACTATAAAGAGTCAGCTGTCATTGTATGGGATATCCAAACTGCACAGGGCTCTTGATGAACTCTTGGAAATAAACTCCCTCTTTTTAGACTCTGACAGCCCCCTGCATAGACAGGTCCTTCCCCCTCTGCTTGGTTTGTGGGAGTCTAGAGAAGCTCTGGAGTTTGCAGAATGTTGCTAAGAAACGCTAATGGGAATTTGTGAGAAGATCTGGTTTTCATTGCATTGCCTTTCAACCTGTTGGGTTTGCACATCTCTGGCTAATCAGCTGTAGGCAGCTCAGGTACAGAGTTTTGGAAAACTTGTAGGGGACTTTGATACAGGTACCTAGAAGCTTCATGTGAAAATAAACACGTAGAGTAAAATTGCATTTCTGATATATTGCTGCATCATTAGGTCTTTTTTTTGGCAAATTAGACAGAATTTGTACTTTTCTATGTGGAAGCTTCCTTATTTGACTGCTGACTTTATCAGCTGTGGACAAAGCCTATAGTCAGGGTGTAGCACTTAAAACAGCCAAAGAGTTAACAGAGCTCAGATATATCTCTTTTCCTGTAAAATTCACTCCTTTTTCCCTAGCATGACATAATGACTTCATGTGCAGGCTGCCTACTAATTGAGTTATTTAATTGGTGAAATGGCTTCTTAATAACTCCTCTTTAATTATTTAGTTGTTCAACAGAAGTAGTTAGTCTGGCTGTGAAGCTGGTGACAGTGAAACTGGTACCATGAGATGTTTAAAGTCAACTAAATTCTGATATCTCTAGATGAGCATCATAATTCATAGATCACCATTCATTTGATTCTACTTATCCATCTGATATTTTTCCTCATTCAGAACTCTCAGATTAAAAAAGCGCCTTTTCGTACATAAGTACTGATATTACCAAAAATTATTTGTTCTGGATTAGTCTGTTCTGACTCCAGCACTAAATAGACAAATGGCTTCTGCTTAAAGTGCATTTTGTTTGCACACTGAAGGAAACACCTTTAGTTCTGAGTTACCATAATCTTTTATTACAAGTCATTAATGTATGAGCATGAGTTTAGTTTAGTTTTATATATTACCTTAGTGATTGTGTATTCATGCATAAGGTATCATCTAAGTAGAATTAGTCTTCCTATCAGACTCTACCTACAAAAAGTTTCAGTATTTACTGATGTGACAACCAGATTTTCACTGGAGAAACAGCAGAACTCATTCTTTTTAATTCACAATTTCTTTCTTATTCTTATGAAATAGACCCTTCTTAGTTTAGACTATTCTACCAATCTGGTAATGATGAACTTACATGCTAGGGTTCACTGTTGATAAAAAGTAAATTTGGAATAGAAATCTTTTAACAAGATATCTGGTCTCCTAGAAATTGTAAATGCTGAAGAAAGGAGATACATCTAGGTTCTCCAATGATTCATAAGCACACTTAGTGTTTTGTTTGCTGCTGAGAAATGCTAGAGTAGAAGAAAGATGCAGACACCTGACTGGATAAATAAAAGTGGGAAAAATATGTTTATTAGCAAAAGGGAAGGGAGGGAGCAAGGGCAAAATGTATCAAAAAAACTCCAAATTGTGTCAGAAATGGCTTCATATTCTAAGATAAGTTCACAAATAAATGGCCCATATGGGAGTCTGTGATTAGAGTGCAGCTCTATTGCTGCACTAGTAAAGAGTGACTCATTCTACTCATTACAAAACTCCAGCTCCCCTAAATGAATAAATTTTTGTTGTAAAAGTTCTCACTAGGCTGATGCTTGGCAGAGTTCTCAGCCTGGGAGAAGAGTATTTAGCGTTTCACTTTAATTAAAAATGGAATTTGTCTATGGTAGGTGATATTCTGGTTCAAAGCAATTCTTTGCTTTTTGAGTTATAGCTTGTGGGGAAGCTCTTCTGGTTTGTAGAGTTCTAGCTGTGCAGCAAGGAGCTCTGTGATAGATCCTTCCTTCTCAGCTGGGCATCAGTAGTTCAATGGATGTAATCATGTCGTGCATAGATAATTGATACTATTAGCAGACACGTCTCTCGTGTGCCCATGTTTTCTGTCTTGCTCTCTTGCCTTCTAAGTAGAAGACAGTGAAGACAGAAGGGTCTTTAGTTCTCAAAACAAGTGCAGATTTCCGCTACTAGAGCTTCAGTCTTTGCTGTCTTTGACCCTTTTCCCTCCATCTCAAATAATGTGTAGTAGTTTTCCTGTCTTCTTGCAAACTATGACCTTGATTCTTGGAGTTCAGTGTCAAAATATGGCATAAGCATCATGGGAAGCAGAACTAGATATCATATGGAGCAACTTTTATGCACTGAGTAACCACTATATACTATAAATGTCATCATTATATCCCACAGGCTTTTATGTGTCTCAGAATATAGATTAGATAACATAATTTTGCTGATAACTAGAATGTGTCTTCTATTTATACTCTTTCAGGTTCTGTGTAAACATTCTTCTCTTAGCTTTTTTATCTCCTAAAAAGGAAAGAGTTGTCGATGTGAATGCCATGTTAGCTCCTTTTTTATGTCTTTATAAAAAGGTGTGAAATGCATTCAAGAATGGAAATATGTTGCATTTAAGCTAAAGGAAATGTTGAAGAGATCTCTTTTCATTCTTGGACTAATATTGTGTTGCAGTGGTGTACCAGAACCTATGTGTATTGGTTGCCTGTGGCACGCAGGGATTTGTGAGATATTGACATCTGATTTTTAGTAAAGTGATTCTAGTTAATAGATATTGGGTTTTTTTGCCATAGGGCTCTATCTTTATTTTCTCGAGGAAAACTGCAGGTTAGTGTCAAATTCCTTCATCAGTTCCCACTTAAAAACTCCAATGAATTTCATGAGGGCTTTGGGTTTTGTTTGACAACCTAGCTATGCAATTAAAAGCAGTCAATGATAATTCATGTGAGATTAATTACTGTAAAGATAGAAAGTTGCATGGGATTTTGCACCAGCAAAAGAGTTTTCTCTGTAGTCTTGAAAAAAAAAAGGTATTAGCTGATCCTTCTACTATCACAACTTTTAAAAAGTTGGTTTTCATGAAGTTCAAAAAGAGATAGCATAATTGTTATTTTCAGGAGGAATTTCTGCCCTTAATGACACACCCTGAGAGAAAAGTCACTCAGGTGACTGTAAGCACTTCCAGTTCTGCCTCCACTCTGCTCTTCTCCGGGTGTCCTTTTTATAAGCAACCCTCACGCTGCTCATGAACAACCGGCCTACATAAGGCTTTACTGACTATGAGTGACTAGGCTTGCTAACCCATGCAAAACCTGAGTTATGTCTGAGCGTTGCTTGTAGGTTGACTGTGTTCAGGACCCATGAGCCTTGAAGGTGCCGTTAGGGCATATAAACAAAACCTTGGGTGATATGGATGATGCAAACGCACAGAAGGATCTCAGTCTGAAATTCAATTTCTCAAAACTCTTACCAACTGCCATGTACCCAAGACATTATGAGGACCAGCACATCGTTTCTGAAATTGTATTTCTCTGGGCCACACAGGTACTGCTTCTAGTTACTGTCAGAAGCACATCCGTCTTGCACTGTAGGACAGATCTCAGATATTCTCATGCCTTAATCTTGTCAGGTTTTACAGACTCATCATTTGAAGTGCTCTCTGTTACTGCTTAGGAAGTATTCTTGCATCACTAGCAGTGACTTGAGCAGAAGGGTTGGACTAGATGATCTCTAGAGGTCCCTTCCAACCTTAATCATTCTGCAATTCTGTGATTCTGTGGCAATCAGCCAAGTGAGTGAATGTCTGTGTTGGGATATACAGGGTGTGAGAGAGTTTGTGGCTGTGGTTGGCATTTCACTTGGAGAGGCGAAATCTAAGTCTCACTGCTACTCCACTATGTCTTGTTGAAAATTCTCTAAAACAAAGAAATTCTTACAAGTCTACCAATCCATTTGCAGCTGTATAAAACGGGATTGGATAAAGAGACTCTTTTGGGGTCTTCCTCTCCTCCACTGTGACCTGATGAATAAAACAAGCTGTAACAACCAAGTCCTTATGCAGTGTCAGATGGTAAGGGCCATAGCCATGTAATTATAGTCCAGTGGCTAAGCACTTTCTCAGGAGGTAGGCAGAGGGGCTTTAAATCCCATCATCTCCCCAAGGAAGCAAATGGATGTGAAATCCTGTTACGACATTGAATGCTCTAACTATTGGCTTATAATGGAAGGTGAGAAATGAAAGTTCTTCCATCTTTCTTCAGAAAGAAGGAAACATTTTTCTATACTTGTTCACAGTAATTTCTTACCGACTCTGCTGACTTTTGTGGATACAACTCTTAGCTGCCAGTGAGTAGACCAACCATGAGCCTAATTTAGGCATTAAGACATTCCAGTCTACGGAAGAAGGGACTCAAGTTCTGATTCTGTTTGTAGCAGTAGGTAAGCATTTTGTTTAGTCACTCTTTAATACAGATTTTAGAAACTCTCTGAGGATAGAACTAGAGGAAACACCGAGAAACTAAAACATCAAAAGTTCCACAGGAACTTGTTAAAATTTCTTAATGGTGAGGGTGACAAAGCACTGGAAGAGGTTGCCAAGAGAGGTTGTGGAGTTTCCTTCTCTGGAGATCTTCAAGACCCGCTTGGATGCAGCCCTGTGCCATATGCTTTAGGCCTGACTTATCTTATTTGCTGTCAATAAATGAGGGTCAGGGTGAGAAGTCAATTCATGTCATCTTTTCATTACTCTCTCACATGTCAGATTATTTGGTGTTTTTTGGATCTCCAGCACTCTAATACTGGTTCTGTTCAACTTATTTATAATTTAAGATGTGCAGTAAAAGCTTCTAGTTCTACTACATGTATACAACACTGACAAGTCCAGCAAAAGCAATTTGTCCCCCAACTTTGAAAACAATTTTGTGTCGTTCCTTTCAGCAAGGTAGATATACTCTGAGATAAAGAAAGTTTTTTTTTTTTTTTTTCCTNCGGTAGATATACTCTGAGATAAAGAAAGGTTTTTTTTCTTTCCTAATCTTTTTCCTAAATTCTACCTAACAACTGCCCTAAAATCATTTCAGACATTGCTGTAAATTCAGACATTGCTCATCAAGTGGCAGGCTGGTTCTTTTTAGCTGTCTCAATACCTTTTAAAATCTGACAGCTCATAAATTGTCTGTCCTTTCTGGTAAAGGAGACACAAGTTTATATCTATTATCAGCTTCACCTGTTTTCTTTGTAGAGCACATTTTATTTTAAGGAATCATATGCCTATAAATCAAGAAGACAAATTAGTGCAAATTTGTAATTATCCTATTTCTGCTACCCTATTTGTCCACAAAGATATCCACAAAATAATAGCCTGTGATTTATATTTAATTCCTGTCTTCACAGCTCTAATGGATGGTGCTTGGTTGCCCCAAATCAATAATATCTCTTCAGAAGTCTCATATCACCAAATCACTACATGGAATAACAATCAGAATAATTTCATTTAAATTGATACAATTAGCATGGGAGATAAAGCCGTTAAATAAAGTCCATTGATTGTTGGCAGTGGTGTGATAATTTAAGCACACTATTAAATGTGTGCTTAGGTGTGATAAGCACACTTGAGGTGTGATAATTTAAGCACATTCACTGCTAAAAGTGATAAATAAATTGCCAGAATATTAGTATGCAGTTACTATATTTAACCTTAATAATTAGTTTAATTTATTTTTAAATTTCAATGGTAAACATTTAAATTTCAGTAGAGAATGTTTTCTACCTCAAAACTAACTTCAGGAAACTACAGTCTTTTTATTGACAGATAGATAGCTATTTTAGTAGGCATTTGCTCTTTGAAAAGCTATGGACTGTGCTTAGACATCAAACATGCAAAAAATGTATGGAATTTGCTTGGAATTGACTAAAGGTCAGTATAGAAAATAATGTTTCAAATGCGTGCTTTATGTATCAAAATACATGTTTTATTTCCCCTGTTAATGGCTTGTTTTAGAGAAGCTTTGATATTTCACATCAATATTTAGAATTAGTTTTTTTTTTTTTTAACTGAAAAAATCATGGATATTGAAGTCCTTTCGTCTATTCTACTGTAACTCCAAAACCACTTTAAGGTGTACTTAAATTCTGGAAATATGAAAGACTAAGCAAGCGAGCTGGGCCTATTTAACCTAGAGAAGACCAAGAGAGGAATCTCATCAACATGTACAAATACCTGGAGGAGGATGTAAAGAGGATGAGGCCAAACTCTTGGTGGTGGCCAGTGGTGGGTACAAACGGAAACACAGGAAGTTTCATCTGCATATGAGAAAAGACTTCTTTCCCGGGTGACAGAGCCCTGGCACAGGCTGCCCAGAGAGGTTGTGGAGTCTCCTTCTCTGGAGATCTTCAAAACCCACCTGGATGCCACTCTGTGCCACGTGCTCTGGGTGTCCTTGCTAGAGCAGGGGAGTTGGACTAGATGATCTCTAGAAGTTCTTTCCAATCTCAGCTATTCTGTGAAGATAGAGCTAGGCTCAGTATAAAAGGCATTTATTGAAGCAGTACAATCCCTGTAAATCTTTAGTCCTATCTTAAATTTAGTCCTGTAAATTTTTATTCTTTGTAATAGCACTGCTCCTTTGAAGAGCTGGTTAAGCCAGACTACTGGCTGTCACATTATTTTTTTTTTTATTCCAGAATCGACTTACACTTAAGGATGCTTGCTTGCAAGGCAACACAGTTTTTAGTTTTATTCTCAGAAGGCCCAGACGACCAGGAAGGCTCTGGTTCTCATTCAAGAACCCTTTCAAGTTGTTAGGATAATTCCCGCTTGCTCAAATAGCAGAGGGACAAATCCCAGGAGAGATGCAACATCGTCTCATCATGGTGCTGGGTTACGGGGGGAACCTGGGGTCAGGTTTGGGGCTGGGGAGAGCGCTCGCCGCCTCTTACCAGCATTCCTCCGTGACAGGCACTTCTTACAGGAACACCGAGAATTTTTAAGTCGTTGAGTAAATTATTTATGGGAAATCATTTGCTGTGTCTAGTCATTCCCTAAAACACTCATACGCGTGTCTCTAATGGGCTTATAAAGCTGTGATGAGGACAGCCTTTGGAAAACGTCAACAGCGTAGGACTAACGGGGCAAATGGTTTAGCCTGGCTGAAGATGGAGCTGCAATGTGTTTTTGGGGAACAGAGAAGTACAGAGAAGCAGAAGCATTTTTTTTTTTTTTAGATATTGGGAACAGAAAATTCCAGGAGTAAAAAATGTCATTTTTTTTTCCAATTTATTTAATCCCAGCTCCTGTTTGCCATAATAGAAGAAAAGGAGTGAGATGTTAAACTAAAATAAAAGCCAAAGGAATACAAAATAATATTTTTGTTTGTTTATTTTTAAAAGAAGCTGAGTTTTCTAGAGAAAAAAAAGAAGTTGGATTTGGATTTTATTTTGGTGACCACTGCTCTTATCTTTGACTAGGAAGAAAGAGTTGAAATAAGCTGGGAGGGTTATTTACATACAGGCAAGGGTGAGATCCTTTCTGTGTGCCACTTCCTGCGGTTCTGTTTTCTAATTAAAGAAAAAGCAAACACGAGTGAAGCCACATGCTCACTGTGCATAATTTTTGGAAAGGCAACAGCAATTTAAAAGTAAATTTCACACTAGCTCTGAGACTCATGTCAGATGCTGCCTGCTCGCTCTAGTTCATGAAGGCCATTTATATTCTAAATTTAAAAATAACCTGGTGCTGGCACATTCCATTAATAAATTAGGACTAGAATTTTATGTTTTCAAAGGATATGGTGAGATATAAATAGACTTGCTAAAAAAAGGCTGAAACTCTGTTGGAGTGCTTCTTTTTTCACCTGCTACTTCAAGCTCTCATTTCACTGTCTCCCTGTTTGTAGCTGAAGGCCTCATCCTGAAATTCCTTGTGCATGCTGACAGCATTTTTGGAGTCACTTTCAACTCCGATGAAGACAACTGTTGAACAAGGCCACCGCTAAAGCTGGGCACCACCTCACCCAGTGATGGGAGGTGGTGAGATCTCAAGAGGAATAGTAAGAAATTCCCTGCATGGTCATGGAATGTAAATCCTCACCCGGAACATACTGGTGGCCCAAAGAGTATGCTTCTCCCTTCTTCATAATCTCTTTAATCAGTGCAACTCCCTTGCTTTTTGGACATATGCCTACACCACAGTGAATATTTCATAACTATGCTTTATATTTTTATGTGCAAAATAGTAGATATCTGGTCTAACTTAACAGATGCCTGGGGAGCTTTTCAGAATGTAGAGGATAGTTTTTGATTTCATCCACTTTTGTCATGAAGACTAGAGATTCTAACTNGAATAGTAACAAATTCCCTGCATGGTCAGGGAGTCTAAATCCTCACCCGGGACATCTTTGCATGCTGGTGGCCCAAAGAGTATGCTTCTACCTTCTTCATAATCTCTTTAATCAGTGCAACTCCCTTGCTTTTTGGACATATGCCTACACCACAGTGAATATTTCATAACTATGCTTTATATTTTTATGTGCAAAATAGTAGATATCTGGTCTAACTTAACAGATGCCTGGGGAGCTTTTCGGAATGTAGAGGATAGTTTTTGATTTCATCCACTTTTGTCATGAAGACTAGAGATTCTAACTTGGGACAAAAAGCTGAGTTCTCAAAAATAGAAACAACTCAAGTGTACCAAACCTAACTAGTACTGCTACTACCTCAGAAGAAAAAAAAATATTTTTAATAATACACTTTATTTGGGTAATTTAAAATATTTCATTTGATTTTTGACCTTTAAAAACTAAATTATCAACACCAAATTTATTTTAGTAAAGATATTGAAGTATTTCAAGAATTTTTTTCAGCCATAATTTTTAAAATAAAGTCCAGAATTCTGACATTTTTAATGCTAAAAGCTATTAACAAAGAGTTTTTTTCCCACAAAGAACATATTTCCAGAAAATGTTTTTGGTTGTTGAGGTTAATTTTCCCTCCTAGATAGTTCTTTTGTTTAAAAAGCACCCACTTGTGCCAGTTCATACCAGCTTCATGGAGATAAGTATGATTTCTCTGGGGCTTGCAGATCTGCAGGAATGTTGTGTACTCCTGAATGGTTGAACTAATGAGCGTTATAATGCCTTATTGTTCGTCAGACTCATGAGTTCCTGTTCCCAGAAGTTCCCAAATTTTTCTTTAGAGACAAATTCATTCTGAAAAGTATCCAACTATGTTTCCAAACCCAAAGACAAGAGATTAAGGTCAGCACAGAAATATGAATAAAAGGGTATCAACTGCTCATGACTAATCAAATGTCTGAGACTACAACAGATCCTTCAGTGATCATTAGATCCCTCATAAGTTCCTTAGTGATTTTCAAGAAAATAAATAAGAGTGTTTAGGTTTGGTCCATTTGTCTCCAAACCAACTCGTTTTCCTTAATCTGAAAGCATAAGGTTACTTTTAGTGATTAGGGTGGGATAGGGAGTAAGGACAGGGAGTGAAAAGAGAGATTTCCAATTAAGTTCTTCAGACATCTTTTGGTTCGTACTTTCTGGGCAGTGCTAGGATCCCAGGAGAATTTCTAGCAAAATAGCAAAAGTCAGAAATAATTTAGGTGAATAGAAAACTATGCTTCCAGTGAGTAATTTTGAAAGAAAAACAATATCCAGTTTTGGTTAATATAAATGAAAGCCTCCCTCTTCAAAGGAAATGTGAGCCTTTTTCTACACATGGTTGAAAGGCCAAAGACCCGTAGGGTTATAAATACTCTTTTCATGAAATCACCATGAGCAGTAGTATGTACGAGCAGCTCCGTATGAATGAACATCATGAAATTCAGTGCGGCGGCGAGTGAAGGAGCCAACATTGTTTTTGTGTCGTCTGACAGATGCTGGCTTTCCCTTGAGTTTCCTCCACCTTGTCTCCAGTTAGAATTTAATGAATATTAGCTACGTTAATGTTCTGACACTTTGGAAAACTGTCTCCTGGTAGATCCCAGAGTCATTTTTGCTCTTTAGCAAAGAAGACTAGAGCTTCATACCAAAGGCCATTTCCCCTTTAAAAAGGGGACAGCTGAGGTATCCATTTTCTTATGTGGTATATTTAGGAATCTGGGCAGCACAGCTCTTATGCGATCCATTTATACAGCAGGTACACATTTTCCATGTGAAAACATGGAGCTCTGTATGGAGCAAGTCAATAATTTAATAATAATTTAAAAGTGCTTCTCCTGAAGCATATTTAAGTATCTACTTGTGAACCTAGAGTGTATATGGAGCTCTCTGAGTGCCTGACTTGCCAGAGTCTGTTTTCTGGGTACAGTAATATTGCAAGATCTGCTGACTTCCTTGTAGTCACGCTTATAATCATGGATTGGGTATTGGGTCTTAGTTGTTCCTCCCTGTTTTGGTTTAATTGTGGGTTTCTGCTGAGCTGCCTGCACAAACTTATTTTGCAGATATATGATTTGCTGCCACCGGATCTATATTTCGGTGGTACCTTGCTAAGCAATACTCAGGAAGTAGCTAATCAGTCACTCCAAAGGAGTCTCTGCTTAAATTTAGCTTGTAGCTCTTACGTCCTTAAATGCAGATTGTATCCCAGATGCTCAGTGTCTGGCTTTTGTTATTGCAGTTTATGCTATAAACAGCTTCTTTTTACTCTGTGTGATGTCAAGAACGGAGTCGAAGGGCGTGAAAGGAAGGTACAAACTGCCTCTAGTGGCTTTGCATACAATCTGTTTGTCCTACATAAAACAAGCAAGCTGACCAAACCATATCTGGCTTCATAAAGCAATTTTTTTTCTTCTCATCTGTGGCATCAAAAGGACAGGTTCAGTGATACAGCACGCTGCATGTGGATATATTAAGCAGTGAGAATGGACAAATAATGGAATTTTCTTGTGTTTTCTTTGTAGTTAAAATGTGAGCTGGATGAGTGAATGTCTTCTTTATGGGAAGAAAAAAAGTCAGTTTAAATTCATATTTTGACCCATTTTATATGTCTGATAAAATGCAATTTTATGTAAGAACACTCCTGTAATGTTCTTTTTGAAGTCCATCACTTCTTTGATAGAAAAACAGTTTTCTGAATTCAGACAGGTGGCGAGTTTTTGTTGTGACTTCAACCTGTTGCAGCTAGCTGCATAAAAATAAAAAGAATTGACACCCAAACTTCTTAGCAAAAAAGGACCTTTTCAGCATTATGAATTTTGAAGGGAGTAAGGGCAGAGGAGAAGAGAACAAAATGAAACAGTATTTTTACTCAGTAGTAAATGGGGAAATCATTACAATTTTCTTTAACTCGAGAGCTGATTTGTAGGCACTTAAGCCTCCAAAATTAGAAAAAGGTTAACTCTAAATAATCAGGCTATTTCTGGATCTACGCAGACAAGTTATGTTATATGCAAAAAGGAAATCAGTAAAAGCAGGACCTGCAGCTGGGTCGTGCCTTCATTCTTGTTTCTTTCTTGTGGACAACAAGCATGAAGCTGAATGAATTAGAACAACAAATTTACTTTTTCAAGATATTTCATAGTGATGAAAATAATGAGGTTTTATTTGAATTTGCCCCCTTTATGGTTGAAATGCACGTTTTTTACATTTTAAGACCTCAGAATTGCATAGAAACCTATCAGTGTAAGGCACACGTTTCAAAATTAAAGGTATGGTGTCTCTTTAAGCCCTGCCCTTCTGACTACTGAAGGGCAGTAGTCCTTCAGGTCCTCTTAAAAAACTGAATATGTAAGTTATATAAGGAAGGTGGAGGATGTATGAATTGCTGCTTCCTTACTGTATGCCGTGGTCATAGCAGATGCCATGGGCTGAAATGTGGTCTTTTTTAGGGGCAAACCCACAAATCTGCAAACTGATCCAGGTTCTTTACCACGCTTACATCAGTCAAAAGAAAAAGTAACATACTCCAGTAGGCAAATTCAAAATGTAGACGTCTAGTTATATGTATACTTGCACTCATAACTCATCTCTATAGCTTGAACTGAAGAGTTCACGCCAGAAGGACTAAGTTTTCTGATGGGATGCTACCATCAAATTAATGACAACAGCAAGAGTAATCTAACACTAGTGCTAACAGTAATATCGTAATGTAGAATTAGTGGTAATGGAATTATCAGTACTTGTAAAAATAATAATAGTAATAGGAAAAAGGACCATATCACAGAATCACAGAATGGTTGAGGTTGGAAGGGACCTCTAGAGATCATCTAGTCCAACCGCCTGCTCCAGCAGGGACACCCAGAGCACGTGGCACAAGGTGGCATCCAGGCAGGTCTGGAAGATCTCCAGAGAAGGAGACTCCACAGCCTCTCTGGGCAGCCTGTGCCAGGGCTCTGTCACCCTCACAGGAAAGAAGTTCTTCCTCACATGGAGGTGGAACTGCCTGTGTTTCAGCTTACACCTGTTACCCCTCATCCTGTCACCAGCCACCACGGAGAAGAGCTTGACCCCATCCTCCCTACAATCACCCCTCAGGTACTTGAACATGTTGATCAAATCTCCTCTCAGTCTTCTGTTCTCCAGACTAAACAGGCCCAACTCGCTTAGTCTTTCCTCATATGACAAATGCTCCAGTCGCTTAATCATCTCATGGCCTCTCTGCTGGACCCTCTCTAGAAGCTCAATGTCCTTCTTGTACTGGGGAAACTATTGCTTATCAGTTATAACCTTATCAAGTCTGCAGGAAATTCCTGTAGGTTATGTTCAAAAGTGATTGCATATAGCACTGTGTAAGTTAGGTAGGAATGCAGCTCTCTCTCTTCTCTTTTTAGAGGGAAGGGTATTAATGGGTTTTTAATGAAATGAATTATTCAGTGCACCCCTCCTACACTCATTTTGTGCAGTTACAGTTTGAGTCGCTTCATGTAAGACTATTTCCATTCCCTGCCAAACAGTGAGTATGCTGTATACCATAAACGTACAAGAAATGTGCACTAGGTCACAAATCAGTCTGCTTTCCAAATATCTGTAGGACATATTTCCCTTTCCACTCCTTAACCTGGTATCCTAAATGCCATTCTGTCTTTTAGGGAAAATGGGTGCAGACTTGCTTCCTACGAAAGTGGATGCTAAATGGTGAGGAAGAGGAAATGGAATAATTTAATCCCTATTCATTGAAAATATGCCATTTTAATTTTTCCAGAGCAGCCGTTTTGCCAGTTCTATGGTCACCAGCCTCTCTAAAAATAAAATGTAAACGTAATGAAAGTGTCATTAAGTGGAATACAGTCCAAAATGTACACAGCAGTTTATTCTGTTTTCTTAGTCTTTCTGACATTCTTATCCTCTACATGGTCCTCTTTATCCACTGCTCAGCCAATTCTACCATATATGTATGCAGAACAGAAGATCATATATCATGACTAAATGAACTAATTGAAACAATATTCTTAAGACATAAAATAGCAGAAAAAGTGTGCACTACATGCAGCACTGTCATCACCACTGTCATTTTGACTATCATGATTGTCAGTGTTTTTCCGTAATACTTTGACTGCTGAGATATTGTAAATACTCATGTGTTTGGTTTTAAATGTTCACTCAGATTTAATTTTTAAAAAACTGCTTCTTATTTTTGTGCTTGAGGATGAAAACAGAAAAGTGTGGTGCAGAAGCACCTTGGAAGTTCAAAAGTAGAAGAGAAATAAAACAGCTATACAGAACAGAAATATAAAATATTTGGAGCTGTTTGTTAACTTAAAATGAGTTTGAGGTCCCTAATCTATGAGTTTCAGGTTGATAAAACTGGATTTTGGTTGATATCCTAGCTTGCACCTTTGTGACCTTCAGTATCTCACATCATTTCTTGGAACCTCAGAGATTTGTAAGAAGTGAATTATACTTCCCTGCTTCATAAAGGAATTGTGAAATTAAGTTAAATGTGTACATACACCCTCTATAAAATATGTGATGGACAGGTGCTGCAGAGAAGGGGGCTGTAGAATAATCCAGATAGAGAGACAACTCATGCAGTTTTTTAAACCTAAAATTTTAAAACTTGTTTACATATTCTCCCACACATGTACAAAAAAAAAATATCACCTTTCCTCTGATGAACTTGTTTCTTTCTTTCTTTCCTTTGTTGCTTACTGGGCTCTGGTTTCGTATAGCATTCTTATATTTTTCCTAAGAAAATTGTTAAACAATCTAACCCCAAAACCCAATGTTAAGAAAAGGCTTATTTTTCATATTGTATTTGAAAAATCATTTCATCTTTTCTATATTATTTATGAAAAATCATTTCACTATTTTTTCCTCACTAGATGTTTGTAGTGTCTTCCTTGTGGTCATTGTATGAGATATTTGTGTAGAAGAACTCAACTGCGTTGATAGTTGTTTGGAAAAGTGGGAATTTTGTGTGTCTCACTTCAAGGGTATACCAACAGCCAATATACAATTGTTCCCTCCTGCGTGTGCTTTAAATGCAACTGAACTACAGTAAAATGTTAATTTCTAATGTTTTAAAATGATTCATAAATGCTGGTTAAAGCACATAAACATTTCCAGCTCAAATTTTGAAACTTTCATCTCATTTCTGCCAGAGATGAGCTCAGGGTCTGATGGAACTGGGTAAATCCAATAAATTAATCGTGCTCTGCCTCCTTGTAGCTCCTCTGCAATTCTGCTCCATTACTTTTGTTTGCACTGCTACTATCTTCCTAAATAATTAATTCCCACTCTCACTTATTGCAACATATAGTTGCCTCTGTAAAAGCGTTGCGTGTTTTGTCCTCCCTTTCCTCTGGAGTAGCGGTGCCAGGCAGCCCCAGGATTTAAAGGTTCGACTATTGAAAAGTGGTCAGTTTTCAATACAGCCAAGTTCCCTTTTTTAATTTTCTCTCCATCCTCCTTTAACCCAACATGCGCTACCATCCTTTTTGGTGTAAGTAAGTGCTGCATTTGGAGAGGAGCGACACATACATCTCTTCCCTTTCCTAAACCTTTCAGGATCATGGGCTGCCACCTTCCACCCTTCTCCCTTCACTTTTCTAAGGGCAAATTTGCTGCCTGTGCCATTTTATTTCCCAGAGACTCAGCATGCATCCTCTGCCTCTACTAGAAGTTTTTTGGGAGGCAGACAGGTTGCGATAGTTTTATTTTTCTCTTGAAAGTGAAATTAAGAGTAATAAAACACCACTGCTAGTGCAGGCACTAGCAGGATGGCTAGTAACTCATTTTCTGGCTCTGTCCATCAAGTCAGAAAGCAGTCTGTGTACTTCTATGAACAATATAGATTGTTTCAAATGTTCTTAAAATCTTGAATTGAAGGCTGCTACAGAAATCGTATTATCTTTTTTTTTTCTAATTTATTGCAAGTCTGGCAGTAGAAACACATGCATTTGAAACCAGTTTATATATGTTTGAAAAAATCAATTTCTGAAAGGTAATTAGGGGGGCTAATAGTTTCTATAATATAAATATGAAAGGAAGATATTAGCTAGGAGTAGCTAAGACTAACATTGTTTTAAAGACTGTTTTCACTGTTTAAGAGCTATTTAGTAGACTTGTTTCCTTAGAAATGACACAAAAAAAACATAACAGGAGTGCAATCATTATATAAATTAAAAGATAAATCAGAGGTATAATCATACGTAGATAGTCATGCCATTACTCTGACCCTTCATTCAGTTCATTCCCTTCTTTAATATGACTTTAACATTCTCCTAAAGGGTCACACCTCAATCTAATCTCGGAAGTCTGTGGGTATAGAGCCCAGAATACAAACTTTAAAAGCCACACACACTCTTCTGAAAGTAATGTGACTTCTTGAGATGATGAGAGATGACAACATTTACTGATTTCCATAAAGTCCTTTACTTACAGGAAAATGCCAGTGTTGGTACAACCTCCACAGACAATCAGCTCTAACTATATAAAACCTTACGCAGTTTTGCAGGATAATCCAAACTAAACTTTTTGTTATGACTCATGGACTTTATTTGAAAGAATAAGATGATGAGATTTTAAAAATTTGCCTAACAGAATAATGCCAAAATCTTTGGTTAATGTTTTCTTTTTCTTAAAACTTTTAATTTGATCTTTTATATGAAATTCTACCAAACCTAATTCTCTCTGGTAGCTGGCCATTTAAATTTGACTGAGCCTATATTAAATGTTTTGTGTGAGGTTTTGTTTTTTTCTTTCATTTTTAAAGCAAGCCGAAGGCAATTTTAGATCATGTTATATTACTGTACTTCTTTTCAGTTCTGGAATAATAATGGATCATACTTGATTGAAACACCTCTACTCAAAATATCATTACCTATTCATATAGTTATATTATTTGTTCTTGTGAAATAATCTATGTGACTTCAAAGGTCTGATGTTTTTTATGATTTATACTATCATTTAGAAGCCCAGGTCCTGTATCAGAGCCTTTCAGGGATATAATATAGTTTTAGATTGGTCTGGTGGTCACAGAACTGTATGAAAATGAACTTAGTATAGAAGTTGTAATAATTTGTAATAATATGTGAGAATTTATGTACTGGTCAGTGTTTTATAAAATTGTTGCCCTAATTTTTGCAATGTTGTTGTAAATGTAATTCAAATACCATTGCCTTGTGTTTAATATTTTGTACTAACTTCAGTGATGAATATATATGTATATGTATGTAAATTCAGGCAATTATGCTTTCTTGTTATTTAAACTAATTTTGTGTGTGCATCACTTTGCTAACTTCATTGTAGTTCAGAATGTGTATTCATATGTCCAAAATGCAACCAGGCTGTGGCTGCTATGGGAACAGTAATTATGTATTTCCTGGTCAAGGGTATATTCAAGTGCTAATGTTGTATTAGGCTACAATTTTGTGTGTAGTTTCCTTTGAAAATGAATAGTGCAGATACATTTGTTTGAATTTGCAATCTCTTTTGAACCCGATAAAGTCAATGCTTGCTTCTTTACATCCTTTCCCCCTGTGCAGTAGCTGTAAAAAAGGAATGATGAATTGCTCTTCTTCTCACTAGGCAGTGTTTTCTATTCACTCTGCACAGGTGTAAATGACTACATGGGGAGAAAGACAGTGACGAAGCAGGACCTGAGCTTCTTAAAATAGAAACATATTTTTTTCTGGTAGTTACAGTGCAATTAGCCTAAATTGCCATAGTTCTCTCAAAATAAGATCTCAGCAGTTGCATGTACACTTCCATATATTCTGCTGTCTTGCAGAAATTAGTGAATTAGACATTGTTGCTCCATTCTGTCAATTAAACATCCCTTTGAGTGTATCTGCAAGCTGTTGTCTGGATGAAATTCAGAGATCACATCTGAAATCGTATCCCAAGTCCATGAAAGGAAACACAACTATGCGTGTTTCCCCAAGTAATCAGGTGGGGTGATCAGAAAGCTGTGTACAGAGTATATTTAAAAGGATTTGGTAAGGATCATCACTGACCCTGTGTGTGCATGTATAAATAGATTGATCGATCAATAGATAGATAGATATAAATGTGTAATTAAATGAAGATACCAAATTGAGCCTGAAAATTTGTCATCCTTTTTCAATCCAGTGAATCTAGTGAATATGGCAATGGAAACATGTCTTTAACCTGTGGAAGAGCTCATTCTAACTTGTGGTACTTTAAATCATATAGACAGTCTCCCTTCAAATACTTAAATTTGAACTTGGACCAAAGCGAAATATTGACAAGGAAGAAGAAGAAACCTGAAAATCATATTTCTGAATGAAAGGTGTAGCTGAAAAGCAAAGTAGCACAGAAACTCCTACAAGAAAGCTCAGCTGCCCTCTCCTGAGCTTGTTGCTCTTTATTACCTGCTCCTGTTTGGACATCAAATGCAAAGTCCTTTCCTTCCTCTTTTCCTTCCTCCTTTACCATGCTTTCTGAGGTGATTTCTCTGGCTACTTCGAAAGGATTGTATTTCTCCTTCCCGTGGAGATCAGGGCTGTGGTGGTCGATTCTGATAAAAAGCGCACTGTGACTTGTCTAGGTGGGCGAGGGATAAGGGACACCGAGGTGGGACACCCTGCCCTGTATCACACCAAAGGTCCTTTGCACAGCCCAATAACTAGACGTTTGAGCATATAACTCCCTGAACTCAAAACCTGCTCTTTGCTGAGCCATGTTAGTCTACAGTAATTACAATGTCAGCTGTGTTGATTGTCTGTACCGGGACTGCTCCTGTGCGTNTCTCCTTCCTGTGGAGATCAGGGCTGTGGTGTTCAAGGTTGATTCTGATAAAAAGTGCACTGTGTCTTGTCTAGGTGGGCGAGGGATAAGGGACACCGAGGTGGGACACCCTGCCCTGTATCACACCAAAGGTCCTTTGCACAGCCCAATAACTAGACGTTTGAGCATATAACTCCCTGAACTCAAAACCTGCTCTTTGCTGAGCCATGTTAGTCTACAGTAATTACAATGTCAGCTGTGTTGATTGTCTGTACCGGGACTGCTCCTGTGCGTCCTTCCTGGCTTCGATCCAGAAAGACGCCTTGGCTTCATTAGCCATCCAGGCTTCGCTTTGTAATGAAAGCAGAGGGTCCCGAAGGCCTGCCCAAATAGCTGCTGGACCCAAGCGGCGGCCCTGCGCCGCGCAGCCCCGCTGGGGCTCTGTGCAAATCCCCCGCGGGAGCCCATATGCCAGGCGTGCGCGCGGCAGCAGCTGCCGGGCTGTCCCGGGCGCCCGGTGGCACCAGCAGGGAGAGGCACCGGCGCTGCCCCGCGGCCGTTGCTTTTGTTCCCCTAGCGCAGCCCTGCCAAGCTCCTCCGCAGCTTCATCACCTGTGCGGCCAACCCGCCTTCTGATGCGCATCGCGAAGGCTCTGCGGGAGGGCTGTGTTGCTTGTGAATTCCTGTTTTACAAATGCCTTCTTAGAGAGGAAGGGGGGCTTGCCTCGAGAAGATTCACATTTGCAGAAGCCTGGATGCGGCCCGTGTTGAGTTTGCAGCTTCAGAGGAGCTCTCAATAGCTCCACTTCATTTTGTTTTACCAAAGATTTCACTTAATTGGGTCAACCGGTAGGTCTGTAATTGCTCCAATTAAGTGGTCATAACATGTCATGTAGATAATAAGAGGGATAACATTGTCCTGAACAAAAATATGAGGGTAGAAATGCTCCTATGCATTTAATCTATCATTATCCTTTCCTTATTTTCTTCTTTATTTGGACACATGGCATTAAAAGACTCGAGAGCAGAATTTCATCACCTAGTGAAAGCATCAGTTTTCATTGTCCAGCTGCATCCTCAGTATATGTAATTCAATAATGCCTTGATCAAGCAGCTGTCCTAGACGCTCGTTATTACTGTGCAATATCTTCTCCTCGTTAGATCTTGCAGGAGAATCACCATCTAAATGAAGGATAACATAATTAAATGGGGGTGTTGGGTAGTATCAGAGGCAAAGAATTTCTTTTCTGAGGAGAGAGATACTTCACTGGAGTATTATCATGGAAACCAATAGGTTATAACTTTATTCCAGGAGATTAAGTAAGTAAAGTGCCTATTAAAAAGTCTCCTAACATTAAGAAAGTGTGTGTGTTTGTAGCCAACAGCTCAGCATTCTTTTTCCTTCGCGCTAAGCTTGTTTAGAAAGAGGGGCTTATGCATTCAATAAATAAACAAAAAATCCTCCGGATGTCTCTAGAGCGAATAGACTAAGCTGTTGTTGTTATCTCCAGACAACACTACAGAGGTCAGGGTTTCTACCCTAACATATTGCAGGTACACATAAAAATCTGATAACCAAAAAGAATGAAAGAAATGGCAGTGCTTTAATTAGAGCAAAAATGCACTATTTATTCACAGAGAGACCTTGACCCGCTACTATGACTCCTATTAAAATCTTCAGACCTTGGTCCTCTTGAGGACTCCTGGAGTGTTCAGTAGCCTCACTTCTGCTGGCAGTCTCTTAGGAATGGTGCTGCCCCTTTGACTCAGATGTGAATTAAAGAGGAGATTTTCCCCAAGAAAGGCTTCATATTTTCCTTAAAATTTCAAGCTATTCATTATGGTGAATCCACATTAATTCAATCTGTTGGAAAATCCCATTGCTTATTGGTTACATTTGTAATGCCTCGCTACTTCTAAATATGCCAAGAAAAATGGAGTTGCATTTCCAGAAACAGTGACTAGCTGGGGATATTCTAAAACACTATGAAAAAAAAATGTCGGTGGTGGAAAGTGTTTGATTGCCACATGTGAAAGGCAGCTGTGCTTTACCCTTAGCGATAAGGCTCTGTCTAGGAGAGAAATAATAGTGGAATGTGGCAACTGAATTAAAATCAAAAAATACTAAAGCACTCAGCAGGGAAATGAGAGCAGAAGAATGTGTCCTGAGTTCTAATCTCTCTCTAAATTATTTAATTGTCCAATTACTATGTTTAATATTGTATAATATATATGATATATATTATACTATAATGTCTCTGAACTAAGGAGCCTGCACACCGGGCTAAGTACTGTACTTCTTGATGTTCTCTCTTTTCTCTCAGAAACACTGTATTCTTGGCCTACATAATGACCCGTCTTCAAAAAGAAGGGTAATTGGTAATGTTGTGTCCAACCTTGGTTTGCAGTGATGGATAATCTAGTAACTGGGACATTCTCTTGGGAAATAGGAACTGTGGGATACATATGCTTCTGATCTAGGAATTCACTGAATGTAGATCTCCAATTTCCTGGAAAAATGATCCATCAACTAGACTGTGATATTAAAAAAAAAATCTTCAAGTCCTGACATTCCCATCACTACTAATGTTTTAATAGAAGGACATATCATTCCAGCAAATAAAGGTGTAGCTATTAACAAGGCTGAGAGCTTAAAGCAGAGAAACACAATCTGAAAAATAATATTTGCTACATTTTCAACAGGAATAACAGTCAGCCCCTAGAATATCTAAACAAGTATTGTAGTGGATTTCCTATTAATAGAAACTTTAAAATTGTCATTCCATGTTTTTGTAAAAAACATGCTGCAGGTCAATCACAGCTATTGAGATTTGAAGGAATAATTAATTCAGGGAAGTCCCATGACCTGTCAGACGAGATGATCACAATGGTCACTTCTGGTTTTAAAATCTATGGAGCTCCTGGGTTCTGTGCTGTGAATGCCAATGAGACTGCCAATTAGTGTGCCTATTTTTTTTTTGATGTGAACACATGTTCTCTGGGAGCTAGGCTGAGACTACCAAATTAATTTTTAAGTCATTAAAATGGTTTATTCCCTGAATAATGATTGTCACAAAACATAACAGAATGTAAAAGAGAAAGCATCTATTTTGAAGCAAAAAAGTAAGAATAAAGAAATAATATTACACAGCTTTGTTACCATCTCATTCTTTCCCATCACTGAATGCCATATGTAAAGCACCTAATTTAATCTTTCATTTCCTTGTTACATTTTATTCCATAGAGTAGAAGGAACATTACTAAAGCAGTGCTTGATGGGGAGGGTTTTAATGCCAAAGACGAGGACTAAATTTCTAAGTAGTGGCAGATCCCTGATCTCTTGGGAGAAAGGATATCTATTCAAAAGGCAAAGTCAAGTATGAATAGTTAATCATCTGTAGTCTTGATTTTTTTTTGTCATTTTAAATGCATGATATGTTCTTGCTTTCACTAAAATTCATGGACCCATGATTGTTTATAAATTAATGGCAAGTCTGTCATTTAAATAACAAGGCATGAAATACAACTATATGTTTGTATTTAAAGGAGATGAAAAGTGGAAAGAGGCTTCCATTAACTGGAGACTTTACATATTAATTAGCATGACTGTTTAGAAATGTATTCGGTGACAATATGTCTCCAGTGAGGCAAGCATGCCTTGTTAGCAAGCAGTGAAGGTAGCATCAGGTGCAGCACAGGAATATCAGCTTTCGCTGTACATTTGTTTTTATCTTCGATATATCAGAGAATGCTGGTCCAGGACTGGTTCCCAGCAGAATTTCCACCACTATGGAGTGCAATGGACTTTCTTGTAAAACTTTCTGAGATGCTAAGGTGAAAGGTCTATCCTATGCAAATATGAAATAAAGTTAATATTGCTTTTTTTTTTTTTTTTCCCGGTTGCAAGGTAGGAGCATTATTACAAAATCTGATTTTATAATCCTTTCTTTTATCGTTGATTCTGTTGGATTCTTTCTGTCTCTGGGTTCAATATCCTATAAACAGCAGAGAGGACAGAGTGATTACTTTTAGTAGGAAGGCCGTTGTAAACAAGAATCTGGGTTTTCTGGTTTCGGTGGCAGTCTGTACTCTCACATGGCACCTTGCAGAGTTACTTTTTCTATTTATTTGTAAATATGTACTGTCCCCTAAGACTCAGCCTTCATAATGCAATCACTCCTCACAAAGTCTATTGTTATTGTGTGACAAAAGAAATGAGGAACACTTGTTATTGTCTTGTTTTGCAGTTGGGGAACTTCAGCAGGCAATCCACTGCTCCTCAGTCAAAGTCTCTTGCAGTCTAGTGTATTAAAATTGAATTTGCAGTTACTGAGTAAGAAAAGCATTCCTGTTATTTTTAAAATTATGTGCTCCCCCTTAAAACACTGGAACCATTCACTTTCATTTTATTTCAAAGCGGTTTCTGAGGGACCTCCAGGAATAAGAGAGCTATTTACCAAAATCTGAACGGAGAGCAGGGAAGAACAGCACCATGATTCCAGTCACAGGAGTTTCAAATATGCCACCAGCAGCTTCTCTGTGCTCTGTACTGCACTCTGAAAATGCCTGGGAGGAGTAGGCCAGCTCTCTGGACACTGCTGGACTGCCCCTTAGTAAAAAGGGGCGGTCCAGCCCCTCTGTTACCCTGTAACTCTGTTACTCTGTTACCCTGTATCTCTGTACCCTGAGTAACTGCAAGCTATTGATCTCACTTCAGGGCTTCTTATGTCAAATTCTAGTGCGTGTCTTGGGTGGACTGTCTAAACCAAAGTTTCTCAGTAATTTTCCCTAGGCTACCAGAACTGTCTTGAAAGTGAAAAAATGCAATTACATTGTACACCATTACTACAAGGTGTGTCATTTTTGACTGAATTTAAACAGAAATCATTTAAATTTCCACTTATTTCTTGCTCACATGATTGGGGAATGGCGTAGAGGAATTTTGCTTTGTTTTCATGATATATTTGCTAATGAATTTTTCGTATCTTTTAAAGCACCAGTGATCCATGGACTGCCCTTAGAAGCATTTATGAAGATGATTGTAATTTTGTTTTGATTCAAGAAACATGCAAGTCCCTTATCAATGAATAAAAAACTGGAAAGCTCTGGTGACTAGATCTTTTGTTTCACTTGAAGTAGCAGCTAATCCACTGCCAGTTCATACAGCTACACAAGAATGTTGTTTATTCAGGGGAGTCATTAGATGTTAAATTCATTGGTCCTTCTCTCTTTTTTTTTGTAGACTATGATGACAAGAAAAAAAGAAAGGGCTAAAGTATCTTTGTTGCAATCAACAGAGCATCCTTAGGAACAGACTTGACATCGTCAGTTAAGATCGGCTCCTGGAATTGTTATGAACATTTTTTCTTACATTACTCTGTCATTTGCTATGTAAGTTTTCTTACATTCCTATCTGAAACAGAGAAATGGGCCTTATTAGGGATCTTAGTTACCACTATAGACAATAAGATGTGTTCATGTGGTCAGTTAGTTTTCTACCAGAATGATCTCATACATATGGGCAATTTTTGATCAGTCATCTATTCGCTGATAACCTGTTTTTAACAATCAAATCTTTGTTTTGGTTGTTGTTGTTGTTCCTATTGTTTGTTTTCTTTTGTACTTGTTGTTCTGTATGCCTCTCTGAAATGTAAAACTTTTGTTCTTTATGAAAGTGCTTTGGGGATTACATCTATCATCCCATTTGCTCATCCACCTCAAAATGATCCAGCATAGGTACCATTGTGCTTGGCCTCATTTTCCGAGATGTGAAATCACTTATTGACTTATAGATTTTAATTTTTCATAGAAACATAGAATAATTTATGTTAGACAGGTACCTCAGGTACCTCTTGTGGTCTTTCGGTCCAACTTTCTGCTAAAAGTGAGGAAAACATCAAATTCAGGTCAGGTTGCTCAGGGCCTTGTCTGGAACAATCATGAAAAACTCAAGGATGGTAACTCCACAGAGTCTCTGGCCAGCTTGCTCCAGTGCTTGGCCGTTCTTGTTGTGAAAACTTTGTCCTCTTGAAGTTTTCCTTGTCACAGCCGGTTACTATTGCTTCTTACTCTTTTCACTATTCACTTCTGAGAAGAGACTAGCTCTGTTTGCGTCATGTTATAGCAAATTGGAGGCTGATATGTTGCATGAGTGCTTTAATTTTTGCTGCTTCTGTCTTCAACTTGACACCTGTAGTGCTGGCTTTGCCTTTTTCTTTTTCTTTGCAGTAATTTCCTTGGTAAGAAACTACAGAAAGAACACATGTTAGACTGCTAATTTGCTTTCAAGATTACCTTCATGGGTTTTATGGATTTCACTAATTTATTACGAAATAATTTTCACATAATTTAAAGTATATTCATCAAAAATAAATGAACATAGTGGATTTTATGATGCATTAGCATGTTGTCTTTTGCTTGTTCACTTAGCAATTTGCAAAATGTAGTAATTCCCCAAAGGCCTTCTAGTTTTCATTAGTTCAAATTAGCAAGGTAAGACTGTTGCATTATTTGTTTGTAAAATATTCAAAGCCTAAATCGACCATTACCTTTACCTAGACGTCTCCAAAACGCTTTATGATTAAACATACTAACAAAACAACAACAGAAGTAGCTTAATGCTATAGGTTATCAAAGATACGACATACATAGAAAAAATGGATGGACTAGATGAAGGAAACCTTGGTAGTGGAATAGATCATAATAAAATATTGGGGGGAAAATGCTGAAATAACTCCTTTTCCCTAAGAACAATGTATTGCTTGGAACTTTGTCTGACAAATGAACATTTTGTAGTGAACATGTGTTGATATACTTCATGCATTTTATAGGAAAAAAAATTACATCAATCTGCTTTATGCACGTACATATACACATATGCATGTATATAGATTCATGCACACATACTGACTTCTATAGTTGTAGGAATGTGTGTTCAAATATACATAAAAAGTTTCCAGTATGGTTAGAGATTCGCTTGTGCATGGAGTCTGTGAGACACTTGGTATCAGTTAAAAGAATTATGAAAACTCCTTTATGTTGCACTCTTAGAGCAGAAGTGGTTTCACTGAAGAGCACTTTAAGAGGTGGTTTTATTAATGTTTCCTGAAGTGGTGTTTGGTCTGTTTTCGAAGAATGGTTTTATTTTCTGTGTGGATCTCCCATCTCCATTTTAGCTGTTATTATTCCAGATGGAGAACAGAACCATCGTGCTTCCTTTCTTTTCCTTCAGGGAAACATTTTGGGGTCTGAATGCCATTTCTGTAATAATTTTAATCCTTGAGGTAACTTATGACAGTCTGGTTTCAAATCTATATTTTGCAGCCAACCCAAAAGCTTTGTTTTTTTTCTTAATAGTGTATAGTATAACACTGGCATACTTCTGTCCGAGTTACCTAGATTAGTCAGTAATACTTGAAATAAGTGTGCATACTTATCTATTTGCAGCAGACAAGGGAACATTTTATGGTATAATATGTAATTGCTCTTTGGCAACACCTGGCAAATAATGGCAAATTCAGATGCAAAATATCATCCTACTCACTAAATAAGAAAATTATTTTTACCCACAAATGAAAATGAAAATACAGAGGTACCTTTAGTCTGAGCAAACTCACGAATACCCCACTTCCTGCAAAAGAGATTGTGAAGAGAGATCACTTCCCCCCTCACAAACCCCTCACAAACTTTTTCACATTGTGGCCAACTGGTAATTTTCTAAGCAACCACTTTTCATTGTTGTAAATTAAGCAGTCCTGTGGCTTTTGGGAGAAGTCAGCAATATGGGCATTGTAGTGAATTGAGCCATTTTATGAACATAAATTTTGACACTGCCACAGAAAATTCTAGCTTTTTTTTTTCCAAGGGGCCTAGAAATGGGCATGAATTGTTCTGCTGCAATATCAGAGCTGGTGGCTTAAATTAGACTTACATAAAAAAAGAAAAAAACACAAAGTAGGAAGATCTCTCTGGCAGTTAAAACTAGAAAGTCACTGAGCCCTATTTTGACCCTGTTTTTTGTAAGTCATTAACAATGGACTAAAAATTTGCCTTGCAAGACCTCTCTGTACAATACTAATAATTCTGTCCCCTTCTACTCATCTCTAGAGACAGCAGACTCTTTTAGGCAAGCGTTGTGTGTTTTACCACTTGCTAAAATACAGGCCCCACTCAAATACAAATTGAAGTAATAATTAGGGAGGACAATGCATTTCCTGCCTGTTTCTGGTGCACACAAATCCGCACATCTGAATACAGTTGGACTACTCGAGGGATTATTTTTCTACTCAGAAGCAGCAAAAGCTGCCCTAAGCAGAGAAGAAAATATATTTCTGATTCGGAGATCTCTGTCAGGGTGCAGTAGGCTAATTTAATAGCACCCACCTCCAGGACATTAGTTTTAATCTGGAATGCATAAAGAAGATGTGCTGATGACAATTAAGTGTTTATAACAGTATTTACAGTTCCCAAGTAAATATGAGTATCTAAAACCCACAAATAAATACCTGCCATAAACCCACTTTCTCACACACGTCAATAAAACGCAGAAGTTTTAGGTTCCACAAGCAGTCCTGGCTCATAAGATAGCCACTTGTAGCTTGAAATAAAATTGCAGCAACATTATAGGTGAATCATTAGGTTCAGATGACAGAAATATTCCACTTGCTGTATTTGCAATATCCTACCACAGCACTGGCTTGTAATGCTCTCAGAAGCCTCCAATTACCCTGACCTCTGCTTACCCCGACTCCAACCCCAACGTGACAGCATAACCTGATAAAAGCTAATTTGGGTTTATCTTTTGCATCTGTGTCTTCTCAGTGGCGCTGGCAGCGATGTACTCGCACGCATTGCTGATGTGTCTTGGTTCAGCAGTCCGCACCTGGAGAATACCACGGTCCACCATCTCTCCCTGACTGAGGGAGCACCACTGGGACCCCCAGTCTCTCACAGCATGTTCTAGCACCCTTCCCGTCCTTCCTGTTTTCTTGCAAACTCTAACTGTTTGCAAATGCAAGAGTTACTTAATAGGACTTAGATGCAAAGGAAGGGGACGGAAAAGCTAGTTGGAAAGTCTCATGGTGCTCATAGTCTCTTGGGATGGTGCAGTTTCAGATTTTTTGTGTTGTGTGCCATATTATCTGCAATTGCTAAGGTAACTTTCAGTGATGGCCTTATCATCACTGTGAGGTGGATAGGGGAGAGTGAAAACTCCCTGTGAATGATCTGAATGTGTCCCTGCTTTCTTTAAAGCGAATTTTCAATTTTCCTGTTGGCTGTCACAGATAAAGAGACAGATAGACTAACTAGAATGCCATTCAGATCTTGCATTATTTTGTCCTCTGAGACTCCTTCTGTAATAGGAACAATTGATTTCTGCTACAGCGTGGCCAGGCAAACCAGTAGCAACGTGCTTACGATTCTCTCCCATGAATACAGCTCTTCAGAAATGAATAACCAGCCCAAATATACTCTTCTTGCTCAGTGTGGGCAGACTAAAATTCAGGTGAGGGAAAGATTCTTCTGTTTTAGGGTGGGGAAGTGTAGTATATGTTAAAACATGAGCAAAGGGTTTCTAGCTTCTGTGATCCTAGAGGGCCTTTGCAAATGCTGTTTATGATGAAATTTACAAGAGGAATAGATTTTGTTGTTTCTTACATGGTACAGTTCTTTGTTATTGATAGTTGAGCTGGATGAAGTGACTGAGGCCTCTGAGGCTTCTCAGGTAGAAGGAGTAGGTCCTGCACTGCAGTTTGCCCCGGGATTGCCAGGTGTNTCTTTGCAAATGCTGTTTATGATTAAATTTACAAGAGGAATAGTTTTTGTTGCTTCTTACATGGCACAGTTCTTTGTTACTGGTAGTTGAGCTGGATGAAGTGACAAGCCTGAGGCCTCTGAGGCTTCTTAGGTAGAAGGAGTAGATCCTGCATTGCAGTTTGCCCCGGGATTGCCAGGTGTCTCCCCTTTGGGGGTGTGCATAGCTGCATGCTGAGAGAGCTGGCTTCACACAGCAACGTGAAGCAGGAGTGTGGAAATCCCTAAACGCGCTTGGGTCAGCAGGGCAAACGTCAGAAGGAGAATGCCTTGGAGAATACTCATTAAGTGAAGACATCTCTCCTGTACCAAACTGATTTAAAAACTGTTTAACAAAGAAAACAAAGCTGGGATAATTTGATCAGTGGGCAAAAGGTCCCACCCATCCCTAGTGGGGAAAATGATCTCTAATTATCTCTCTTTCATGTTGTACGTGAATCCAGTGGTCTAAATTTAGCTGCTAATGGACCACATTTCACTGCTCAGATGAGCAAGTTTCTTGAGAGACATGTAGGAGTAGAATGAATGTATCCTGCTGGTCAAAATCCAGATTTCCTTTGCCATTTAATCTTGGAGATACTGCCTGGTACTTAGCTCTGCACTTAGAAAAAATGAGGAGAGGAGCTGTTTTGTAAGGTGTGATAGCCCTTACGCCTGTTGTTAAACAGCTTGGGATTGCTGAATAGCTGGATAGCTTTCAAAAGTAAAGAAAAGACTTCAGAGTTAGAGGGTTTTTTATGTCTTCTTATAAGGTCTTTTTATAAAAACTTTTCTTATTCCTATGGAAGCCAATGGTGATTTCCTTTGGAGTGGGTTTAGGTCCTTTGTGTTTGCAAAACTCAGACGCACTTTCAGCCCAGAACAGACAGGCAAACAATTCAGTAATTGTCCGCAGTATGAAGAGAGCACTGAAGTCAAAATATCGCTTTCAGTATATAATGGGAGTTCTGTAGTACTGCCGCACACGACTCCCTCTGCTCAAAGGCAATGAACTCAACAAGTCTGCAGTGCTTTAGGAAATGAGATCAATTTGTAAAACTTGCTGTGAAAGTACTTATCAAAATTTTAGAAATTATTTACTGCTTTGAATTCTGTAGAGCTTATTTACTGTCTCAACAAGGAAAGGAGAGCATCTATTTCTCTGTAAAATGATTATTACTGTTCCTGAGAAGGCTTATAACTCTGGTGCAGTGCAAGGCTATTTGCCTTTTACAGCATCAAGTTTTTGTCTTATCATGTAACCTTTGTTCATGTGTGTACTGCTTCTCAGAAGAATATTTGTCTTTCCTTAAGTAGGACTAGATGAGAAGGGAAGTAACTAGGAGTGACATTTTGAGGGGGCACACTTCCTGCCACGACCCAGGTGGGAAAGGACTGAAAAGCACCCCACAAGTGAGAGGTCCAGGGACCCCATAACTGAGCTGAAAAAGCCAGTGGTAATCATCTTGGGAAGAGAAGAAGCTGAGGGAAATTTTATACTCCTTGTTAAAACACAGGAATTCCTCCACGTGGAAGACTGATCTTCTGTTTTGCCTAGGAAGTGATAGATACCTGTGAATCGCTGGTGAGAAGGAAGGGGATGCACTGGTAGCCTGGTTGGTTTGGCAGATGTTAGACATGCTTTGCACTTTCTCTTTAAACAAATTGAAATACTGTGGAAGAGGACTGACAAACTCTACACGTAAAGCAGGAATTACATACCCAAATGCCTTGGGCAGGGATTAGCTTCAAGATGCTCCTGGATTGTCACTAAAGGTGCCATCCTAAGCGGGCCTTAGATTTCTCTGTCAGCAAATGAATTATGTTTTGATGCAAAAAATTACATTTTTATTTTTCTGTTCTTTTACTCTAGGACCTATTTCTCATATTTCATATGTTGAAGCACTAGACCAGATTTGTATAAGTCGAATTGACTTTTCTTATGATTATATTCTCTTACAATCTTTCCTGTGTTTTCATATGTATCCTTTTCAAAATATTTTAATCTGTTTTTGAATCTTGGACATTTTATTGGATGGAAAATGGAGATTATTAATGATCATAGATACCTCCAGAAAAACATCATAAATATTTTTCTTAATGCCAGGACTGTCCTGTAGACCTATCATTTCACTGTTTCATCACAGGGGAGAATGTGAATGAAAACACTAGAACTACTTTTGATGCTGTAAACAACAGGCAATTAGTCACAAAAGCTGGGGAACTCTTGAAAAGCCAAGTGTTTTCATTCACACGCTCCCCTGTGATGAAACAGTGAAATGACTGTCATCAGAGGGAATTATGGCTACACCTGGGTAATCAGCAGCAGAAGAGACAGATGAAATCCTGAGAAGCAAAGATGTTGCTTCTTGTATCAATATGCCAAAATTGGAGAAAGATGAAATACGGGCCATTTGGCAAAGATCCTTCTAACCAAATAGTTTTTCAAAGTTTTCTGTGAGCATTCAGCTGTTCCAGAACAGGTGCATTCATTCCACAAAAGCTTTATTGAATTTGAGTCAGATTTTTAACAAATCTGATGATTGTCAGCTCTTCAGAGATTCCCTGAAGTGGATCATGTTCCCCTAAGTCAAGACTTTATTTCCTAAAGGCTTCTTAATCAATGTTTCACTTCAATTTTTTTTGAATAAGTTGCAGCTTGCTGTAGGGTATCTTGAATAAATAAACAAAACTGTAATGAATATTCTGTTAATTCCAATTTTCATATTATACGATTAGATGGAAAGTTAATAAGCAGACAAGATTAAGAATTAGTTGATGACTATATTCTATTTCCACAGTGAGCAAAAAATAGAGAGGGATAACTTGTTAATTCTGTAATCTCCTGTCTGCCTGGTTTACCTCTACTCTGTATTGTGTGTATATCATTGCCTTGCCTTGCCTAGTGCTAAAATCCTTTATGCCTTTTACACCTTTCACCTCTCCACTCCCTCTTCTGCTAGTACCATCAAATTCCATCTCTCCAGGTACTATGTGTTGATCAATGCTGTCCCTTTTCCAACACTGTTTTCTATAGTGGTGCCTTTTTGCCTGAGTAGTGTGGGCTTTCTTCCTTTCTTGTAGGCTTGACGCTGTTGTTTTCAGAACAGGAGCTACATTTGAATGAGTCTTCAGACTCTACCAATGCTCCGTTCTCTGATGTCATCTGCAAATACCTCTTTCTTATAACTTTCTTTCCCTCCCTCCCACGATAACTGTGAAGATATTAATGTGCTGCATACACAAATTGTATGAGCATGGAGGGGAGGGCTCGTGGAGGGGGCTGATGGGGTGCACGCTCTCCTTGGGGTAGGGATTCTCCCTACCGTTGCTCTCTCCCTAGTGGCACCAGCCTTCACACTGACCTGCAGCTTTACACAGCTTCTACAGGTGGCTCCTACATATTCAAATCACAAAGCATTTTGTGGCAACATTAATTGGAGAAAATACTTGATGAGAGACACAATGACTTGGAGCAATGATGTTTGTATTTGGCATTGTCTTCTTATGTTCAGGAACCAGTTTAAACTCTGTCTTCCTGATAGCAGTGATTTGTGTGTGGAATATTTTAAGATAAAGTATCTTGGGCTACTGGGGGTCCTTAAAATAATAGCAATTTTTTATTCTAGGTGGTAAACCTTCATGTTAAAATAATAATCATCATAGTTTGTATTAACCTGAGTCCTTGCAAATTATCTTAGCAGAGATGGAATTGAAATTACTTCCTCCTTAGCCAACTTGAGCTTTTGTAAGGAAGCCTCCTTACCTCTGCATTTAGGTATACTCTCAGGTGACAGAACTGCCTCCAGAAGCCGTTGAATATCTTGTATCAATACAAAATTGTCAACTGCCCACATGCTTTTATGATGTGTCTGACTTCCTCCTATCTCTACATAAATCTCCATAAATCACTGAATATGCCAGCGGACGGTTAGAAGTGTGTGTTATTTTGCAGGCAGAATTGGCACAAATATGGAGACGTCAAACAAGCACAGAAAGGTGCCCCATCCATCCATTTTTTTAAAAATATATGAGATATATAGTAAATTTTGTGAATGGAACTATAGCCCAATGGAAAGGTATGAGGCATGATCCGCATGAAGCATCAATGTAATTTTTACTGGCAGGAGAAGAATTTGATCACTAAGTGACATGCCAGCCATATGACAGCACTTAAACAGTTGCTGTCAATCAGCTGCTATGTGTCAGTGCCTTTATTTATCCTTTCAGGTCATATATCCATTTACATTATCATCATCTGAAAAAGAGAACAGTACTGCTGAAAATAAAAGCCAATGCCAGCAACCAAGTGCCCGGAAAACAAAAGATATTTTACACTGTAGCATAAACATGGCACAGTAGGGGTTTCTGATATAGTTTCCAGGAGAAGCCAGTTAGGCCTCGAAAAACTGGGAATGTGTTCTGAAATTTAGAGTGGATACAGTAAGAAACAGGAGAGATGGACGTGGACTAGAACTTGAGGCATCACTCCTTTGCAATTCTAGCTTACACAGTCTAATATCCTCATCCACAGAGATATCCTTCCAAGCCATTTGCTTGATTTTCAACTACAGCCCCAATCCAGCAAAGCACTTAAACATATGCATAATTTTAAGTACGTATTGTTAAGGGATTAGAAAGCAATTACAGCTTGTCAGACCTCCTCAGACATGGTCAAATCCCTTTTCTTCATCACAGTCTTCTAAAAATATCTGCATCTAAACAGGGGAAAGCTTCACAACTGCTAGATCCTCGTTTTGTTCCTGGGTGAGACCTAACTGCACCAACCCCTATCCCCCACAAGCATTTCTTTCCTCAGGAAGGACACCTAGATGTAAAGGTCAGATGGCAGCTGCACTTAGACACTTAGAATATTCATGACACCAGAGTCTTTAAGAAGTGCACTTGAGCATGGTCAGACCTCTGGGCAGTCCTGGTTAAAAGAGAATACTTCCAAAAATATATTACCTGATTCTTCTTTTCCTTCTCTTCCTCAAGAAAATGGAAAGATTCTGTTTACATATGCTGGATAATACTTAATGATACATCTTGAAAGACAGCTTAGGTGACAATGTTGACTGTTTTGTTTGTGTTGAGAAGAGCAATGGGGACAAGGCAACAAGCTGTTTGAAATGATCTTCCTCTCTAATTTTTTTTTCCAGATATTAGATCTGTCACACTAAATTCACGAACGCAGAATTTTTTTTTTCTGCAGATGTGTTTTGTACTAAAAAGAAAAGCAAAACTGTGCAATCTTGTTTTTGTACGCTCTGTGATGTGTTGCTATACATTTCTCCTTGAGAAGGTGAGGGTGCTGGTACACATGCAAGTATCTGTGGAACAAACTGAATTGAAATTCTTGAGTGACTTTATGAATTACTTCTTAAAATATTAGTCAAAGGCTTCAGCAGTGCCTTCATTCACGCAGGAGTTAGGTAGCTAAAATTGCCTACCAGTGGGTCACCAATTAGTTGGAGAATGCTGTGCCCTCAGTTATTAGTTTATGGTCTAAAAAAAGAGGAAATGAACTGCACAAACTCATGCACAACCTCTGAACAACCAGTTGAATTGTAGGAATAAAGCAGTTTGGTACAAATGGGGGAAGGTCCTTTGACTCACTCAGGCTCATGAGTCCTACTTAGTATTGCCCTCAGAGCACTGAGTAGATACATGCAGAGTTTCGCCACCAGAATTCAGTTCCCCAGACCATGCCTTACAACTCAGTTTATCCTCTGCAAGTTTCCTCAGAAAACAAAGAGGGGGAAAATGCAACAGGACCTTTCTATTTTAAAGACTTATTTACCAGCCACATATATTCTCTTAAGGTTTGCACACTTATTTCTGTGATGCTAACAATGGTAGCCTGAGGTTTTTTATTGCAGTTAGAAGCACAAACAGAATGTTTAGGTAATCCTTGCAGGATGCTGCATGAAAAACTAGTTATATATTTAATCACACTGAAAATTTGATATATGTTAACATTTTTATGTATTCTTGGGTGAAGCATCACCAACCAGCTGGCTGCTTTCTGGGAGAGGCTGAGGCTTCAGCTGGAAAGGAAGCTTGAGGAGTCTGTTAACTCATTTGGCAAAGGGCTGCTTCTCTGCTTGGAGCAGCCCTTGCCCATGCAGAATCCACTTGCCCTGCAGAGACTGCACAGGTAGGAGAGGCAGTAGGAATCAGGAGATGCTTAGAGATGGGACTAGCAGACAGGTGTTACTGCTGGGACTTGGGATTTTGCAAAGCTCTGTGTGTTGCTCCAGACAGGGAAGGATATGGACTGGGGTGAGGAAAGGGAGGACCCTGTTCAGAGAGAAGTGCTGTGTGCAGTGAACCAAAGTGCCCGGCTGTTGTCTGTGATGAAGCGTTCCCTGATATCAAAGGGAGCCAAGACGGATAAGGAAATATATGGTTGAACACTGCAATCTCATTCTCACTCTTGGTTCACTCGTTGCTTGAAATCTGTAGCTTGTGATAAGGAGTTCCAGCAGAAACTAACAGGTGAGACCAACAACTAAATCACAGAGAAATGTGAAAAAAGACGAGTTACAAAGTAAAAATAAGTGTTTGGTAACTCTTGTATGCACTCCAGCAAGTCCGTTCTGGCTGACATCAATCAGTCTGGCTTTCTGGCTATTCCAAAGGCAACAGAGCTGCAACTGACTCTTGGGTAATTTATTAAATCTGAAGTTTTTGTATTCAGCTGAAAGATGTGGTGAACTTAAGGAACTAGCAAGAAGCATGCTCTGAGGTGTGTATGGTTTACAGCTCCAGGTGCATCAGTGGGTCACTATACTTCTAGATCTTGGCTTTTATAACATGATTCCTAACCAAAAGTCTACTAATTTTAAGAGTTAAAGCCAAGATTTTCAAATGTAGTTGCCTGAACCAAAGCATTTAGAGGGGAATGTCTGCTCGAGCAGTTTCTAATTTTCAGTTTTTTAAAATTTTATTAACAGTAAAGAGCAAGGAACGGTGTTTGAAACAGAGAGAACAGACAGTTATGTCATTAGAATGTAAAGGTTGTACTAGAGCAAACTAAAGGTCTATCTACTCCCTATCCTGCCTTTAGCACCAAACAGATGATTAGAGAAGAGTAAGCAGTCAATGCTAATATGTTCCTCCTAATGTGTTCCCAGTTTCCATCCACTTTTGGTGCTGGAAATATGCCGGGAAGATCCCGTCCTTTTCCTTCTTAGTTTTGCTTGTTTAGATTGCAAGACCTTTAGGCTGCTTTCCACAACTGCTCTATTCAGTTGCCAGCACTGTGGTGACACACTTGGGTTCAATAAACATATGTGTGGGAGGTGGGGCGCGAAGAGGGGGTATATACATTGGAAAAAAGCAGTGGTCTGACTTACCCTGACATGAAACCTGTAGAACATCACAGAGCTCGTGGAGTGGCATGGCTCAAAGCAGAACAAAAGGAGAGAAAGCTTGTTTCAGCTCAGCTGTTTTTTCTTTTCTTTCTGAAAACAAATAACAAAGGATCTGCACCTTTCAGTCCTGATTTACCCTTTTAAAATATCAATAATAGTTCTACCCACTTGTTTCTCTCCAGTTATCTCTTTCTTCTTTTCCTCTGAGGTCTTTAGGGAACTCATTTAATGTGCAGCAAGGAGAAGAGAGGATTTCTGTGAGAAAAAAAAAAGAAAAAAAAAGAAAATCTGTACGTATTTTGATAGGAATCTTCTTTCCTGCCTTTGATACAATACTGATCTCAGAAGGAGGGAGGTCCGGGAAGAAGTAGACATTGTTTTAGTCACTTTGTCAGTGCATTGTTTCATGCCTCTTCTCTTTTTGCTTAAGCTTAATCTCTTTCTGACTTTCAGCTCTTTGTCAGGCTGAAAACTTCACACTGACCACAAGCAGGACTCCAGTTTAACCTTCTGTGAAAGAGCTGCTCAGAAAGGTCTCAGCGTAACTGTCCTGCTGCCGCTGCCTTCCCGAAACCAGGTACTCTTCCCAAACTTCCCTTCCTTTCTTCCTCATTTTGTCAATCTACCTGGTCTTTCACGATGCCCTAAACCTAACTGCCCCTTGCTCATCAGCATGGAGCACACTCACCCAACATATCCATGTACCACAGTCTCTGTACGCTTTCCTGTAGCCTCATTGCCATGAGCTCTGTCCAAGCATGTGCGTGTACAACTACGCAGTAGGAGACACCTTGATCCCTGCAACACACAAAGAAACAAGATAATGGGAAAGAGACATCACTGGCAAAGCCAGGCTGTCTCTCAGGCTCTCTGGAGCTATCAGAGAAATTTCTAAAAAATACCAGGAGGGAAGAGACTATTTCAAGTAGTCCCAGCACAGGGTCAGTAGATACATCAGCAGACAAAGAGTTACCTGGCAGAAAGTCATGAACATTAATATTGAATTTTGAATGTCTTCGTATTTGAAATCCAAATGTCAGACTTTGGGGAAAACATTTTGCTATTGACGTAGGCATTGACTGGACATCCACAAACCAAACATCCCCCTTCATAAAATAAACATGTTGTGGCAGTCAGTTTAGACAAAGAAAATGGTTCTAACATGTGAATCGTTACTACTGAGGTGCTCTGTGTATTTTAAGGCATAGTTTCCATGGGTATTTAGATGATTTTAGCAGAAAAGATCATTTAAGGAGCAAAAACATACCCTAGAGGTAAAGATGCTAACAGGTGGCTAATGAATCAAGATAATGCAGCTCATTCAACACGAATGAAAATGCAGAGCCCATGAGGTGCGGTATAATTTTTTTTTTAATGCAGTTTTAAACACACTCCTAAAAATCTCTGGCCGTGACTTTTTTTTTCATTTGTCTTTTACTTAAGCAGTTTTAATTTCTTTCTACTGATTATCATGAGAAGTTGCGCAAAATGTTTTTGGATGCAAACCCTCAGGTTCCTCTATCAGCCTCAGAACAGTGTGTGGGATGTAAATGCACAGATCCTATTATGTTAAGAAGATTTGAACATATATCTCCTTTGCACTGCTTAGAAAAGGCTCTTTTCTGGCTTCTCTCTATCAGGTTCTTGTTAGGTGCTTGGCTCTGCTGGAGGACCTTGAGAGAGCCTTGCTTCACATGCATTTTGCCATGAAACCAGATGTGACCCTAGCCTCAAGAGTGACTATAAACATTGTCACTTTGTCACTGCTGCATAGGATGAATTATACTCTGTTCTACTTTTTGTGCTCTCTGAGTCATGCCTGCTTAGTCCCTCACTTTTGTGTGGGTGCATGCCGAGGGCGCCAAGTTCCCTATGCACCTCTACATGCGTTTTTTAATACTGTGAATGGCTCGGGAACAGTCTGTTTCCACAACCAAGGGGCCGGAGGAGCAAGTTGTGACATCTGAGAGGATTTGAGGGCTTCATGACATTACCTGCATCTGCTTGCGCTGGGTTGTGGAGTGCAGAGGATTAGTCGGGGACAGCTCAGTCCCATCCGCTTCCTCTGGGACTCCAGCTGAGAGCAAGTCAAGGTCTGGTATCAGTGATGGAGGAAAAGGAAGAGAAGGAAAGGAGAGAGAGTGTTGTGAAGAAAAAACACCCAGAACACAGAACAGCGGTGATAATGTGCTGGGAAACCAAAGCAGGGCTCCAAGACATGCAACTGGTTAGTGGCTGTGGAAAAACGAATCATCACTTTTAGACATTTCAATAGTGGAAAGAATGACAACTTACTTAATATTCATATCATACAGCACCATTTTTCCAGTTATATTGTACTTTCAGCTGTCCACATTAACAGCACGCTTCCTCCTAAATCCCTAGTCCCAAATGCACAGCCTGCTTATTTACTAAGAGCCAAGTAGCTTCTAAATTCTGTAGTAACAATAAGAAAAAATGTCATGAATGCTACTGAGCAAGTTGAAAGTAATACTTTACTGCTAGTATTCCCAGTAATGAATAAAGTTACGGGGCAAATAGTTAATTAATTTTCTACCTGGACAGAGCATGCACTATGACAGTGTTGCTCACATATTAACTTTACTCTATTCCTGGGAGGTGGAAGTCTGGGTCCCCAGTGAGAATGTTAGAAAGTGGCCTGGCAATGCTCTGCTTGAGATGATATAATGAGGAATGTACGAGTGCCTTAAGAGATTGACTGATTTATTTTGCTCCGAGAAATTAATAATAACAGTGCTTGATTTCAAAGCCAGTAGTTAGCAGGAAATAATCTTCCTTTCTACAAACTAGTTGTTTTTTTAAAACGTGAATATAACTAGTGATGTTGTTCCATAAGCCACTTCTTTGTAATTAAATGTACTGTAAATGAAATTGGGTGAAAAGCAATTAAAGTTACTGTCTTATAGCCTGTGTTTCCTGCTCTAAAAGTGGAAACTCTCAATATGGCATGCACTTTCCCAGAAAGATTAGAAGTAGTTGTGAGGATGATTTATAGATTTAGAAAATTACTTGTAGCAGGTTACATTCTCTCTTTTAACATTTCTAATTTATAGTACATGGTTCAGTCAATTAAGTCTTTGTTTCTCATAGTAAGCAGTGTTGCTATGGAAATTATATAGCATAGGAACAACATCAGGTTTTTGGAAGATAGTTTAAGGAGTAAAATGATCCTTGTTTCACAGTGGGAAGAAAAAGATAATAGATTTGGTTGGTTCCCTATTTTCACAAGGCTGTATCTAGGCTATAAAAATAATTACTGACTGAGATTTGGTATGAAATAACCTCTCTTAGCAACTGGAAAACCCAAGCAAGTTCAAAACTTCTGTAAATATAGAGAAAGTAAATTTTAGGCAGCTTTTTCTGATCGATATCAACGAAAATTGTTACTGAATAAAAAGAAGAGCACTATAGGACAACATTTGCTCAATGTAGCGATTTTCATAGACCTGAAATTAAGAGTGCTAGTAATATGCCATTGCTACAGAGATATGTAGGTGACCGAATAAAAAGTTAACATAGTTTAAGTGGTAAACTCCCCAGAACATGAAAGTATTCAGCTGCTGTGTTGAATAAAATGAATAGTTTAGATTCTGTATATGAAGCTTCAGAAGCCTCTATAGCTATGCAAGATTACAATATAGATGAATGGAGGTACAACAGCTCTTGTCCAAGCTGAAAACTGTCTACAACAAAAGCAGCCAGGCATTGTGCTGTTTATTATGGGCCCCTCTTTGGCATACTCAGGAGCCCCGGGCGTGCTCCCGGCCATCGGTGAGTTGACAGCCGTGTGCCTAGGCATGGGTTTCTGGAAAGCTTTGTGGGGGACTGACCTTTTCCTTAATCTTTGCTCCTGCCATTAATTATGGAATTAAAGCAGAGCTGGGAACGTGTGAGACTCCCCCTTACCGTGTTCATCGGCTGATGACTGTGGGAGCGTGTCTGAGCGCAGCCCCAGGCCAGCGCACGCCTGGCTGGCGGCTCCCGCAGCCCGCTGCTCGCGCTGGGCCCAGCAGAAGATGCTGCAGAGCATTAGGGCCTTGAGCACTTCCTCTTCCCTCCCACCAGATTTTGGCAGTGGGCTCGCTACCAGCCACACATTAGAAGCGTCTCGTTTGGCTGACAGATGACCCATCTTAGCAGCAGCAGAACCTGCAGCCATGAGACCTGCTGGTCCCCCTGCTCCAATAGCAGCTCCTTTGGACTGCTGCCAGGTTCCTTTTTACGCGACTTCTTTCCTTTTCTCTTACAGGCCTGTCACCTCAGCTGCGTAGGAAGGGAAAAGTAGAGGAGAAGGGGAAAAGGCACTGATAATCAAAAGTGTGACCCATAGGCCATGGTTATGACCACTCTAGTTACTAGTAACTGTCTTATTATTTTATGCTTTGATTCTTATTATAATCATACCCAGTTAAGTAGATTTTGTAGATGTAGTTTGACTTCTTACCTAAGTGACAGATAAAACTCTTAGTGCAAGGTGGTGAAAAGCTACAACAATGACTATTTTTCTTATTTTTCCTTCCTCACCTTCCTTGCCCCACCTCCGTTTTCCCTTCCCTTCCCTTCCCTTCCCTTCCCTTCCCTTCCCTTCCTCAGAGGGAAGAGTTATTTTGGCCAAATAAGAACTCTAACAGGAGAATACTGCACATAGTATGAATACACACTGTACAAGAACAAGGCAGCTCATGCTCAGAAGTGTAACGTGGGCATGCATATTTACTTCCTTTGCCCTGCTAACGATGAGTTCCCTGTTCAGTGATCTTGTTTACCAACTTGCTCATTTACACACCTGAGATAGAGGGGCAAAACAGCCAGATATGTCTGAGTGGTTGTGCTTGTCTGTTGCTGAAATCATTGCCTGCAGAGCTTTGAGAAATATGCGCAAGGAATCCAACTGAAGTGTAGATCTCCTCATTTTATGCAAAAGTACTGAACTGAAAACAAGTTTTCAAAAAAAAAGGGTTAAAATTCCATTGAGGAACGTCATTTTATCATGATGCAATTATTTATCATAGACAAAGAGAAGAGGAAACTATAGCGGAAATTTTGTTGTGTCCTGCAGCTGCAATAAGTTTGCAGACCTGAACTATAAACAAAATGTTAGCTTTATGTCGAAAATTCAATTTTTGGCAATAAGAATAAGATTTATTGGCTGAATAACAAAGCAGGAACTGTGGATATTAACAAGAAAAGCCTATTGAATTATAATGGTGTGATCTCCTCAGACTTCTAGCAGTTAGATTTTCAAACTGAATGAAGTATTAAATCAAAACAAAAGTTATTCCTGAATGGATTCCCACTGTGTTAGAGGAGGATATCTATGTCTGTAAGTAACCTGTTAAATATAATACCCTTAACAATATGTATAAGGTTAAGATATATATATTAAACAGGATATTATGCTCTTTGGTTTTGGTGGTTATACATGAATACTAGCTAGCTGGCACACATTGCAATCTGTGCTTCCCTTGAAGAATACTATGGATGAATGATCCCACAAGCAATATTTTTTAATGGACACTGGGAAGAAGAATATATGAGATGTGTAGGAGGCTTCATTTTTGTTCAATATATCTTCCGGTACATTCACATTCTACTTACCAGTCACCAGGAAAATTAAGTCATCAATACTATCATGGAATCAAATGAGGTTGTTAGCAGTAAAAAGGAGTGGATTATGGGAAATTTAAATAAAATAAGCTGTGGTCAAAGTTTTCACAACTATTTGTATGTCACCTTTTAATTTATTTATTTATTTGTATGTATTATTTATTTGTATGGAATAACTGAAGCTGTCTGTCAAAGACTGTCAGATGTCTGGAATGACTTGTATAATTAGGCATGAATCAACATGACTTGGGGCTGTGATGAGATAAATTCTCCAGTTTGATACACAGGTGTGAAAACAAAGGGGCTGAACTGTAGGATGATTAACACTTTCTAAGGCAAGGCTCTTCTTTAGAAAATGAACATCCAGAAGTTATGATATTGACTTGATCAAGAAAGCTGATAATGGCAAAAAGAGAGGCTAGGGAGAAAGAGAAGGATCTTATTACTCAGTCTTTGCTTTGTTTCATGTAAATCAAGGTTTTCTGGGTGTTTTGCAAAGTTAAATTTTTTTTTCTTCCTAAGGGGTTTCAATACAATCTTATAAATTAAACTGAATCTGAGATGTAAAGAGGTGCAAAGTATGAATGTACAGTATCTTTGGCTGTTGTCCATTCATTAAATGCCAGGTTTTGCAGAAAGAATAAATTAGAATTGAACAGAATTCTCAAATTGGGGAGTTTTAAATTCTTTTCCTGACACTGAGGAGTCATATGGTTGTATACCAAACTGCTATTCTGCACATGAAAGTGAACCCAATCAGAGGGCTAAACAGGAATTAAAATAATGATCATGTTTTTATTGGACATAGGTAAGCAGTACCACCGTAGTAAGCCTGTACTAATTTTGTTTCACTGACTTAATGGATGGAGAAAGATATCCAGAGATTCTTGGAGCGAGTTGTAGCTCAGATCTTTCTATTGGATGTGTATCTCAGTAGCAGTCTCCAATTATTCCAAAAGATTTAGACAGTGAACAGTCAATACTATGGATATTTCTGACTGCTTTGCATCAGTATCTGATGCAGGCAGGAACAACGCACATCCAAAATACAAAGCCCCACTGTATTCCTAAAGCTTTTTAGGTAGGCATCTTACATTATGTTTGGTAATGTCAAGATGACTTAAAATGCGTTCAGAAGAGCTCTTCAGAAGAGAGCAAAGTTCATGAGATTCAACTTTGGTTCATGACTTCGTTTTTCATTATAACATTTTGTATAATACCTAATTGTGAGATATTACTGCTGGGACTACATTAAAAAGACCCATGACCCAAAGACTGCAAATAATAAACTATGCATATCTAGTTAGTTAAACGGCTCATGGGGGATATCCAGAAATAAGACTTTGATTTGTTGTTTAAGTGAAAATTTTCTCTCGTGCAGAGTGGAATTTTAATAATGGTAAATATTTTTCTCTCAGTATTGCACATATATAATTATTTGTGATAGCCATAAAGACTTTATATTACAGAAAGAAACAAATCAGATGATACCTCAGAAATGAGGAAGACATACCATTTTCAGTAGGTAAATATTTTTGATAGCATAGTGTTTAATAATGCATCTTTGATGCTGAAATATGTAGAACTCCAAACCATCTCTTGCTCTGGGCATTACTAGTCAACCACTTGTGACAAAGTTGCGCTTCGAGGTTGAATTTTAATGCAGAAGAGGTATTTATTTTTAGAATAACCCAAAGAAAGCACCAATAAAGCAGGCAGCATATAGGAAGGCACAGAAGAACCATCTTAACTATGTGTAGGGACCTATTTACCCTGGGGATTAGGGAGGGACAATTTAAGCTGAGCTACGGCAAGCATGCTTATGAGTATCTGTCACTCTGGGCATCTATAATCATAAATCATTCACTCAGGATGCAAAAATATTCAGTGATGTGAAAGCCAAGGGCCCAGTCCACAGGGGGATTAAAGTTCTTGAAGACCTATCCCTGATTAAACTAGCTGATGATCTGATGATGTTGGTTGATGCTTCAATATCTAGCCTCATTTTCTAAGGGAAAAATGGATGCAGTAGTGTTGTTTGTTATCCGCACTCTTTCCTTTTCCAGTACCCTCCTGCCCTTCTCCCAGTTACTTGCTTGACAGTCTGAATCATATTTGATGAAGTGTCAAGATATTTCATCTGGGTACAGAGAAAGAGATTCTCAGGGCTTCCTCTGAGACTATGGTTATTGAACAGCAGCAAAGCAAAACCTTGCAAAACCTTACAAAACCTTTAAAAAATTTACAGAAAACTTAGTCAAGCTAAATGAAATTTTGTCTCTGTTAATTGGGTGAGATCACACCACAACCTTACTAAATAAATATTTTAAAAAAAGCACTAAAAAGAATGTTTCCTATGTTTTTTTTTTTTAACGAACAGACATGTTTCTCTGCTGTATTTTATTGAACTGGTTGTGGATAGGGGTACGAGTCTCAAAACAGTATCAGGATCATGCAGAAGGCAAATTTTTATGTCCATGTTTTCCACTGTGTTTTAGCCTTTTCACTGATAATTATGGCCCATCAGATTTTATAGTACATGTGTCTTGGGGGCAGAGGTTTAATTTTAAGCATTTAATTTTAGCAAAGGTCCTAACAGAAATACACACAAATTTCTGTTTTAAAGCAGGCCTTTAAATAAGGTTTGAAAAACATCTCCCATTAACACTTTCCTTAAATACAGTGCCTGCATTATTTACCATAAATTGCTTCATGTGCAAAATTAACACAAAAGACTGTGTTTTTAAACACTGTGCCCGCTCCTTTGAATAATTGGATTATGTTTCTTGAGTCACAGGAACATAGATCTTGTCAAACTGGATTACAACCATGATCCATCTAATCCACCGTCCTTTCTCTGAGTGGCCAATGCCAGATGCTAAAAAGCAGCCTCTTGCTAGACAGATGCAATATACTCTGGCCCCATGCAGATCTCCTTTTAAATCTTAATGAGTGAATTTTTGTGGCTAGCATCAATCTTTCTTAACACCATGGGGACAGTGTTATGACAGTGGAACAAAAAGTATTGCTGACATTGAATTTAGAAATAATTTTGCCCACAAGGAAAAGAAGAAAATACAGAAAAAACAGGCACTAGGCACTCAGACTTCTCAGCGCACCCTTCCTTCAGATGCTATGACAAAAAAAAAGTACTTTTGTCTGTGATCTTCCCTATCTTAGACCACTCTGCCAAGACTGTCAAGGATTTTCCTAGCAAGATGATTTTTTCCTCAGGCCAATGTACAGTCAACATTTTATCCAGAGACATCCTGATAGGGTATATAGATATCCATCAGGATGCTTTAATCAGAACTTGACCACATGCATTTCTGCTTGGTCTCCAGTGCTTGAAAACAAGAGCGAGTAAACAAGTGATAAGAGGGCAGAGTAGGTGAACAGAAAAGTGCTAACAGAATGAAATTTTTATGAATGGACAAGTCTACACTCCTTTTAGAAGCCAGATCTGTAACTTTTAATAAAATGCCAAAGATGTCTTTTATGAAGATTTCATATGACACATTTTATAGAACGGCTATCTTGTAAAAGCAGAAAAAGACAATAGCTGGACAATTTCACTACACCCATGGCAGTAAAACTAAAATTTTTTTCATATAAACCTGTCGATCAAAACATATTCTGCTTCCCTGTGTAAAGGATATCTTTGCCTGTCTAAGCTTAATGTTCCTTCTCAGCTGTTTCAGCGGTTTGTGGGTTTTGTAGATCTCCGAAGATGAATGTAACATGATTCTACAGATACTGCTTCTTTTATTGGTTTTATTTGCTATACTCCTCCTCATGGTTTTTCATCTCCTTCCCTCAGGCCACATGCAGTAGGTGAAGAACTACTGAAACACTTTTAAACTTGGAATCATTCAGCTTGCTGCTCGTGTCAGTTGCTCAGGAGGTGCTTGATTTGTTTAGTAAAGTCAGGCAAAAAGCCCTACTTAATCTAAAACCAATGTAAAAGTCAGTGTTGCACTGATTGTGCTACCAGCACAGTGCTACCAGCTGATCCAAACTGTTGGACCTTTTTGCCATAGTCTTTTTCTTTTCTTTTTTTTTTTAATGTTTCTCCTCACAAACAAAATATCTTTTGCTTGAGAAAATAAAGTTCTTAGGTATTTTTAGAATGCAGTTAAGAGTGCCATAAATATTAAACACATAACAATCCCAGTGTGAGCCACTTGACAAATTTCATTCTCTTCTCCTTATGTAGAAATGGATATGAAAATGCAAATGAAACTGCAGGATTTACTAAGTTCCTCATAACTATGATGAAGAAAGGAATGACTGATGAATAAAGCGGTTTTGGCTTTATTGTGCACACTTGCTGCTCATTAAAATTAGGTATTCCAGATTTTATTATGATGTACCTTCTTATGCATATAATGGGGGAAAATCAGAAGTGTACTCCACATTAAAGAGAAGCATGTAAATTTCCATTAAATAACAGACTTTACCGTGTCCTTGTCCAGTTTGAAACACTGAGAAGGTGATTTTACATGTTAGTTTAAAATATTGCATGGCAAATCCAAGACATATTGCCAAGTGTTTTCACTTTCTGTCTAAATTCGGTGAGTTTAGAGTGAGTTGATTCACAGGGTAGAAAGACACAGTAACAGTGAGTCAGGCGAGGATATCACTAGCCAGAAACTGTACTAAAGAAATAGAGCATCGTCTGTGGTTTAAGTGTGATGCCACACATAGCAGGAAGAAGAAAAAGATGGTAATGACTGGCAGGAGGTCACAGAGCGGGACCTGTCAGTCATACACAGCACTGTTGTCGGGGGTAGGAAGCTCTGCAATGCGATCTTAAATGCCCAGCCTAGGGGCAGATCGTGTAAATCCACCTTTTGCTGCTTTTTGTTTGGGTGACCTGTTAATATTTAAAGCTCACTACATTTGGTCTGTGTGGAAAGTATTGAGTTTATTCTAGGAGAAGAAAACTGTACTCAGCACGTAAGACATAAACAGTGAGGAATGAGCCTCAGCAGGAACTCACACTTGTAGAGGAGTGCTTGCTAAAGCTCCTTTCCTCTTCTCAAAAGTCTTAAAGAAAATCTGTCACGAGTCCTAAGGAACCACTTAACTGATTGTGCTGGAATCACTCTCTTCATATCAAGATGTAAGGCTAAATCTGCTGCTCCTCTTAATCTATTGATTTATTAGGATTATTTGGGGTCTTTTTCTTGAAGAGAATTGTAGAGTAAACCCCCAGGTTCAGTGATTTATTACACACATTTTACTAAGAGCATCGATCCACTTAAACACAGCCATTGTTGCCTGATTTTAAAATGATGTTACAGTGAAAGAAAATGCAGTATGAAATGGAGAAAAGTTCTAGGACAGGAGGTGAGGGATCCTTATGGGATTACCACAAAGCCTTGTAGATTTAGAGGTGTGCTGGGTGTCTATTAGCAGCTCTAGGCATAGGCTACAGAGAAGCTGTACACCTGTGAGAATTTGTGTCTTAACAGCTAACCTCAAATCTTTTAATGACCAATAAAGACAATTTAGGACTTTTTTCCCTTTTTCTTTTTCTTTTTCTTTTTCTTTTTCTTTTTCTTTTTCTTTTTCTTTTTCTTTTTCTTTTTCTTTTTCTCTTTCTCTTTCTCTTTCTTTTTCTTTTCTCTCCTCCCCTCTTCTCTCTTTTCCATTATTTTATGAGATTTTTGTAGTCATACTGAGGCTGAGTATGACAGATTGTTTTTTCGTTTTTGTAATTTACAGAATCAAAAGTGGACACAGCTAAATTTGCTTTGATTTTACAGCCTCAGACACAACAGAGCAGTAACATCAGCCTGAAAACATAAGTGGACACAGTAAATGTAGCTCTCTTGTGAACACAGTTGTCTGTTACTGCACTGAATGTACGAAAATTCGATTATTTCTCAGGGTAAGACACTATAGCAACATCCTGGTCTCAATACTGTGAAATCCAAGAGTAATAACGTATATTGTTTTAGTTTATTGAACACACAAAAATTTGTGCAACCCAGAGGCTAAAGCACACAGTTTAGGAGAACAAAACTGCCAGGAGTATGAAACAATGATGAATGATGGAAATGAGGTCTTCATTTGGGGAACTACAGGTTTCTGTAAACAAGAGTTGGTAAATTGGTGGAGGGGGATGGTGGATGATAAAGGATAGGTTACAAAGGATAGGCTTTTCTGTTCTGGTGTGTTTCACTTGCTAAATGCATTCCCCAGACAAAAATCTTTCACAACAGCAGTTTGTAGAAGAGAAATGAACTGCTTTCTTCTAAACATTATCTGGAGTGTAGCCTCGTCCTCTTGTGAACCAGTGCACTTAAGATGTCTGCATTCAAAACTAGGAAGTCCTGATCAGAATCAGTCCTGCACTTGAGTATCTTATTAATTGAATGTAATTAGCTGTTCATTTCCAAAAGAAAAATTCATGCAATTTTTGTATCAGACTATGCTTTCTCGCGCATGTCCAGAGATTTAGGGTTGTTTCTGCAACAGGCAGTCTTTTTTTCGGGAATGACTTTGATAGTTCCCATTCAGACTCCAAAAGAGGTAAAGGAATGATTCCCACTGATCTCTCTCGGTTCTTCACTGGGTGCTATTTAGACAGCCCAAATAGCAGACAGCACTTACTTCCTTGTGTTTCCAATTGGCACAAGTGACTTCCCTGCTCTGTGCTGGATTTAGAGCATTCAGAACTGTCATCAAAAACACCTGGATTTCTCAGTTAAAAAAAAGCAGAGAAAGTTGGGTAGAACTTATTCTCTCTAAATATGCCCCAAAGTATGCATGGAAATATATAACATTCTTTAAAAGACAAGTGAAAATATTCCTGTGAAGTGAGGGAAAGAAAATGGACATTGTAGAGCAGCTGTTCTGAAATAGCTCTGAGGATAATTGCAGTAAATAAAGATATTATATCTAAATCTTTTCTTTTTCTTTTTTTTTTACAGGAACATGATTGCTTCACACATTATATATGTCACTGGGACATGACAGCCTTTCCTTATTTGAATGTTCCACAGCAAATCTTTATTCACAACAGCAACTGATGCATGACTCTAGATATTATATTAGACAGCACAAAGTGAAGACAGTTTCACATAAAAGCATCAAACATATGTACAAAATATAAAAAAACCCCTCAGACCCTAAATGGCAGGATTTAGCACAGTCATAAAACTAACAGATTCTGCCAAACAAAGAAAAAAGTATGCTACCGTGTTTTTTTTTTTCCCACTCTGGTTGGTTTTTAAAGGGACAATATGACTCAAAGACTGTGGTAGCAAAAGAAAAAAAATAATTTCTAATTCAACAGATTGCGTTACAAAGTAGGGACAAAATATTATTTTCCTTACCTGTGACATTCTTGTGGCTGTAAATTAAAACAAAACAAAACATTGTTCAGTTCACTATCCAGTTTATTTATTTTATTACTGTATGCCAAAAAGCAGTGTTTTGGGTTCTCCTGTTTTTTTTTTTCACTTTAAATTGCAAGTTCTATTCAAAATAACTTTTTTTTGCTCACATGAGTTCAGATCTGTCTTGCATGCTCAGTACAATCTGTTTGGGTGGGTTCCTCTTCTGCTGCTAATTCGGAGGCTCTGAATTCCTTGGCTGTGTTAATAACTTTGGAACCATGGACCTCATGGAGCTAGAGGCTGGGTCTCAGAGTTAAGTAATGTGGATGCTTAAGCCTAAATTTTGACTCTCGCTGTCTCAGCTTGCATAAATTACTCTTTCCACTCTTCTCTGGGCTTTCATCCAGTTGGGAAGTATCAAAGGTGACAGTACTGGTCTCCTATTACCTTAGGAAGAAATATGCTGGAATCATAAAGCCCCTGCAGAGGAAAGTGGAGGCCAACTGAGAGGACAAAGGGTGAAAGTTACCCAAAATCCATGGGTGCTGCTCTGCTGTGCTTTGGTGGGACATCTCACAAATGTGTGTGGGGTTAGCCAGATTCCTGGGCTCACCTGGGTTGCCACACATTTGCTTTTCAGAAATACATTTGGAGAATGTATTTAGCAAATTTTCCATCTACAGTTTCTCAAAATCAGTTAGATGACAAGCACACATAATGTTGGTTCACATACATAGAAAGACAAGTGCCGACTTTCAAGGATAAGCTCTACGGACGACAGGTTGACCATGAGGCAGCAGTGTGCCCTGGTGGCCAAGAAGGCCAATGGGATCCTGCTGTGCATTAAGAGGAGCGGGAGGTGATCCTGCCCCTCTACTCAGCCCTGGTGAGGCCACGTCTGGAGCACTGTGTCCAGTTCTGGGCCCCCCAGTACAAGAGGGTTGTGGAGCTGCTGGAGAGAGTCCAGCGCAGGGGCACGAGGATGATCAGGGGCCTGGAACATCTGCCCTATGAGGAGAGGCTGAGGGAGCTGGGCCTGTTCCGCCTGGAGAAAAGGAGGCTGAGAGGGGACCTGATCAGTGTCTATAAGTGCCTCAAGGGAGGCAGTGAGGAGGATGGGACCAGTCTCCTGGTGGTGATCACCTCTCAGTGGTGGTGATAGGGCAAGAGGAAATGGCCACAAATTAAAGCATCAAGAGTTCCACAGGAACTTAAGGAAAAAATTATTGACAATGAGGGTGACAGAGCCCTGGAACAGGCTGCCCAGAGAGGTACTGGAGTCTCTTTCTCTGGAGATCTTCTAAACCCCCCTGTGCAACATGCTGTAGGTGATCCTGCATGTGCAGAGGGGGCTGGACTAGATGTTCTCTAGAGATCCCTTCCAACCTTAATGATTCTATAATTCAGTGATTCTATGTGGCTAGACTGGGAAAATTTCAGCATCTTTCATTATGTGTTCTTGTGCTGGATGAAATCCATTGTTGGTAGAGTTGCAGAAACAGTGAATTAGTTGATTCAGCAACTGAAGATGTAAGTGTGTTGCTGGTTTTGACACCCCTTTAGCAGGCTTTTTTGACCTGAAATAAAATAGTTCATTTCTTTACCATGTAAGTTATCCCTTTGAATTAGTCCAGTGGAAAATAGATATTTTGTAGCCAAAATATGAAATGCATTTAGAAAACATTGAACTGAAGTTTCAGAAGTTGGATATTTCCTTTCCAATCATCTTTCCCACCTTTTTGTTTCCTATGTTTTTTTCCATCAAACATATACACAGCTTTTAGCTGAAGTGATAAGCTGAATTTGACCGCAGTTCAGGAATGGCTTTGATCACATTTATATAGTTTTGTTTCTTCACAGTTTCCTTTCTGAATCATTTCCCAAAGAAAAAGGGTATAACAACAACAAAAAAATCTTGTGCAGCTTATTGCATTTATTGAACACATTGTTAAAGCATATTTGCAGATTTTTTTGTAGTATTCCCGTTATATTTTGCAAAATCAAGTGTAATTAGTTTTTTGCTGTGATCTTTTAAATAAAAATATATTTCAAAACAAAAACAAAACTTTGAGAAGCTGAACAGTTTTTGATTCTAAATGTGATTATTGGAGGACTTTCTTCTGAAAGTGATCACTTGTGTTAACAGCTTGACATGCAAATTTCAGTGAAAGCTTTGGGGACGTTCCACAAGAAACTGCCAAGAAGACTGAGGATAGTTGCACGATAGTTTTGGTTATCAAAGGTATTCTTATATTGTCAATCCTTATTTAAAATTACTCCTTTTAGTCTGTATAGACCAGTATAATCAAGTTTATTTCAGACCTTTTTATTTCTCAGAGATAGCAATCATCAAAAATACCTTATTGCCTTCAAGGAAAGAAAGATTAGAGAGAGAGGAAGAACATAAATATGCATTTGCTGCCCTCCTGTTGATAGCATAACCTGGAAAAGAATTGTGACAGTCCATTAGGTCAAACAAATAAGACTTGTTTTCTTCATGTAACACAACACCATCAAAACCAGATAAAGAAGAACTCCCTTAACTGTACTTTTATCTTTTCCAGTTTGTTTGCAATAAGAGCCTGTTCTACACAATCTTCAGACAAGTCTTCTCCTGTACATTTCTCTTACTGTGAGCATTTGGACTAGTTAGCCTGATGCGTTGTAGAAAGTGCAGGGAACAGGAAGACGTGTCTCGAATAATTGAAGAATCTCTCAATTCTATAAATTTATATATATATATAGCATACACAACTGTTCACCTAGGCAGGAGACAAGAAAAGCCATAAGCATTTCAAGGCAGTTTGAATAAGACAAAAATAAAATAAGCCCTGTTGTGACTTTTTTTTCTTCACACTAGTTAAGAGAAACCCTGCAATACTGAGTAGGAATGTCTGTGTGTACTTATGAGCAAGAAACTGCAGCTTACTGTCTCTGAAGATGCTTCGGAGGAGCAGCCTCAGCCTTCAACACTAATTTAGCACACTGATTCATTTTCTTAGATTGTGAGCATGGGTTTCCGAATTAAATAGATAAATGACATAAATTTTCTTTCACTGAGGGTCTAGATGGGATATTCTGCATTTTTAATAGAAAAGCTGAGATTTTCAGTGGGAGCTATAGTTCTGTGGGTTGTATATGTTTACCTGAAACTCAGCTGACTGTGAGTATTAAGTTTTGGTGGTATGTTAAAAGTTAAGCCGATTTAATTACATCTAAAGTCAGGTTATTCGTTAAGTTTTAATTATGAATATTTATTACTAAAGCATCACCAAGGGTATCTTTGATTGACGCTAGCATTATCACTTTAAATTAGTTACAGCACGGATGAGTTAAAAAATAGATATTACTCTCAACAGCCCTAGAACAGGACTCTGGGTCAGCTGAACACTAATTAGGAAAGGAAAATAAATAGCAGTCTAATATAAGCCCAGTACAAACAATGAAGAAGGAAAAAAAATCCTAGCAAAAGATCTGTCAAACAGAGGACAAACTACATCTTGATATGGCTGTAGTTTGAGATAAAATCAAATCAACCACAGAACAATGGGAAGTCTGGGATAGAGTTTATTCCCTCAGACTGAAGTATTGATTGCATTAACTATAGAAAGGAATCCTTTGAGGGTGGGGAGACAGTGATAACACTCTGCAGTATATGAATGAGTGATTGAAACATAAATGAATGCAAACAGCAAATGAATTCCTGAAAAGGGCAGGCTAAGTAACATATGCAATTTACACAATAAAAGCTCTCTCATTGTTTTTTTTTTTTTTCTGGCCACTATGAAAAATGGAACTACCCTTTTTAGACATAAAGATGTTAATCAGTCACAAAAATAAAATAAATAATCTGGTTATTAGTCCTGAATCCCTTGTATTCTTCTGTTTACTTATTGTGTGGAATTAAGCTTTAGGGCTTTACGTGACAGCACAGTGAATGGGGAAACAAAGCTTGTAGGAAACCTCATGGACTTTCTCTAATATAGCTTGTGTTTCATAAGCTTTCACCAGTTTCCATCTGGAGAAATGCTATAGTTTCTTTTTAGTCACACATTTGAAAAGCTTCAATTCTGAATTGCTGTGTGAGTTTATTTATTGCATTTTTATTTCCCAACTGTCGGTCAAGCTCACAAAATAGTTTTGATTCACATATATATATATATATTTTTGGTAAATTATACTTAGAAACAACAATGCCATATTCGAGGTAGTAAGACAACAGTGATAAAAATATGTTTCTCTGTTCTTCCTTGCTTGTTCCAGCAAAATTTATCAGTTAATAACGTGCGTCAGTTTTTTTCTGGAGAGTTTATTGCCCATGGCACCATAAAGGAGAGAAACCTAGATGAACCTAGATGAAACATTCAAACACTTCATCTAGAAACTGAGTAACATCTGGATTACTGTGCAGCAACACTTAGGCCCTTTGAGGATTTGGCTTGATTAGGATAATATTGATATTGCATTCTTTGTATTATTTTTGTACCACTTGCGATGTGCAATTTCAATGATGTCCTGCAGAGAGGCTGAAATTAGGACTAGCAGCAAACTTTTAAAAAAACTATGTCTATATTTTAGAGATGTCTACAGAAATGCTTCCATATTTATTTTCTTAGGAAGCCACCTAATGTAACAGCACTTGAGAAACTGAGATGCATTATCTTTAATGACCAAAACTAGAAGGTTGTACGTTCAAAACATCCAACTTACTAGCTAAGAATGAAATAATCCCGACTATTCATTAATCATCAAACCTGCACAAGTATTGTTTTGTGAATGTTTTTATAAAGCAGTTGTCAAATATTACCTATTGCTTCATTGTCTGAGAAATTGATATTATGATCCAGATCTACAGCTTTTGTACATCTTAATTCTGTTTACACAAAAAAGTAGCCCCACTCATCATCTCTTCCTCTACCTAGTATCTGTCATATGTGTCATCTCTGATCAGCGCTGAAGCATATTGCTCCATCCCTTTTGCTGGCTGAATTTAGCTGTCACATTTTGCTCCCTGATTGACCAGGTAGTAATTGCTCAGATTTGCCCTTCTCCACCTTTGAATTCTTCCTCCTGTCCAACCTAACTGATTGGTATATTTGCATTTCAAATATGATTTCAAATATGGAATGTGACTGGCCTTCTCCAGTCACATTTCTAACTGCTGAATGGTTCCTGGCACCACGTACCCTCTCCTTGTATGTCCACCCAACACCTCTTTCTCCTCCAGCTTCTGGAACTTTCAAGCTTCATGTCTCCATGTTTTTTAATATTTTTCCTGCTGCTGGGGAGAATCTGCCTTCTGGTTATTTTTATTCACCTTACCCTCTTATGCATTACATTCTTTAGGAGAAGAGCAAACATTAAAAGTAGGAGCAACTCCATAACTTTTTCAGTGTTTCGCAAAGAAAATATGGGCTGTTGCATCATGTCTTGCTTTAGTTCCTACATAAGATTGATAGAGGCAGATGAAAGATGTTCAGAATTGCCACTAATCCAGTAACAACATGAAAACTTCTCCTAGGAATGAATGGGCCCCTTCTGCTAACATCCTCTTGCACACATAGAGCACAGCTCTCTTACGCAGAGACAAACCTGCTGATGCCCTAGAGTTGAGATCAAGAACAGCAGCACTTGAGTTTTGAAGAGTGCTATAGGAGGAATAACATGGCAGCATGTGTGGAATAATTATTCTGGTTATCTCTAAGGGGGTGGCACAATATTTTTCATGCAAAGTATGCATGCAGAGTTCAAATGTCAGATAATTGAGCAACTTCTCTTTCTCACCTCTCACTTATGTCTACTACCCTTTGATTTAAGCATGAAGATAAAGGAGATGCTGCACATATTTGCCAGAGCATTAAGGTGCAGGCCAAGCCTGGTGTCATTGCAACGGCATGCTCTTTGGCACATATATAGTAACTGCCTGAACACTCCTTATATTGAGGCAAATACTAAGAGGAAACCTCCCTAAAGCTAATGGAATAAATGATAAGTGCGCAGTTTAAACTAATTACATTTCTAGATGTGTCTGATAGATGTATAGTGATTGCCATTCTGTGTTTTGCTGTTGGGCTAGAGCAGATGCTCAGAGGAGGGAAGTGGCGATGGACAAAAAGCGCTTAGACTACAGTTCTGTCCTGCCCCTGGGCAAAGCACTAAATGAAGAGAAATGTACTGAGTCTGCAGCGATTTTTCCAGCAGAAGGACAAAACGTGGCAAGAACCTGCAAACTGCAAAAACTATATTGAAATCCTTTGCCTAACATTGGCCTCTACTTCAGGCTGGAAATATTCTCCGATATTTTAAATAGCTTGTTTTTCCTCTTGTACTCCACTTGCTGCTCTTAAGCATACAGAAACAATATTGCACTGAGTGCACTCAGCAAGGGGCAAAAACAAACAAAACAGGCCAATTATCACAACCCCAGTCCTCCTAACTCAAACCCACCTTACTGTACTGTACTTAATGTACTGCTTACTGAACTGTTTTCTTTATCAAGATGCCAGAGGAATAAAATGTGAAAACCCTATATTCTGCTATCAGGAAAAGGATGAAATAATGCATTTCGGCAGAATGTATGAGTTAAAAAACTTGTATGAAGCAGTTTAAAAAAAGAACAAGCTACCTCCTTCTGTAAGTCATTGTGTTAACACACACACTATGATTTCAAAAGTATTACTCCCAAGTGGAATTTGGCCCCACGGGAGCAATGCTCACTTGGGCTCAAAAGGAATCACGAAGAAATTTCAATGACCTTTGGTTTAATATCCTTACATGAATGCTAACATGGGATGATGGTCTGGAGCTTGTCTTGCAAAACACAGACATGCTCTTACAATAGTACCACTAAAGGAAAAGGAAGTCATGGGTCAAAAGAAGGAAAGTTGAAGGACCAATTTTAGGAATTTTATCTTTCAGTATTTCAAAAATAGAAGCATTTTTGAAAGAGCTTATATCTTTTTTACACACTTAAACAAGTTGCTAGGGTCATACATATCTGAAGAATTTTAAAAGATTGCAGTTGCCCCAGTTTGATTTCTTCTTTTAAACAAACAAACAAAAATATTTTTCACTGTTCATTTGAGTGACTAAATTACTGGATTGGAAATGCCATGTTTTCAGGCACTGGGTTGTTGCTTGGACTAGTCCTGATTCAGATTCCATCTTAGATGGCAAAATCAAAGCATCTACACGAAGTCCAGAAAAGAATGTTTCAGAATGAAAGACTGATCCACTTAAAGCTTTCATAGTCTGTCTGTGAGCTGGCACCATATGATGATATTTATGAATACAACAGATAAATATCTTAGATGGAGCAATAGTTGTTTTTGAAATACATATTTGAGTTAAATTGCAATGTGATACTGGAATGCATTAACTTGGATAGAGCTTTAAATGGGGAGCAAATTATTTCAGCTATCATCTGTTAGAAAAAAAAAAAGTTGAGTTTGTTTTCCTAATCAGGAAATTTCAGGTATTTGATTTGGGACTTTTTTAATTTTTGAAATGTCAGAATTTTCTATGCAAGTTCCTACTCCTGATACTCTAATGAGGATCTATTACAATGCACCACAAACCACTATTGTTGTAAAGTTCTTGATGACATGAGGTCTCTCACTTGTTAGATAATAACAGAATTAGGAAAATGTGCTTGTATTCGATTCATTTAGAAGTTAGAACATGCACATTACTTCAGGCTTGGCATTATTTAACAGGAAGAAGGTCACGTTACAGCAGCAGATTCTTACAGCAGAACTTTGCAGCATATTGTAATGAATCACTATCAAAGGGCAGACTTGGTCTTCCAGCAAAATCTTCCATTCTTTGAGATGTGCAAAGGGCTAACAGACATTATAAGAAGCATCTTTGATTTGTGTTTAAGAATCAGATTTTTTAATAGGGCTTGTTACTGTAATTGTTTCTAATACCTCTTACTTTGTCTCTTCATGCAATAGGTACAATCCAATGGCTGCTACAGTATTCAAGACATATAAGTCTGGATTGATTTCCCAATTCTATATACTTTATTGGGAGGATTTTTTTTTCTTAGCAAATCACACTCTGCCCAAAGACAAACTTTTCAGTGAAGAAATGCATTTGAACTGCCAGTTACATTTCACTTGTTTTCACTGCTGTTGTGAAAACACAGCAGCTGGAAGAATGCCTGACTTTTTTAGAAATCTTCCTCACAGTAGAAAATATATGAAATCTCTGCTTGTGATTTTGTGCTCTTAAAAATTAAAAAGCTGTCCTTCCAGCGTGCAATTCCCATTTAAAATGACTATTATTATCATAGAATCCAAGAATCGTAGAATCCTTAGGGTTGGAAGGGACCTCTAGAGGTCATCTAGTCCAACCCCCCTGCACTCGCAGGGCCACCTAGAGCACGTGGCACAGGGCTGCATCCAAGCGGATTTTGAAGATCTCCAAAGAAGGAGACTCCACAACCTCTCTGGGCAGCCTGTTCCAGTGCTCTGTCACCCTCACCGTCAGGGAATTATCCCTTAAGTTCCTGTGGAACTTTTGGTGCTTCAGTTTGTGGCCATTTCCTCTGGTTCTGTCAGTGACCACCAGTGAAAAGAGGCCAGCCCCATCCTCCTCACTGCCTCCCTTGAGGTACTTATAGACACAGATCAGGTCCCCTCTCAGCCTTCTCTTCTCCAGGCTGAACAGGCCCAGCTCCCTCAGCCTCTCCTCACAGGGCAGATGTTCCAGGCCCCTGATCATCCTCGTGGCCCTGCGCTGGACTCTCTCCAGCAGCTCCACATCCCTCTTGTACTGGGGGGCCCAGAACTGGACACAGTGCTCCAGATGTGGCCTCACCAGGGCTGAGTAGAGGGGCAGGATCACCTCCCTCGACCTGCTGGAGACGCTCCTCTTAATGCACCTCAGAATCCCATTGGCCTTCTTGGCCACCAGGGCACACTGCTACCTCATGGTCAACTTGGCATTCACCATGACGCACAGGTCCTTCTCTGCAGGGCTGTACCCAGCACTGTCCAGCAATGCGTTCCCTGTTTCCTGATCAGATAACTCACTCCAAAAATCTGCAGTCACAACTGAGGTATGGAATAGAGGCAGTACCAGAGTGGGATCTGGGAGACAGATCCACTGTTTATTTTACCCCTCAGCAGGGTCATGGACCCAGACTCAGTTCATGTGAGATCACTGCATTGGCCAGGCTGTGCCCTCCCTAGTACTCCTTGGGAGCCCGAGTACTTTAAACCAAGCAAGTCTCCTTATGGAGCTCTAGACAAAATTATCCTATTGGCATGAGCAGTGCATCTACCTTAGTCACCGAGATTTCTTTCCCTACCTTGTCGCCTTCCTGAGGCCCAGATATTTTCTTTCTACATGCTGTTGGCACCTTCAGTTTTGGCCTGTTATTTCTGTGAGATTTTTTCCCTTAATATTATCATAGGTTAATATTTTTAATTGTATTTTTTTGGCTGTAATGATTCATTGGAGCCAGCCTTTGAAAGCCATTGCTTTGACCGAATGGAAGTTAAATTCAGCAAGGTCTTAAATGCACATTGTGAGGATGCAGTTTGACATCTGCGTGTCTGGGGACAGCAGAATTGACAAACACTTGCTCTGTGAGAATGTTTCCATTTGTTTCCTTCATCTTCTACTATCAAAGTTTGCTAAGAAGAGTTGTAAGAAGTCTGTTTTATTTCTTTTTCTTTTTTTTTTCTGTCCCTGCAGCTCTTTGTGTCTTGTCTCTCTCCTGTTGGAAAAATCATCCACTTTTACCTTTTCTTTTTTTTCCTACTGTCAGAACTCAGAAGGACGATGGTGCAGCTGACTCTTCCCAGCTCTATATGTCCTTGCTGAGAACAAGTTAATTGGCTTTCAGTTTCGTTCACTTCCTACTGCTCATGGCTGGGAAGCCAGCTCCGCTTAGTGCCTGGCAGACTAATTAACCTATCTACATTAATATGTATCTGGAGTTTCTTTGCAATTCAAGTTATTAGAGAAGATGGGCTCAGTTCTTCTGTGTATTGAGGAAGGCCTTCACATCCTATTACACAGTATCTAGATGACTAAAAGTCTGTAATATCTTTAACTAAGGAATAACCTTTTATTTTAAAGGTTACTGTGATTTAAAAGAGAACTCAACGTATTTGTAAAGTAGAAGGTAATAGTAGAAGAAAATCTTCTATACTAATATATTTTCTTATACGTGAAAATATACTTAGTTTGATGACTGGGCAAGGAGAATTTTACTGCAGAAAAATATATTGCTCTGAAACAAAAAATCATCATGGCTAGGCTTCGCGAACGAAGATATGGGAAGAGCCTTACCCACGTTTGCTGCAAGTGTGCTGATGGCTAAAAAGAGCAATGCGGGAAAGGCAAGTCCAGTTGCAAAGGGCACAGCAGAAGGTCTCCTTAGGCAGTATTGGTGAGGCACAGTTCTTTCTGGGTTGTCTTTTCTCTTCGAGACTGATTCTGCGTGTGTTCTCAAAGGAAGCAGCAGCGTTATGGATAGTGCATCTCCATGTCTCCCGAGGCCAGAGTTGACCACAAATGGTAGTCAACATGGCCAAAGCTGAGGTATTGTTTCAGGGAGTCCTTGTATCTCCTCTTTGGGGCTCTTCTCTTGCGGCAGCTGGTGGCTACTTCACCACAGAGCACAGTCTTAGGGAGGCGGTGATCTTCCATCCTGGAGATGTGCCTTGCCCAGCACAGCTGCGTTCTCAGCAGCACGGCCTCAACACTGGTGACCCCTGCCTGTTCAAGGACAGCCACATTAGTCACATGAGTCACATAGTGACATAATCCGTCCAGTGGATATTTAGGATTGTATGGAGGCAGCACTGGTGGAAGCGTCGAGGAGTTGCAGGTGGTGGCAGTAGATGACCCATGATTCAGACCCATGTAAAAGAGCCCATTTAAAGACTAATGTATTTGATGCGCCTTAGGTTAAATTAAAAATGAAGCATTGACTTCATATTGACTTTTAGTATTTTTACTAATTATTGTTTCCTCCAAATTTTTAATAATCATATATGTGACTGCAACTGTGAAAGAAAATATTAACTGAAAAAGCTACAATTGAAATACGCATCGCCTTTTCCTCTTCTTATACTAAGAAGAGCTTTTTTTTTTCAAAATTATTATATCTATAGCATGTTTTTATAGAATGCCTCTACACTTGATATAATGTCTTGTGGATTTTGGAGGGTCAAAAATAGATTATCTGTTGTTCAGTGTTGACTTGTGCAAAATAAAGATGAAAATAGAATGGATTCTAATATTGAAGAAAGGTCAAAGCTGCATCATTTTTATAATGAGAACTTCTGTCTTTTCAGAGTGATGCCATTAGTATAAGAAGGCTGAGAGCAGGATGGCAACACAAACCCCATGCTGCTTCTCCACCCTTTGGCTGCTGATCCTCTGCAGCACCTGGGGCCTGTTTTCAGCCGTCTCTTAATCTGCTCCAAGAGTTCTGGCATTTTCTCTGTCTTGCCTGGTTGAGCAGGGCAATGGATTTGAGAGATGGCAAATACGCATGGAGAGAAGGGAAGTGGAAGTTGGAGTGAGTAGGCTATGTGCCCAAAGGACTAAAATCACATTCTGAGGTGCAATGAACTGGGGAGAAGGAAGACACAGAATGACTGTTGTGGCTGCGGTCATGCAAGGTCTTACTCCCACCAGTAAGATCAAAACATTGTCCATTCTTGTGACAGAAGGATAAAGGATAATGGAATTTGGCTGATGTAATACGCTTGGGTCTATACTGGGGATATTCTTTTTTCTATATAACTGCATTTGGCTATGTTGTCCATCACAAAAAAAAGTCTTACCAAAGATATGCTTAGGTCCTGGGAAAATTCCAGTCTCTCCAACATGATGTTTATAGCATTATCACAGTATTGATTAACACTATATGGCATAATTGTCTGCATATTGCCTGTCATGGTGGGATTGCCTGTTGTACTGAGGTGGACTAAAATGCATGACGTAGACTTTTAGCCTGGGTGGATATCTATGAGTGAGAACAGGACTGTAGCTGATCCAGGTGATTCATTTCCTCTACCTGGCGTGTGAGTGGATGAAAGTTTTCTTAGAAATTCTGAACAAAATTTCTTAATTCCAATAGCAAAATCTGAGTTTAATATAAGCCCTTCTGACTTTGAACTTTGGTACTTTGTTGTTGTCCACTGTGGATTTGATTCCTACTATATTTTTCCCATTCTACTCCATGTAACTTTATCTTCAGACACAACCAACAGGAATATGAAACGATGCAGACTCCATCTGTGTAGAAACTGGTAGTAATGTTTTGCAAGACTTTGGAGATTTTGAAGTAGTTTTGATCCACGTGATTTCATCCAGCTGTGGGAGATAAGAAATGTTCACACAAACTAACCTTTGGATTCTCTAATGTGCCACTCATTCTTCATTTTCATCCCTTTGCTTTTATCTGCAAAGGCTTCACAAAAGGAATTTGTAGTTCAGAGGATGCACCAAGCTATAGCAATCCAGGACCATATTTTCAAAATGGACCTAGAACCTTGGTATGTTTACTATCTTATAGAGAATTTCCTGCCCTCCAAAGGTAGGAGGTTCACCAAATACCTTTAACTACTGGCTCATAAAGACATTTTCACTATGCAGGAAAGTGAAAGACACAGGTAAAAAGATGGCATCTTGAACAGACGAGCAAAACTGAATGCAAAACTGCTAAATGCAGACAAACAAAATTGAATCCTATTTCTAAACTAATAGGCCTAGACCCGGGGTGTGGAGATGCCCCAGTGGCTTTGCATGAGGTTCTGTGGGTCTGGAAGTAACAGCTACACTCATTGTAAATACCTTGGCTCAGTTCAGCACCACCTCAAGGATTTACATACAGCGTTAGGGTGTGAGGCATAGTGGTTCCCAAAAAGCAGCAGTGAAGAGTACACAACCTTTCTTAGGCCCTCATGGGTATGCAGTGCTATATGATCCTTCACAGCCTGATTATTTACTATTTTTCTACAGGGCCAATGCTGCAGCTATTGGGTAAGGTTTGGTGAATGAGTCATGCTAGCGCAGCAAAAGAGCCGCTGCTGCAGCCACTTCCCTCAGCCTCTCCCAGCTTTGAAAGGTGAGTAATGAACGAGCCAAGGCACAGGAAGGACAGTCATTCTGTATATTCTTTCCCCAAAATGAGTTCTTATTTTCTCTAACAAGCAGCTGTGGACAAAACAGATCTTGCCTTTCCAGTATTAAAATTGAATTAAAATGCTATTAATTTAGAAAGATGTTCCAAAGGCAACAATAACAACTTTTTTTTTTTAGCTCTGTTAAGCTTTCTTTTGATTTTCTTTTCCTGTAAAGCTGTGGGAGGCCAGTAAAGAGATCAGACTTCCCAGATACATCTTATTTGTGGAGTCTTCCTCAAAATGTTCCAAGAGGAATGTGGTACAAAACAGCACAGGCTAATAATGTGACTCAAACATCTTTATGTTTTCTTCATCTCTTTAAAATATGCCTCGAGAAGAGATAAAGGAGCATATAAGCATATCTGAAAAGGGTCTGGCAACTCATTCTTTGTGACGGATCATTTATAAAGTGCACCTAGGGAGAAGAAAGGTCTGTTGGGGCTTTCCTTTGTTGCAGATATATCACTGCCTAGGGAGAACAGGCTCAATTGTCCCAGTAAAATAAAGCTACATCAACATTGCAAATGCATCGTTAGGAGAATGTTTGTCGGGAAGGAGAGGAAAATTTCATAACGCCCATAAAGTTTGCCTTATGCAGTCATGGAGTATTTAAAATGTCATCTGCCATTCTGCACGGAATTTACTGCACTGGAGAATGAATTGCATGAAATGACCATAAAATCTTGTAAATTATCAGGCCAGATTAAAACTCCCAGGCTTGCAGTTTAACGGTCAGCTGAAACAAACCAAGCACAAACTCCCAGCATAAGCCCAGCACTGCCGGTTTTGGTCATGCTTGATCAGTGCGTGCAGTCGTCAACAAGGGATTTGTTAAGGTGGGAGAAGGTGGGAGGTCTTCTGTCACCAGCAGATGTGGCTGTGACCCCCATGCTCGCTCAGCTGGCTTTCCTCATAGCCTTGCTCTGGAATACTCCTCGAGGGAGGTTCTCTCTCTCCATAGCATCCCTGCAGGCCATTTGGCTCAGGTAGCTAGGTAGGCTTTGTCACTGGTGGCCACATTGCATTTTAAAGGATGCGCAAATCCATTGGCAAGTTTAGGTGAAAAATTAGAGCTTAGCAAAGGAGGTATTGTCTACATCTGATGGCAGCAGAGAAACTTCTCAAAAGGAAAAATATGATCCCTAGTGTTACTTAGAAGGTGAGCAGAACTACTGCCAAGGACACTCAACTTGCCGGATCTCAGGCTGAGAGCCTGGAAACTATTAAGAGACAAATGCTGGGGGCTGCCCATGGGGTTTGTCTTCATGCACAAGTTGAGCTCAATGTGTTTCAAGCTCTGGAGGCCCTTTGGCACAACTAGTTGAATGTGCGGTATGGGCAGTGGAGGGATTTGTATCGCTGCCAACATGCAGCTGAAGCTGTAGCCCTAGCGCAGTCCGGGGCCATCACTTGCTGCCCCACGAAGCCGCAGCAGTGCTGTCTCCAGCCCCACCACAGCCCATGTATGGGCCCATGATCCTCATCCTATCCCATTCCCATGGCAGTGCCCAATGCCATCTGTCCTGGAGCTGCCCTGGAGCCCCGCTTCCTCAGGGCTGGGGAATAGGCCCTAGTGTCTCAACCGTGTTGTTGACTGCATTTCCCCTAAATTCCCCACATTTCTCTTGCTCTACTTTGATTAACTGCTCTTGGTAAATCTTAACTAAATGCAGGTTGAACCTTCTTGGTTACTTCTGTAAGAAATCATATGAAGTTATGTGTAAATTCAGACTTCCTCCAACTTTGAAGGTCTTTGCTCTTGCAGCCTGTTTATAATTACTCTTCTCTGTTTTCAGCCATACAGCTACATGGACACAATTCTCCTTTAAAGCATTAAATGATTTTTTTAGGTTCATCAAGCAAGCCCATGAATTAAATAGCTCGTCCTACCATCTCACTCTTAACTGCTCTGTGATTAACTGACACTATCGTGTGTCTGCAACAAATATAAAGGCCACTAAAGTGCTTTTGAGAGTTACCAGTGTGCAGAAATGTTGATGATATTCACTCAGAGATACCCATATATCAGCTGCCTCTAAATATCGGGCACAGGTGTTCTCTTATGCTAGTACTTGTCCAAAACACCTAAGCTTTGTTTCCTTCTCTACAAGAATCCTCTGGTTCTTGAAGCTACAAACTATTTTTTTCCTTTACTTTTTCAAGCATTGATTTCTGGTCCTATCATTCCTATTAGTCCAGTTTTAAGCAAGGAGTGAGTAGCAAAGCTGACTAACGTAGTTTATTATCAGCATTCACACAGCAGGTGGACCCTTGTGACTGAATTTCAGATGTAGAAATATCTCTGAAGTTTCCTTGTCAAAAGAAAGTTCAAAGGGAAGTTGTCCTTCCAGGAACTCCAGGTAGATTTTATCCCTAGGACATGCATGTATGTTCTCTGTACACTGTGCTGCTTAGAAAAGTGCAAATTTCTCACAATTGTAGTTTTATGTATATTTAAGATCACAGAATCATAGAATCGTTAAGATTGGAAGAGACCTTTAGAGATCATCTAGTTCAACCTCCCTGCACATGCAGGGTCACCTAGAGCACGTGGCACAGGATTGTGTCCAAGTGGGTTTTGAAGATCTCCAGAGAAGGAGATTCCATGACCTCTCTTGGCAACATGTCAACTTATCGTCCAAAAGATAAATGGTTTTATCATCTCCGTAGACTAGAATTTTGGAGTGATCACTTTGCAAACTTTCCAGTATTATGCGGGATAGGATCCTGTCTCAACTGAAGTAAATGGATAAACTTTCTGTTAATTTCATATTGTTCTTTTGGAAGATGATATGTAGGCAGGATCGAATTAATGCATCTTTCCCTTGACACGATGTAATACACTCTTTTAAGTAGAGGCATATGAATAATAGCACTAGAAGTGTTCAACCAGCTTTTAAAAAACACCACTTTGGTAATTATTTTCGTGTTGTTTGAAAAATTGCCCGCTGTATATGTGGAGGTGTCTTGTTCCCTACTGCTTCAGAAGGTGTGCATGCCAATATCCACAAATTCGTAACGGTTTTCTCATTGTTTTACATTCTAGGATATTTTAGCCCGAGAACAATATTTATTATTAAGTTGTCACATGAGAAAGAATCATGGATTCACTTTGACTTAGATAATTATATTTGCTACTTTTCCAAATACAAAAATATATTGTGAAAATGTCTTAGAATTTCTGAGTAGGAACTTGTCAAAAAGAAAGTTTCAAAAAGTTTCAAAATCTAGTCCAAAATCTAGTAAGGTAGGCAGTATTATTGTTTACCTCATATGGACACTTATTCTTGATTATCTGCTGATTCCACATCAGTTAATTCCATATCAGATAATACTATATCAATCCCATATTGTTTATATTCTAGGTAGTCCTGCCTAAAAGGTTTCTTAAAAAACTCATATCTCTGGATTGAAATGATGTGACATGATTCAGGTATCATTTTATTATTATCTGTGACTGTGAAGACAAGAAACGAAATTTTTATTACTTACTGTACTTGGCAATAAGAACACTACTGTTTTCTGATGATTGGAGCACTTTAATTGAAAATACAAAGTGCCATTTCACATTCTGTAATTGAATTAAACAGCAAGTTAATAATGTATTGTGGAAACTGCTACCACAATTATTATTGAAAAGCATGACTTTTTTTTAAATACAAAGCAACACGTACAGTAGCAAATAAGAATATTCTGGAAGACACTAATGGATACCTCATACAGAGCAGAACACTTATTAAATAAGAGGCAACTGAAACTCAAAATTGATAAATATGAAGTGATGCACATGGGAAAAACAATCCTAATTTTGCATATGAAATGATGGGCTGTGAGTTCCCATCATCACTCAGAAGTGAAATCTTGGGGTTATGACTCATAGTTCCGTGCAGACATGAACTCAGTGCTTGGTATCAGTCAAAAAGCAATTCAAATGTTCAGAAATATGAGAAAAGGATCAGAGACTAAGCCAGGAACATCATTATGACTCAATATAAACCCATGGCTCACTTGTGGCTCAAATAATGTCTCCTCATCTCAGGAAGGATAGAGCAGAAATGGGAAAAGTTTAGAGGGTGGCAGTAAAGATGATCAAATGCCTATAATGGCTTCCATATCACACATTACTCAATAAAGTTGGATTCCTCACCCTGGGAAATAGGTACTTTGGAAGAAAGGAGTTGTGGTAAAGGTCTACAGAGTACCAAATGCTGTGGAGAGGGCAGAAAAATTCTGCTGTTAATTGTCGCTTCCTGAATGAAGGTGCAATCTGATGGTCATGGGAGTCACAATCCAAACAAACCCAAAAGAGGTTGCTCTCCTCACAGAAGGCAGACAGCCTGGGGAGGTGGAAGACCTGACAAAGTCTTTCCCAAAAGACGCTGAGAAAACTAGAGGTTTCCGGATGGCCTCAGGGAGACTCTACAAGCTTGTGAAAAAGAAAAACATGGGGAAATCACAGACAGCCTGGCACTCCCCTGAGCTAAGAACAGTTGGATGCTGGAAAACTATTAAGTGGGAAAAATCTTATATATTTACTCTGCTCTTACACTCCTCTGCAAGCACCCTCACATGGCTCTTGTGAGAGAAAGCACAGGGCTAGCTGAACCTATAGTCTGACCCAGTATGGTCACTTTTATGGTCTTATGTTAAAGAGTTTGGCTTAAAGGGTATTGCAGCTGAATTTGGGGTTTTTGGTTGGGCAATTGATATTTCAAAGTCTTCAATCTTCCATAGAATCATCCCGCTTCACCCACAAATCCCACTGCCTTAAATGTTACATTGCCTGATTGACAAACGAGTGAAACAAATGCACAAAAGACAAAAAGAAAAGCCTTTGAAGTATTCTGAAGTTCCTGGCTGCTGCCTAAGATCTGATTGCTCCCTCTTGAATCATTCATTTTGCATCAGCATTAGTTCAGAACTTTACTTTTCAGTGTACAGAATAAGATTACTATTACTAGTAAGAAGTTACTAGTTCATTAAACCTTATTTTGTATTTAAGAACTCCTTTTTCAATGTACCAAAACAAAGCATAAAGATGAGACTAAAACCCAGATAAAGAAAGAGGGACATTTACCACTATCCAGAAGCATACAGGCATCTTTTATAATATGTTGTAGCTTTGCTTCTGTTTCCCATTTTTAATAAGCTACTCATATCTTGTTCTCCCAACGCATCACACTGGCTCAGTGGTTAAGAAGGCTGATATGTGCCTGGGGTCACATAAGCACCTTAAAAAGCCACACTGAGGCATAAGGTGTTGGCTCTGAGCACCTACTCAGAGCAGCCACTGGCATCTTCTGCAGATTCTTAACTGTCGAGACTGCCTGTAGTCTACCTTTAATTTGGCAAGGTAAGTAGCAATCATCAGGCTTCTTTTCCTGAAAGCATATTGCTGTGTAGGAATATCACCACAAAACAGATGACTGATCCTTTCTTGATACAGAAAGGCAACTAAAAATAACATTCTTTTCTCTCTCCTTTTTCCCTCTTTTCCTTAAACAGTATCCTTTGATCTAAGTTCTTTATGAACCAGCAAAGATCTGCTTATTTGGTGGATTGATCTGTTTTTCAGAGATGATTTTTCTCTTCTCTGAGTGAGGAGCTTATTGGGGTTCCTTGGTTCTCGATGCGTTTGCTGTGATCTACTTGCCCTCAGCATTTGGCGCTCTCTGGACAGATAGCATGCTTAAAATCAACAGAAATATGGAAAATACAACAACTCAAGTTGACTTAGAGGCCAAGTAAATGAGCAAATTCCTTTTACAAGGAATACTTTCTCAGTTATCCCAGAGAGTATTTTGATAGCATATGGTGTAATACTGGTTTCATCTGCTTTATAGTTGGTGCAAAAATATGTTCAGTGTTTACATATGAAGTCATTTTTGATCAAGAACTTTTCTGTTGCTTTAGTTTGGAAATTCTTTCTACAGGTTTTGTCTAGTCCTTTATGCCTCTCTAGGTGGTCAAGGGACTCTCTGACCTTTTTTGCAGTGAGTCCCTCTCAGTTTCAGAGTTATCATTAAGGGTCCTTGTTCAGGCATCAGGACAGTATAATACTAACAAGTTGTTTGGAAAACAGTAGCCAGCTTGGCATAACTGTAAAGCAGCTAGGATTAGATACTAACTAGCTCTGTAATATTGCATTATATTCCATTGCATTAAATGGACCACTTAACGTGTTTATGTGCGTGTGGGGATATGTAGTTGGATAGCTGAAATGCTGATCGCGTATTTGGCACTTAAATATCTGATGCTTGTTTGTAATTATTATACTAGGGACATTATTTGTGCATATTGCTCTGATATGCACGGGTCCTTGCAATAGCTCTCTTGCTCGTAATCACACATCTTTCTGTGACCTGTTAAGCCCATATTCAGGCATTTTGACGTAAATGTGGATCGCCAGAAGTGTCAGATTTTTTACATTAAGTGAAACTTAAATTGTGCATAGGCCAGGCAAGAAATGTGTCTGTGCCGGCCCTGTTTCTGGGGAAGCAACAAATGGAGGCACCAAGTCCTGTATCCCAGGAGTCGCTGCCATGGTGGGAGCTGCCTGCTGGAAACAGCTTTGGAGAAGTGCCCTGTAGCAGTGGCAGTATTTCTGCTCCTGAAAACTCCTGTTTGAAACAAAGTTCTCTCATGCAATGTGGCAGAGAAGTGACTTGAAGGAATTCACTCTGAGGTGGCTATGTTTGTTATTATTCACATACCTTTTAAGGAAGGATGGAATTACTTTTCCTCTTACAAATTTATGGGGAAAAAAATTCTTAACAGAGTGCTCTGATGACTGGATTGGAGGAGAAATATTAATGTTGATTTCTGCTGTCCATCACCCCCAAGAAACCCTATGAACTTATATGGCAGCCACAGAAGGCACATTGAAAATTCTTCATTTATAACCCCTTTCAATTTAGGATGGAAGTATACATGCTGCAGAAAATTGGGTGACTCACATACAGAGGAAAATGATTATTTTTCACCCCCTGACATGAATTTTATTTATCCCAAGCAAAGAACATGGCAGGAAGTAATCACCGTTCATTTCACATCTCTGTGTGTACCTCTGTGCAATCTGCCAGAGCTGAAAGAAAATATGAAATAAAAAATAGAATAAAACAAAAATATTCTCAAGGAAGGGTATAGCTCTTTTGAGGAAGTCATGTTCCAAAGTGCAATGGCCCAAGACAAAACTTAAAAGGGCAAAAGGTTGGTGGCTGTGAAACACTTCCGTGAGTGTAAGAGATCTGTGTTTATAGCTCCACTTTGCTACAGCCTTTCTTTGATGTAGCTAACAAGATCTGTGCCTTTGTTTTTGATCTGTGCAATGATGATAATATTTCTTTCTTCTACTTAACTTATGAGCTCTTTGGAGTAGTGACAGGGATTGTATCTGGCCATGTACATACAGTGTGGTTCCTCTGGGCGTTATTGTAATTAGACTAATCTTTCTGGTGCATATAATCTGCCAGAAGGAAAACTATTCAGTAGGAATGAGAGCAATGATATTAAAAGGATATTACTATAAAAGAGGATATTTCCTAAACCCTAGGAAAACTCCTAGGTACACGTTAACGGGCTTGTTGTAAAGAAGGATCACTTGGCAGCCTGGGTTCCTTTAATGGACCTTACCAAGTACAGTAAACCTCACCATCTGCTGCACCCTCTAATTACCAGGAAGTAAAGGACACTCTTCCCTGCTGCACCACACAAAGAAATTTCGATGTGTATGTTACTTATCCAACGTAACATACATCTGTTGTGTTCGCTCATATTTTAGACACAAATCTGGGCCTTGCCTTGCCTGAGAATGTACATCCTTTGCGCTCCCTTGGCACGTGCATGGTCGGACTACCGGGTAAGTGTTTTACAATTGCTTTCTCTTTTTTTTTTTTTTTTTTTGAAATATCAAAGACATTTTGTTGGTAGTCTGCCCCTATGTTTATTTGTGGCAGGACTGTGACACTTTTTAAACATTAAGTATAAGGTGACTTCACAAAAAACAAAAACAAACAAACAAACAAGTCAGTCCTGGAAAGTCTTCAGACATCTTTCAAGGGATGGTTCCTACAGAAAGAACAAATGAGAGACAAAATAAATCACTGTCCTTCGTAGGAACCTTCCCCTTTCTCTGCCCTCAGTGTGGCTGATAGGAGTGAGTGAGTGTCCTCCTCATGACCCCCAGCTTTGAGCCGTCTCTCAGAAGTAGCTGAGACTCGCTGTGGGAAGGAAGCATTTCTTCTTTCTCATACACTTGCGGAGAAGGCAAAAGATGTGGCACCAAGCAGGCTTGTGGATACTTAAAGCAGAAATAGCTGAGGAGATGTTCTAAAGGCAGTATGATCAGTCGGTGAATTAGCGTCTTCTGGCTGGTCGTTCAGCCACATGTTGTTCAGCAACTTCAGCAACATGTGGCGCCATAAAGTATGGTTGGTGGAAACGTGGCCCCACTCCAGCTTTCCAACTTGGTTCTCTCTGTGGAGATAAGTTCCTCAGCTACTTCCAAGACCTCTTTCCCCACCAGGAAAAGGGGTAAGTTATGTGAATGTCATGGCCATTTGTGCTGCTGCTGAACTGGGCCACTGATTTAGTAAGAGCTGCTGCTTGAGACACGACTGCACATTTGTCATTCTTCTTGCCAGTTTTGCCAAACTGCCCCAGCAGCGTAGCCATCTTGAGCTAATTTCTGACCTTTTTTTATAACACAAAGGTTTTGCCATAAAACATTTGCACAGAGAGAAGGAAAAGCTCCTTTCAAGATTACCTCTTCCTTACTGTGTCAGGGAGCAGGAAGGGGAGCTGGGGCCCGAGAGTGGCAGCAAGGCAGGCAGAGCTGTGATCTCATGTGAAGTCTTTTTAAAAATAGAGAAGACAAGGTCTTAGGCTTGCTGCTAAGTTTATTCTTATTGCTAATGGTGTGTTATTTTGGTGTGTTTCCACAGCGAGTTCCAAGTGCATTTCAATTACAAGCTTCTGAAAACCTGTGAGTACCTTATGAACCTGCAACTTTAAAGGTCCATTGATTTCAGTCCAGAGGATCACTGGTGAGACCCAATCCCACAGGTAACAGAGTTTCTAACACTTCACCAAGGCAACCAGTCATGCTCATATCAAGAACAGTAGCTGGTGGGCAAACAAGAGCAGATGTTTTAGAGGCGTTCGGTCGTGCTTCAAAGATTTCAGGTGTCTTTAGGTGTAAAGGCAAACACAATTCACTTTAGAGAATACATAATATTATAGCTAAGAGATGCTTTGGGAGCCAATGAATTTATGGACTCAGCAAACTTCTCAAACCTTCCTATTTCTCTGACTGCTCCTTTAGCCTGCCTGGTTTTCCATTGCAATGGCAGGGTCCTTTTCCATATTTGCCTCCTTTCCGGACTCTCCTTTCTTTGCTAGGGAATCACAGATCTTTAAGTCCTGTCTTTAAAATATCTTACATTGTTTCAAGAGATATTATTGTCCTTTTTCATGTCAGCTTCTGACAGCTGACTACTGTCAAAGGTGCTGTGTTACAAAGTCTTAATTCCAAGGCCATGTCATTAGGTTTAGGTGTCTGCCATGTGCTAATGAGTAGGGTCTCTCTCCACTCACAGACAAAAAATCCAAATACTTACTGCTATTGCAAATGTGCCAAAAAGGTCCTCATGCTGAATCTAGGAAGGCTACTAATTCAAATAGGGCATTTGCAGCTGTTGATTGCAGCTATATTAAACAACTCTTTATGAACTGGAATACAAATTTAGTTTTCCTGGTAATTATATAATTATACACGGAAAAAGAAAAGTGATTTCTATACTAATAACTTCTTGGTTCTTTACTATTTGACAGTGACTATTTTTCTTTACTATTTGACAGTGAAGGTTTTGGTTACTTTGTCCATTAAAATAATCCAAAAACCCAAACAATTGTGGCACACAATACAAAATAGAAAATGCCAAGTCTCACAGGAGTTAATGCAGGCATAGGCTAGAAAGGTAACAAAAATAATTTTTAATGTGCATTATTAGGAGAAAGAAGTGCTGGACAAGTCATGGAGAGAAGGGAAAATTCTTATCAGATATAGGAAAAACTGAAGTGTTTAAGTGCCTTTTGTGCTTCTGTTTCAGTAACCAGGATAAACGTGGCCAGATGGCTAACACAATGAACATCAGTGACAGATGGGTAAGTGCTCTAACTAGTGTCAGAAAAAAAAAAGAAAAAAAAAAACAGGTTAGAGATGCTTGTGAATTGGCTGGGCCTGATGAAACTCACCCCAGAATACTTAATGAGGTGCCTGAGCCTGTCCCTGCTTCTTCAGGAAGGCATGGAAGGAGGATGGGGCTGCAGAACATGGGAATGGAAAACTGTAGTCGTGTTTTTTTAAAGAGGAGAGAAGCAGAGAAGCAAGAAGGGAGAAGGGAGAAGACCTCTGAGAATCATGGCACAATCAAATAGCCTAACTTTTTAACCCAGAAAAGTACAAATAAGGGAAGCGTTTAGCAAGAACACAAAGCATCTCTTGAAGAGAGGAAATCATACCAAACCAACCTAATTACCTCCTCTGATCTCATGGAATAGGGGATAGACAGATACTTTCAATAAAACTTCTGATGTTGTCTCTGCTGATTTTGTCTCTGATATTGTTCCCTTGGCTCCAAAACAGCCAAGGAAACATGGCCTAGATCTAACTGCTACGGAGTGGGTATGGTTGTTTGGGGCAACTGGAATAACTGGAATGGGGTTGGAAGGATCTGGACATAATCCACCCTCCTTCCACAAGGCAAGTGTTATCTGCTGGATTGTTTATTCGTAATAGACATTTTTCTAATCCTGAAGATTTCTGCTGAAGGAGACTCTATAATCTCACCAAAGAGTCAAGTTCAGTTCTTCACTACACTTACTGTTCTCCCAAAGTCTCACCTAAGACTTTGCTGCAGTTGAAGCCTACTACTTCTTGATTTATCCAGACAATAACAATAGATAATTTTCTGTCTTCTGTGCAGAAATCTTTGATGTAACAGAAGATGGGACAGAGCTGCTATTGAGCCACCCTGTTTTCTATTTTATAGCTGACTGTTCCTTTTTAAGCATTATATGTTGTGCTCATCTCCATCAAATGTCAGCTTGCTTCTTTCTCAACCCACGTCTCCAAGTTGTCAGTATCTATTTGAATCATTTTTTTTCACTGATTTTATTTTTCTGTCCCCTTCCCCATCTCTCTGGGGCATTTGCAGTTATTTATTTCTGTATGATGCTTGTCTTAAATAAATGGGATGTGATCCAAGAAGGACCACTGTAAAGTGCTATGCATAAATCATCTGTATAGAGATATGGTTAGGGAGGAACTGTTCTCTAAAACTGGATCTAAAGGGTAGGAATTGTACTGGACCATAATTTAAACGTGAGTCTGCAGTGTCATATATGGGAGATCAGAAATCAAAAAAAAATCTCATTAAGGATGGTTAAAGGAACTAATATTGTTAAAAATGGAGGATATTAGAAGAGAACATCTTCAAGTATGTAAAAGGTTGTGCAAACAGAAAATAATAGGCTGCTTCCTGAGTCTACTGGGAATAGGTCACAAGTAATGGACTTTAACTGTGATAAGGAAAATTAGGCTTAGACATCAGGAAATATTTTATGTCAAAAAGGACAACTAAGTAACTAGGCATAGGATGTGCTGAGGGAGGTGGTGGAATCTGTTGAAATGCCACTTAATTCAGTGAATTTTAGAAATCACTAAAAAAGAATCTCTGAGATGTACTCAAGACTTCAGTCCATGCTACCTCATCAAAGAAATAAGTGCCTTACAAAGTAGCATTATTCAGAAGTTTGTAGCCTGAGGATATAAGATGTGAACGGTGTGATTGCTCTGCACCAGTGCAGGTTCTGCTTCACAGTACAGCCTATTTTGGGTAGAGTTCATCTCTCCAATCAACGTGAAAACTGAAATTCTTTATTTTGGGAGTTTAAGTGCAGCCTTCTGAACTATTTTGCATTGCTTATTATCTCCTTTAAACAATACTTGTTCTAGCCAAGCTCTGGTGGGAGCCAGTAAGACATAGTTTGTGGGGTTTTTTTTAATCAATGAGTGTCTTAAAAAATCCTGAATGAGTACATCAAAACATACATGAGCTAAAATCATAATATTAGCTAAAGTAAAACACTCACCCACACTCTCTTAAATGCTCTTTAAGTGTTGTTCCTATAGCATAAGTAATATTCAAATATTTTAAGTAGTTATTTTCACATTAAAAATAAAACAAACTTAAAGAGTAGTAATGTTGTATTATCACACTATAAAGTTGCAATACATGAGAAACAGCTGCAAGTAATAGATGGATTTGTTCCAAAGGGTGAAACATCCTCATAAAAACTGAACACATGCCAACATGCAGAAACACTTCTGTCTTTATGACCATCACACTTTCTCATTTTAAGCAGGTGATTTAGAAAAGTGTGATGAAATCTAAATTGACAGCAAAAACATCCAGTACCACAGGGAAATGATATGACACAACTTTTGCATTTTCTTGCTTTCCTTCTTTTCACAACATGATGTTTGCTTGCACAGAATAACTGTCTTGTCAAAATGAGATTTCAAAGCTCTTACAGATGATGAGGAAACCTTTTCTACAGCAGTTACCTGAATTTTCCATCTTTTTGTTTCCCTCTAACAAATACACAAACAAACAAAAGAGCACATCCTGCCTTAAAACAATCCTTGTTCTCTTGAAGTACAATATTAGAGCTTTTTGGAAGATATCAAACTCTGAAAGTGATGTTCAGGTTCTTTTTTGGCCATTTGCCTAATTGTAAACTGAAGTTATACTTGTATACTACAGTATAAAGTTATGAGAGTAATTTATCCACATGCTAGCTCACTTTCTTGTATGACAGCATTTCTTTTGTTATTTCAAAATGCAATTGGTTCTTGCCTCACTGCTACCTGATCTGAGGTGTATGAGGAAAGTTTTCTGCATGCTTAAACCCTGACACTTGGCTTTAGTTTTCATTAAACTAGAATCTTGTTTTTAGACAGTTTGTCTTTTAAATATAAGGTATATGATCTGACTGTGCAATATAACTATTTTTTGTGGTATATGTATATATATATATACATATAATAAATCCTACAGAGTGAGCAGCTAATTAAATACTAATATGTCGTACAGCAAGAATTAAACAAAAGCAAGTTCTCAGGAAGAAATCAGGTGGTGAATGGCCATTACTTGTTCATTTATGTAACAAGTGATGTGGATTGTAGCATTTAGATGATTTTCAGCTTAGTTTGCGAACCTGAATAAAATCTCCACAGGTTTTGGATTCCCCTTCTTATGATATGCTTCTGCTCTTCAGAAAACCAAGACTCAAATTGACTTCAGGAAGTAATTCCTAATGTTAAAATACACTTAAGCTTTATAGTTTTTGAACTCAAGGAACTAGTTCAGGAAGTAATTCCTAATGTTAAAATACACTTAAGCTTTATAGTTTTTGAACTCAAGGAACTAGTTCAGGAAGTAATTCCTAATGTTAAAATACACTTAAGCTTTATAGTTTTTGAACTCAAGGAACTAGTTTTTTAAGTAGCTTATTTAATAATTTCACATATTGCATTGCTTTTTTTCCCCCTCTAAAATGTATTTCAAAATGTGCATTCAAATCTTTGTAGAAGATTATTAGATGGTGTTTTATTTTCTGTTTTTTTTTTTTTTTTTTTTTTGCCTTTGTCTGCAAAGATTTTGGAGAACATCAGAAGGGCAATGGTAGGTATCAGTGACAGCCAAGCCTGCCTATGAGTGTGCAGAGAGATGTTTGTAGTTCTTACTTGAATGTTTAGAAGCAACAAAACCCCTCTGTACTCTGCCTTGAACATTTGTAAAGATTAGTATTAACTTAAAGAAATGAATATTCAGTTGAGTAGAGTAGGGGAAGACTCATCTCAGTTCAAGCTGGAAATGAGCCCGCCTGTCAAGGGATCATTTTCATGTAGGGCTTTGGCAACAGGATAGCTGGTCACTCTTGAGAAAAGCCTTTCCTAAGTTTGCTCTCTTGTTATATATCAGGAGTAAGTAGTAAGAGCAGAGATCTGGAAAGATTTATATGGTCGATTGAAAGTGGCAAATGAGAAATTTGAATTCATAAGAGTTATAAGAAAAAATCACTGAAAAAAAATAAAAAATGAGCTCAATGTGAGCCAATGAACAGGTAAAAGCCCTGATTTTAGTGGTAGTATTTAAATATTCTAGAGCAAGAACCAGGTAAGCAAAGGAAAACTGTGGTAGGTACCTAATGAACAGAAATAGGTAGGTTTTGGATTAATATATTTTCAATAGAGGCAAAAAATGGGCTGGACTTTAAATGAATCTGAGAATATAATCACCAGAAAAAAAATATATTTTTATTGGCTTAGATATTAAAAAATATACCGAATCCAGGATCGTTAGGAATCTCAGCTTACCCTTAACATGTTGGGTCTTTGCCTGTTGATGGTCTGTTGGATTCATGCGTCTAAAAAAAGAAGTCTTTTTCAGACTGCATACTGTCGTGTTTCCTCCTGTTGTTGAAATATACAATGTGTTCAGGCTGTATATGCTTGTACAATACATGAATATATTCTAGCAGTTATGTTTATAAACAGATGCAAGTGTCTGGCAGGATGGATCATTATTTTGGGGCTCAGATGTTATTAATTAACACTAGGAATGTTGTGAAATAAGCTTGAAATCAGATCTCCCCTCTCCTGATACAGTGTGAATGGTTAAGTGCTCTTCCTATCAAATATTAATAGAAGGAAATCCTTTTTTTACTACATTTTGAAGCAGTGTGAATAATCAGTCATTAGAAATATGTTTGGATGATAAAAAATCCATAGAAAGCCCTGAAGAATGCTGCTGTTTTTTTCTGTCATCTCTGATTTTATTTGGCAGAAGGCTGTAAGATGCCAAACTCGCTGAACAAAATCAGCTTCTGAAATATCTGTGAAAGAGTTACAATTTCATTGCTGTTTTTTTTTTCCTTCTCATACTTTAAATGCTGTTTTGTGACTTGTTATTTACAGTTTTATAGGTAATGAGAACCTGTTAGAGAGATGCTCCATGCAGAGAAGTGCTACCACCTTCATAGCCCTTCAGCCCTTCAGCTGCTCTGTTAACAGATTGCTTGAACAACACTCATTTGCTCAGTAATAAAGACCCAAGTGCAGATACTGTTGTATTGCATCAGGCCAGAGGCCTGCCCAGCCATAGATCCTGTCCAGTGATGCTTAAGTGAAGATGCTTGGGAAGAGCTTGAGAAAAAGCAAGGAATCCTGCAATCCTACCGTGTTCCAGGAAACGGCTATTAGGGAATGCCTGAATTGTTTTTGGAATATTGTTACCAAATAGCACTGAGAGGTCTATTTTCCATGAGGCTGTTGGAAGTCTTTTATAAGTTTGGTGTCAACAGTATTGTTTGACATTATTATGTACCAAACCTGCCTTATCTGCTGCACTTGAAACCTAATAATTTTCCTTTGTTTGATTACATGTTAATACATGATAATATTCCACTAGATATAGGAGATATGAATTAGAAAAAAAATATACACTGTGCTTCATACCTAGATTTTGTTAGTCTCCATGCCTAAGTGGGCAATACTATCTTTCATACAGATTGCATATTCCATGTCTCTGGTAATTTCTGTTACTTTTCCCTGACCGTAATGAAAGTCTAACCTTTTCAAGATGAATTGACTGAAATTGCACATGGAGAATGAAATGTGTGCCCTCAAGAATTGCACATTATCATAGGGTTTATTTTTATTTTATTTTGTTCTAAATAATTTGTTCATGTTGTTTGATTGTTTGACTACTGAGTTTGAATTTATTTTTCCCACAGAAAAATAATCTACAGAATATTGATGCTTTTTTGCAAAATTGTCGCTCTTTTGCACGCAGTAGTAACAGCAAGAACTCGTTGCTGGTACAGAGTTCAGGATGCTTTTCTCTGTGTGCATTTCTCTGTGTTTGCTGCTCCTGCATAGTATCTCCTGCCTTTTCCTTGTGTAATCTCCTTCTCAGTAACAGACACGTTGAGTGTGGCAAGGAGACGAGAGGCAAACTGCATCTTCAGAACTCTGCTTTCTTCAGTGCTTAAGCACAAGGAGCAAGGAACAAGGAGCAATTAAGCTAATTCACTGTAGCAGGAAAATTTTACTTATCCCTCCTGCAGACTTCTCAAATTTTACATGTCAGTAAAGTTTTTGAAGTTCTTAAATATTCCTTGATACGGAATATACTATCATGCTGTTCAGCTCCACCTTCCTTCCCTAAAGTCCTGAGAAGTCATTTGTCAGAACAACTGCAGCTGAATTTGGAAGAGCACAAAAATTAATGAAACATCACTGTATGAATGAGGACCTCTTCTGGCTGTTTCCATGAGCTTTCCCATTAAAAACGATGCTGAAAGTATCTGGGTCAGAGAAGTGCAATAGAAGATAACAGTGTGTACCAGAATGGTACTAAAATAATCCTAGTCCCTGTTGTCACACTCTTTAAATGGATGGGTGAATGGCCTCTGTGGTCTGAATATTTAATATGCTTGGTTTTCAAGGCACCTGGTATTTTGCAGCTTGTTTTAACAGCTTGTATCTTAGTTACTTTACGAGGTATTATTGAAATAGGTGATGTAAGTCAGTACCTGGGCAGAACACTTACAGGATTCAAAGGCAGTGACCTATGAAAAAGAGCTTGCAGTAGCCTGCTAAGATATAACATACAAGATAGGTTTTTTTTTTAATCTACAGAGAACCATGTCATGCCCCAAAACAGATCTCTCTCTCCCCTCTTGGATTTCTGAAAAGTAAATATGTGCAAGTCTGTATAAAGTAGTAGAAGAAAATATTACAGAATAAAGTCAATTTCCATAGTCCAGAGCATCTTTTTGAAATGTTTATCATAGTAGTTCAGATGCTCAGCAAACCAAGTGCCGAGGCTTAGATCCCACTGCCTTTACTCATGTAAATCACTGTTGCCTTAAAATGGAGGGTTTTGTGTAAGTGAGAAAGGTGGGATTTTGTCCCCTCAACCCCTTCCCAAAGTAAAACAGACATCTGCTAAGGGTCATTCAGAGACTGTCAGCAAAACATGGTTGGACATGTCTTTACTGACCTAGTGACAGACGTGTGGCAGTGACATAGTGTGGTAGTGTGGCATTGAAATGGCATTTAGACCCTGTCCGGGCAAAGCAGCCCAGAATTAAGCAGACCCATTCTGGGCATTACGGAGTTTCAAACCCAAATGTGAGGGTTTTATGAGAAGTTATGGCTTCCCTTTCCTTTCTGGCTACAGACTGACTAGGACACTAAATACTTCTCCTTCATGAAAGTTCAAGGTACACATTTCCTTTCAAACAGTGAAGCACATGGAGCATAACTTTCACATTTTACAGGCAATTATTATAGCTAGTTACTGGCTCTACTAGAGCACCAAAGGCTCCAACCAGGTTTTGAAATACTTTGTGCTGAACACACTACTGACTTCGTTAAAAGAAGCTTCTTGTCTGAAACAAGGTGATGAGGTCACTTAATAAGAAATAAAGAAAATAAAGAGTTATGATAGTTTTATTTCATTTTTCTTTTTGTTAGCATACTTTTACAAGATTATTTATTGCATATGTCATGGAAGTGCCTGTCAGAATTTCCCATCAAATTAAGTTTCGGTAAAAATGTAGTGTAGTTTGTTCCTGAATAGTAAGCAATAACAAGTGTCCAAATGATTACACAGTAGCAAGCAATCCATTACAAGATATTATCTTTTTAGTTTCAACAAAACCAAGATTACATTTTCAATTTGTGGCTCTCAGAGAAAAACTTGCTCTTCAGCTAAGTAGTGCAGCATTATTTTGCAGCTTCTCCCAAGCTGGTCGTTTTGTAATGATGGCACAGCATTAACATCACTGGATTAATATTTTTATTAGACAATTGCAAATATTTCGCCCATCTGAATCATTAAGCTTTTTGGGAGCTAGGGAGTCCCTGTTTTATTTTGCAGTCGGAGGTTTTTGATGCCTCCTTCTGTAACCGTGTCTTGTCCTTGACAAATGCAAGATGGAATAAAGGCTAAATTGCAATTCCATTTCTGAGCTTGAAATTTTAACATGTTTTCTGATTTCAGTTTTCAGAATTTGAAGTCTTTGTTTTTTTAAATTTAAATCTGTCAAACTTTATACTCTTTAGGCTTTATTCTTCTCAGATGACAGGAAAGTAGGTGGTATGGTAGCAGGAAAGAAAAAACATTTGCCTATAAGAATATTAAGAGGTAGAATGAGAAAGGAAAATGTAGGGTAGAAAAAACTGGAAAGATAAATGAAGGCATGAGCTGGAAGAAAAAGCTAACTGAGAGGAGGCAAAGCCTGGTCTGAAGTCCGAGCCTGGGGTTTCTCAGCTGAGTAGTAGATGACAGTAGCCTGTTGGCTACTTTCTGCATGTTGTTGCTTCTAAACTGCTGAAGTCTCCTTCGCTGGAAAGCATCCCTACTTCCACCTTTTCCATTCTGCTGCCTGGCTCCTGTAAATGGGATTTCTCCAAGGACTCCAACAGGAGTGGGAAAGAGCGTTATCTCATGTTAGACATGGAGGGATAGCACAGAGTGCCAGCAAGTCTTGGAGAGAGCAGATCATCAGAGCTAACTTTCTAAATGCTCAGATTTTTTGTTTGTTTCTTCTGGATTCATTATTTGCTTAAAATACCAAATTTGTTAATTTGGCATTCTGAACTTGACAGTGTTTTCTCTTCGGGAGTAGATTTTTACACTGATTAGATTTTCTATATTTTACCACTTCTCAAGGGTTTACTTGTGTGTGTGTCTGCATGCATGCACGTGTGTGCGTCTAAATCTTGGCAAAACTACTCAACGATGAGCAACTTGAACAGCTGCAAACTCTCTGAACGCTGGAATTATTCATAGCACATAAAGGAAGAAAACCTCTTAAAAATAGTTCAAATATAACACAATTATAGAAGGATCAGACTTGAATTTTTGATTTGAATGAACAAATTCCTGAAGGAGTCTATAAAATGGGAACATAGGTAAATGGAATTATCTCATGGTCCTTTTGCATTTAAATGAATAAGCAGAATTTGCACAAAAAGGTTTTCACACAGAGATCTCTTTGCACTTAACTGCCAGGAAAATTTATCTGTCTGTTTGCTCTCTGTATAATGATGTAAAAAGGAATTCTGTGTAGACGTGGTGTTACTGGGAGAACACCTTGTGCGGCCCAAGTCCTTAATGTGAAAGGTTAGAAATTACTCCTATAGCTACAGAATTACTCACATATCTCAATGGCACACTAATTCAGAGATCATCCTTTTCAATAAAGGGATTAAGCCAGAGGGAATATTATAATCCTGAAAAGACTACATCTAAATCTAACACTTTAGCTTTAGCCTTGTTTAGACAGATTTTTAAATGTGACCAGTGCTATTTATGCTTTAAAATGTTATGTGAGCTAAGGAGTAAGTTCACAGGCCAAACATTTTAAAAGGAAGAAATTTCTGTACTCTTTCATCCTACGGTAATACCTTTAAAAGTTTGTATTGACATACTACAGGTTACACTGTTGTCCACAACTATGCTGCTTGCCTTCACTGCATCAAATAGCAAGTGACAACTCTCAGAACAAAATAACACTTATGAGTATATTTTATTCATAGGAAATTCACATGTTCAATTTTGGTTTGCCTCAGGCAGCCAGCTGGGGTGTAAACTGAGCATGCCGTGGCTTCACCTTACACCTGTTCTTGCAGACAACATGCTTTAATGATGGGTTCTTTCTCAATGACACCAGTTAGCAATATATGACTAATATGTAGGAAATGATCAAGCTTTCCATTCTCCCTGTGGATGTCCTGCTAATTTTCACCAGATCAGAGAGGGGTAATATTGATTAAATCCATGACTTCAGTCCTGTCTTCAGAACCATGTTGGGCATTGCTCTGGTACGGAAGGAAGAGTGAGCGTGACTCTGTCAGACACACTGTTCTGCTGACAGCAAGACATGGAGAGGCATGCAGAGCCGAGAGCTGCTACATAGTCTCTTTGCATGAGTTGTGTCTTCATAGAATACAACCAACACAGTACCCGATAAAAGCCAGGAGTTCTGATAGGAGAGCAAGGATGTTACATTTTCATATTCTTGTGCAATTGAATTGTTTAACTCTTTGCCATGACCTTTTGTTGTACAGCATTTTATTTTACTTTATTTTGATTTGGTCTGGTTTTGAAGAGTAAAAGTGTAAGTGCATTAAAAAAAAAATGAAAAGGATGGATAAAAATGTCAGATCTCTCAATGAGCATTTTTTGTACCTAGAGACACAAATGCNATTTTGTTTTGGTCTGGTTTTCAAGAGCAAAAGTGTAAGTGCATTAAAAAAAAAAAATTGAAAAGGATGGATAAAAATGTCAGATCTCTCAATGAGCATTTTTTGTACCTAGAGACACAAATGCGACTTTTAGCTCATCAAGTCCCTGAATCTGCTGGGCGCAGATGAAGTATTTACTGGATCTGTTGGTCTGTTTGACCTACAAGTCGACTTAAACAAGTGTCTGAGATATGCCCAGTGAATGATGAAGTTCAGAGATTCAGCACTGCTTCAGCCTCTTTTAACACTGCCATTGCACTGAGGGACCAGGACATGCCAGCATACCTGACAGCACATGTGAAGGCACTTACCAGTCCCAGTCTAGGTCTCTTGCGTAGGAAGAGGAGCATGACTTATTACTGTCCCATATGTTATATTCTATGCGGTATGCAAATATATAATAGATGAGGCAGAGATCAGAAGCTGGTTCCAGTATCTTACTACATTCAAGGTTAGGAGCATGATTCAGAAACTCAACAGACGCTGTGACTCAAGTAACTGCTGATGCACTTGGCAGCACGTCTCTATGTACAAACACTAACAAGTACATTTTCATTTCTGTGCACAGGGAATTTGGGCATGAAGTTTCTGTTTCCTACCAGAAATGGTAGCTTAATTCTTCATGCACTAGTCAGAAACTACCAAAACTCAGGGGCACAGACAGAGGGAAAGGTCTATCTTGACTGCCAAAACGACAATATCTACATATTATAATGACCTATGCCTTAACAAGTGGGATAAGAAATATCTTGTCTGAGGGCAGCTGAAGAATTGCTGAAGGTGATCACCATACAGTCCATTGGTTTAAATGCTCTGTCTCTGTCAGCAAGCATATAGAGACTTAAGACAATTTCTATGTAGCTAATAACCTTTTTCCATAACCTTGTCCGGCCTTTTCTTGAACCATATGGTTTCTTAATAGATACAAAATCCAGTGAGAGAGAATTCCCTAGCCCGATTATCTGTTTTTATGAAACAAAGAAACAAGCAAACATAAAGCTCCTTTTGGTTCCATTCCCTCACTACTCATTTCGTTTGATGTCTCCCAATTCTTGTTCTGGAAGCAGCAGTGAAGAACCACCTCAGAGAATCTCGAATGATTTCAGTTTGCAACTTCTGTTTCAACTTTTCATTCATCCCGCCTGATGCTCCTGGTTAGGCCTGTCACCACTGAGATATGGGGCCTGGGTGCTTCTGCTCCAGTAAATTTCATATTTCTATCTGAACTCTCTTATATTGGCAGGATAAGTTAGCAGGTTACAGATAGCAGTACCCAGAACAGAGTGAGGAAAGCATGTGCAATCAGAAATGTTTTAATTTGTTGTATTGGCAGGCTGAAAACACACCCACACAGGGCCACAAGGAGGCGGAGAGCAGTCTCATGATTCAACACAAAAATAGCTCCCGAATGGCTCATTCAGGATCCTTGTGTACATGTGCAGAAATGGGAAGGGCAAAGGCCCACTGCTGCGTTACTGTGGCAGGGTGACCCGAGTGGGACCCAAGCACAGGCGTGTGTGTTGTGAACATTAACCTGGGGGGAAAGGGGGTTGTCAGCCAATCCAGGTGCTCAATGTGGGTAATTTCTTTAGGGAAGCAGTACTTCCAGTGTGAGCAAGTGCAGAATGAGGGCTCCTGAAAAAGCTGAGAGATTTGCTGACATTTTGGATGTATTTACCTCCCCGGAACCTCTCTCTTCTCTGCCCTTGCTGGCAGTTTGGAGGAACTCTGGTGCAAAAGACTACTCTTTGCTTCACCGTATCCTTCAGAGTTTTATTACTAACTGTAAAAGTATGGATAAAATAACACACTTTTCCTCTCTATGGGCTGCTTCCAACTGATGTTGTGTTAGCTTAGGCATTTTCTCTGTAATTTTGAAAAACTTCCCTAGGTTAGGGGGTATTTAAAAATGAAGCAATGTGTCTAGATGTCTGGTGTGAGCCAGCCACAGTGTTCTGAAAGGGGCATTAGCAGAGCACTCATACGTTAGAAGACATACCGTTGTGTTAAATCTGCGGACAGCATGTCTGTGACTAAAAGGCCATTATGTTCTGGAAAGCAGAAGATGATGTAATGATAGTTGCATAACCAGGTTTGAAACTAAACCAACAAAACTACATTTTTATTAATCTAGAATAACATAGAACATTAATAAATGATCCGGGCTTTATGAAATGGCAATATACTTCATATGGCTTTAGCGCATCTTTCTATTCAAGAAGTATAATACATGCATTTCTCCTCTGATGTAGCTTTAAAAGGATTTTTTTAATTCCATGTGATAAAACATTAGATACACTCACATAAATGAGAACAAGAAAATTAGCGCTGATATGTATTCTGAAAACAGAATTCAGTCATGAAGCAAAAAAATATCTAGTCTCAAGAGGCATCTGCCTCAGAGCCTTTGACAAAATTGTTAGCGTGCATACCCAGCATTGCTGGTAGACAAAGGACTTCTCAATGTATTTTCCTGTGTAAAGAACTTGGATGTGAGAGATCAGAAGGTAGCAAATCCTCCTGGGTCACGGCACAGAGCACCCAACCAGGGCTCCAGTCTCTTCGTTTCAGTGGGATTTGCGTTTGAGAGTCCGGACTTTGAAAGATCATAGTAGGTTTCTGTAGCTCAGATAATGCTAATCACAGAAACATTTGGTCTTGAAAAAATATATTGCACATAAAGGGAGAGGAGAGAAGAGCAGAGATTTTTATCTGTAAAACTGGTGCTTGTGAAACATCAGCTGAGTAATTCGGAGCCTTGGGAAAGGGAGCACACGGCAGGAAGAGCATCAGGAGGGAAGTCAGATTAAATACAGTGCACTAGTGAAGGAATGAGCTACCTTATTTTTGAAACAGTAAGAAGAAATATTTGAGAATCTCTCTCTTTTTTTCCCCACATGGAACCACCTTTGCCTCCTGAGCTTTATTTTGCCTGTTCTGCTAGAGCTTATGTTTCTCTGCAATGCTTAAGGTAGAGAAAACACGATCTGGTTTGAGATATTTCTCAGATTTTAACCATAGTTAGCAGTGTTAAAATTAATATTCACTTTAGCAGGGAGAGTAAACTGTTTCTCTCTGTTCTAGCTTCTTCTCCTAAAATACAAATTTACAGGAATAAAATACAGCCAGTGTGAATAATTATGTAGGTATTCCTATGTTTGATCTGTTTGGTTTGCTGATGTAGTAAGTTATTATTTATTGCATGGGACTTTGTGTCACCTTTAAATCAGGGATTGAGAGAAACGAAATGTTTTTGGATGCAACATATGAGTTTGTTATGGTTCCTGATAAAGCTATGAAAGTGTAAGTGTTATTAAAAAAACCCTTTGCGTAACTGTTGCAGAGTGGTTTGTATGCTACAATGCAGGCTGAATATTACCTTTTGAAAAATGGATGCAATGTATGTCAATCAAGCAAATATGACTTACCTGTATCTTTTATTAAAAAAATCCTAGAACTTATAAGCAAGGCTCTGCAGTATAATAAACTAATTATGCACTTCCACAAGTAAAATAGGTGTAGCTTATTTCAGCATAATAGCTTTGTACTTCCAGGTGTTAAAGCATTATGGAAATTAAAAAGACATGTGGGAAAAATCCATTAACATCTTTAATGCGGTGATGCTACTTCGAAGGCCAACACATCTCTGGAGACAGGTATTTGGTTGCCTTCCAGCCTCTTTCACTGGCTCAGGGGGTCAGAGGGGAAATAGAGTGACTAGATGAGAAAATCCTCCTTTTGGAGAGCTGCCCCAATGAGCTCTCCGCAGATACCCGGCTGGCGCTGCTGGTCCCTTCTCCAGCTTGGGCCGGATCCGGACGCAGCTCCCGGCATGCCAGTGGGGTGGGACGTGCCGACCGCAGGCACCAGCCCAGGGCTCACGTTCTCTCCGCCCGGGGGAATAACGGCACGATGCAAATGAATCCTTAGCATCGAGGAAGTGATTATGGCTCCTGACAGATCTCCCGGCTCTCCTGTTACGCTTGGCGATAATTCAGTGCAACAGACATATCGGGCGTTAAATCTTAGATTCTCTTCAAATGAGACTGGAATTTGACCGCCTGTGTGCAGCATGCTTATTTGACAAATAAGTACGGATAGCACTGCTCTGGATAGAGTTTTAAAATCCCTCCATAAATCATACGTTTTATGGGAATTGCTTAGCTTGTATGGAGATTAATGAGGAAGTTGCTCTGTTTCAAATGTTAACCAAAGCGTGCCAGAAAATGGACAAGTAGTGTGCAGCTCTCACAGGCATAAGCATAAGGCCTGTAGTGTTATAGATGCCTCTTGGAAGGGTGTTATCAAGTTAGAAATCATTTCTGCCAGGTTGCAATTTCCTTACTATTACTAATTATAATACTTTAGTACCGTTATGGTACAGTTATGGAAGAGAAGGGTATGCATTTAACCTGACAAGATGCCTTGTGAATAATGACTGTGTTTTCATCTCAAATATGCCATTTTTCATGGACATGTAGATATGAAAATGCGGATACTAGTGAGGAAATGACGCAGCAGAATATGACGTAATTTTTCTATTTTTGTGAGCTTTGTACGCTTTAAGTGAGGATGAGTCTATAAAGGCAGCTCAGTTTCACTGGCTCTAAATCTGGCACATGCTTTGCTAAAAGCTCTTGAAACTTAGCTCCTACACATTTTTTTTTTCTTCCCACAGAAAAATTAAGCTTTTAATCCATTCATAGGAGAATGTTATTTTACAGATGGTTGTTTTTTAGAGTATCTTGCAAACAAAACAGCAACAGAAAAGCAAAGAGAAAAGATATATACCAAAACAAGGCTTCTCAGGAATGGAAGTGTTTGCTGTGATATATTCTGCTGCAAGTCTTATTTTCAAGTATAATTTGTGAAGATTTAGAGACTTCAGAAGAGTAAGGGAAAAGAAATACTGGTTGTATAATATACAGGTTGTGTTTCAATTTTCCATATCTATCTTCATTTAAGTAGATAGGTAATTGCTGTTAATACCAGAGCCTTTTTTTCAGTAAGGTTTTGTAAAGATGATTTTTATTTTTTTTTCTCAGCTTTTTGCAGTAATTGACCTTGAAAAGGTCTGAAAAAGCTCTGCCTCAAAAAAGCATATTTAAACATTGCTAGCAAAATTAACTTTTTGACTACCCGTGACAAAGAGGTTTTTAACTCTTTGTGTGATACAGAGTTGTGTTAGAGAAGATCACAAAGAAGTTGGTAAAATTTGAGTGTGAATATCTTGACTATTGAATGAAATATTTGTTTTCTATGATCCACCTAGACCCCTTCAATTTTTATCAAGCCTTTTGAAAAGGCTGTGCAAAACCATTACCTGAGTAGAAGTATATTCTTTTCAGAAGTGATATTTTATTAAGATTTATTTTCTAATGTTTCATAAATACAACTAACTATTAATCGATTAAGTGAAAAATCGTAGATCTACTTAAAATTTGGAAGAATCTGAGTAGTAGGTGTTTGAAAGTACAGCATGGATAATGAATCCCACTCTTCTTGGCTTCAGACAAGATACTGAAGAGGTTCCTGAATGATGACATTAAGGACCAAAGAGTTTCAGTTGGTCCAAATTTGTGAGCTCCGAACAAGGTTAACTTTGTAGGAAAAATGTGGGACTTTTGGACTACCAAAGAAGTGAACAGAAAGAAGCTGTATGCCTTCTTATTGTAGTGAAATTGTTTTCATGCAGTAGCCAAAAGTATAAAGTATATCTGAAGATATCACTTCTACAGAGCTAAGTGAGAGGGCAAGTAAAAGTGTGCTGCATGGGTAAGTCATTATACACTGATTAACAACAGCCTTTCCTTTTATGTCATAGCTTTTTTCCAGGGTGTCACCTCGCACTGATGACAAACTGTCTGCTAGGTTGCTTAGAAAGCTGTTCCTTTTGCTCAGGATCCTACATCTCCTTACAGTGTGGCTGGCTTGGATTTTCTTTGGTCTCTGGCCTAATTAAAGCTACAGATTCCATACTGCATCATGTGTGGGGGTTGTTTGCCTGTGGCCAATTTGAAAGGAAGACAGAACTCCTTGTCTATTTCTAATGATGACATGGGCCATTGCGGTAATGATTAGTTTTACTGTAAACTACTAGAGCTTAAAGGCCATTTATGGCTAAAACAATCAGGTCCCTGGAACTATGCAGACAATAAAAGCATTATTGCTCCATCGATGCCTTTTTACTGTTTGTTAAGAGGAACACTATCCTTTCATTCCCGCCCCCTCTCCCCCACCCGCCAACACTTAAAGCATCCTTAATTATATCACTGCCCAAGCTACAACCGCTGCTCTTGACATCACATAAATCTTGCGCTAAATTGGTTTGTGACTGAATTGTGAAAGGGATCAATGGATTCATTTGCACTGATTCCCCACTCTGTTACTGAGAACGTGCCTACACATGCAAAGGGTGAGATTATCTGCGTTGATTCACAACCTCCCAGATGTCTTAGGAACTGCAGCTTACCTGGGATACAGGGAAAAAGAATGGGAAAATTAAATCAGATGCTCTGTTTGTTCTTGCTATGCCTGTCATTGCTAAGTTTCCAATGTGATGAAGTGACATGCTGTTTTGTTTCTAGGTTTTCGTGCACAAAACACTCCCTACTCCTAGGAGAGAATTCCTTATAGTTTCCTATAGCAAGGAGATGATGCTCTCATCATGTCTTTGCTGTCTACACTACTGTACACTGTATTTTAGTGAACAAATGGTGACCACTTCTGAATGCTCTGTTTTCATGCAAGGCAATAAAATCCCAAAGTGAAATCCCAAGTGTAAGCATCAAAATATGAGCCTGCCACTGAATGAGGTGGGTGCCTTGGTGACGAAGGCTATAAAGAAGGCAGAGTTAATGAATGCCTTCTTTGCTTCAGCCTTTACTGACAAGGCAAGTCCTCTTGTCCCAGACCCTTGAGACAAGACACAAGAGAGAAAGTCTGGAGAAAATAAGACTTTCTCTTGGCCAAGGAGGATTATGTTAGAGGTTATTTAGGCAAACTAGACATCCTCCACCCTGGACCCTGAAGGTATGCACCCATGGGTGCTGAGGGAAGTGGTGAGCATTATTGCTAAGCTACTCTCCATTATCTTTGAAAGGTCCTAATCTTCGAGAGGTACTGGAGAACTGGAAGGCCAGTGTCACTCCAGTCTTCAAAAAGAGCAAGAAAGAGGAGTCAAGAAAGTACAGCCTGCCGACCTCCATCCTACAAAGAGTAATGGAGCCATTCATCTTGGAGGCCCTCTCTAGGTATGTCAAGGAAAAGAAGATGATTAGGAGTATTCAGCATGGATTCACCAAGGAGAAGTGGTGTTTAACCAATCTGATAGCCTTCTATGATGNCTTTAACCAATCTGGTAGCCTTCTATGATGAGATGACTGGCTGGATGGATGAGGGGAGAGCTGTGGATGTTGTCTACTTTGACTTCAGCCAGGCTTTCGATACTGTCTCCCGTAACATCCTCATAGGCAAACTCAGGAATTATGGGTTACAGGAGTGGACAGTTGGTGGATTGAGAACTGGCTGAACTGAGGAGCTTAGAGGATTGTGATCAGTAGTACAGAATCTAGTTGGAGGCCTATAGCTAGCGGTGTCGCCTGGGGATGGCCTTGAGTATTCAGCTTATTAATCAATGGCATGGCTGAAGGGACAGAGTGCATCCTCAGCAAGGTTGCTAGGAGTTGCCAACACACCAGAGGGCTGTGCTGCCATCCAGAGAGACCTGGACAGGTTGGAGAGGTGGGCAGAGAGTTCATGCAGTTCAGCAAAGGCAAGTGCTGTGTCCTGCACCTTGGGAGGAATAACCCCAAGTACTGGTACAGGCTGGGGGTTGAGCTGCTGGAGAGCAGCTCTGTGGAGGAGGACGTGAAAGTCCTGGGTGACAAGTTAACCATAATCCAACGATGGGCCGTTGTGGCCAAGGCTTGTGATGTCCTGGGCTGCACTAGGAAGCTGTCAGAAGGTGAAGGGAGGGGATCTTCTTCCTCCATTCAATCCTGGTGAGGACGCATCTGGAGTGCTGTTCTGTGCATATGGAGTATAACTCTGGATTCCTTAATACAAGAGAGATACGGCCAGGCTATTTTCAGAGGTGCCCAACAGCAGGAGAAGAGGCAATCAGCATAAACTGAAACACAGGAAATTCCACCTGAATTTGAGGAAAAACTTACTGACTGTGAGAGTGACTGTGAGAGCACTGGAATAGGTTGCCCAGAGAGGCTGTGGTCTTCTCTGGTGCTATTCAAAACCTGCCTGGATGTGATCCTGCGCAACATGCTCTAGGCCACTCTGCTTGAGCAGGACTAGATGATCTCCAGAGGTATCTTCCAACCTCAAATATTCTGTGATTCTGTGAAATCTGGTCTTTTAATAATATGTACGTGCTGTATTATCTGGGGCCAGTTCACCATCTTAGCAAAGGAAAATCCAATGTTCTTCACTAAAGGAGAGCTTGAACGTGTTCATGAATAAATTAGGCAGTAGCACTGAAAACTTAGACAGTAAAACATTTGTAATGAAGATACGTTCTTCCTATATGTCTGTGTAGTCTGGTACATAAAACCCAAGCAGGATTATTATCCTATGAGCATTTCTGTACTCATATGAAGAGTTTGCTTATGCTGCAATGCTTATGCTGCTTTTTCTGCTGTAAGAAATCCATCATTTCTGTGTCCGGAAAAAAAAAAAACGCTTTTGTGTAGACAGAGAGTTAATTTATGTCACTGCAGTTCAGTCATATAGTTTTACTACATCAGTAAAAACACTAGAGGCTGAGATGGATTTCATTTTTTTGGCATAACTTTTTTCCCTGCTGGTAATTACAGAATAATGTTATCCAAAGCAGTTCACAGTTCAGAAGCTTGCACCTTGAGCTGATGCTCCTGTGCTGGCAGAAGCTGGTACTACAGACCCAGCTTTAGCAAAAGCAAGAAGCAAAATTCTGTGTAGAGCAGCAGGGCTTTAGCAAAAGCAAGAAGCAAAATTCTGTGTAGAGCAGCAGGGCAGTCAGCCAGATTAGCTTCTGACAGACACTGAGAACCATTCGTTCTTGGATATGCTTAAGTCTACAAGAGGTTGTTCTGTCACAGGGCTCTGCTGATAGGATTGTTTTATAAGATTACATTTTCTGTTTACAAGGATTATTTTATTTTGTGAGTCAGAAGGGAAAGAGATCAAGCTTTGGGAGAATGACAGCAATGTTGTTTATATGTATCATTATCTAATGCCTAAATTCTAGAATGATGAACATCATTTTTGTTAATATGACTTTTCAAGGGGCAGGCGCTGCCCTCTGCCACTGCCCTTCTGCTGGCTGTGAGAGCTGCAAAAACAGAAGTGATATCAGACAGATGCCGAAGGAGAAGGCTGACAAACCAGGAATGCCATCTCTGTAGAGTAATGTGATTTCTAATCAACTCTATGGACTATGAGTGCTGTCCTGACACCCAGTGTTAGATAGGAAATCTGGTCAAGTACCCTACAAGTCCCATTGAGATCAGTTTTTGTATGACCAAGTCATGCTTATACTTTAGTCTTGTGTTCCCGTGTTGGATGTCATTCATACAGAACCACCTTGACCTGGTAGAGAAATATTTTTCTGGGGAGTGGATGGGTTCAGAGGAAAGTTTTCTGTGGGTTGTCCTGTATAGGAAGGAGGTGGGATTTACTTTGGAGCATTTTTAATGCTGTGTTCTAGTGTTTCACTTTAATACTATCTTTAAAAGCTGATATTTAGCTAAAAGAGCTGCTAGAGAATTCATGTATGTGGGTGCTGCAGAAAATAACAACTCTGGCTGGCTTTAAAAATACTAGTAAGCTGATCCTTCCTGTCTCCTCTCTCTGTTCTTTCTCCCCGAAATTACTTTGCTTCCTGCTGCAAACTAAATTTTGTGCCATTCATAATAATAATAATAAAATGACACTAATTACTACATGAAGTGGATGTTCTGAAATGAGCCTGAGGAACTGAGTGTAGGCTGTGTAAGACACCAAATGTAGCAAGTTTGCAAATGGGGTAAATTAGAGTCAAAAAGATGTTGTATAACAGACTATGAGTGGTCGCTTGTAGACTTCATTTTCATTCACACCCACAATTTGAGTTCCTTCACAGAAGGACTCTTATTGGGATGTAATCCTTTGGGGAAAATTCTTGAGAAACATGCCATCCTTGTGATGTTACTCGTAGCAGAAAATATCAAATAAGAAATGGTACTCAGTACAGTTTTTTCTATAAGCATTGAGGACATGTTAAAATATCTAGTGACACTTGGTGAAATCTCTTTTTAGTACAGGTTTTAATATACAATTTAATTATTTATGTGAAATCAGAGTGACAATTTGGAGGGTACCTAGGTGGTCCAGGAGTCAAAACCTGTTTTTCCAAGAGTAACATAAGCCCTGCAGACCTCATGGTTCTTTGCAGATCTTTGGTTCAGCAACTTCCCGTGAAACATTGTGCTGGGCTCTCAGGCTTCCTCAGGACCTGGGAACCACCTGCCTGTGGTGCCCCAGCTCATTGATGGTTTCTTAGTTTTAGTGTTATATGGCAATTGCTCTTGGCAAAAGCTGCTGTTGGACTGCATATTGTGAGTTGATCCCCGCTCAAGACAGGCAGGCTGGGGTCCCTGCAGCAGCCCCTGCACTTAACTCCTGGTGTGCTGCAGCCCACTTCTGGAAACGCTACACCTGCACACCTAACGGCAGCATGTGGGTGGGAATGACTTGTGTTTTGTGGAAACCCGCTCTCTAAGTGTTTTCAGTGCACTTTTCAAGCAGCTGCATATTCTTAAATTCATTCGAGTGGCATTTTTAGACTCATTTTATGATTTCTGGTTATGATGAACATGAGGGAAAGACCTGAATGTGCTATATAAAATTCACATTTAGATTCAGAAGAACAAGAGGTGTTGTGCCAGCTTTGTGACAGTGGTGCAGAGCTGAACGTTCAGCAAGGGCTTCCCCGGCGCAGATGAAGCCGGCTGCGCGTTTCCCTTCACACGCAGCCCTTGCGATGGGAGTCTCTGGGGCCTCAGCTTGCAGGGAGGCGGCTGCAGCAGCCGATGCATCAACAATCCTCGGCTACAGCAGCAGCCCTTGGGGAGCCATCGGAGGCAGACGGAATTCAGAGGCTCGTCTGGAGTCCCCTGATGAATGCAGGCAAGGAGCTGCACTTGGTCTCCCCACAGGCTGCTTGCTGCTCTGGGCAAGGGCTGGCTCCTTAATTTCTCTCTGCTGTTGTTGCTAAAACACCTTGGTGTCCTTACACTTTGACCTCCAAAACTAATGATGCTGTTTTCATAGTTTTTAAGGCGGGGAAAAAAAGAAGAGAAAAAAAATCGGGAAACCGAACAGTGTTAATAACAGAAACCACCAGTTTCCCTGTCTTTTGAATTGCATGTGTGCACGAAGGTGCAAAAGTATGAGGATGTGCAGGGAAATAAGATCCTTGCAAAGATGCAGAAAATAGACCCTGCTGTGATGGTGGAGGGGCCAAGAGGAGTTATTCAGGGTTGTATGTCTGCCCCTCTCCTTTCCTTCCACAGCCCATCTGGAGACATGAAACATGCTCCCTCACTAATGTGAGAGTTGCAACCTCTTGACCTCCCCAGGCAATCTGTGCAGCTGCAAAGTGCCTTTGGTGCAGGCCTATCCGATAAACTCAGACCTCTGCTTCTTCCTTTAGACAATAAGCACTGGGTTGTACCCTTCAGCAGTTTGTTCTTTAATATTTTGTTCATCTCCTTTAATCTTAGTTAGTGATTCTTTCTCATGCTGGAAACAAGAAAACAAATAAATGCTGTAGCTATACCACAAGGTCTGAAATTCTGAGATTAAATGAAAAGCAGGCTTCAGGCTGAAACTGTATCCCTCATAAAGTATATGAACTCAATTTCATGACCTGTGCTTGCCCATTCAGTATCCTTCAATATCACATTGGCCTTTGCTCCTGTCTGTACCCTTATGCTACTTGCCTAAGGAACTGTGAAATTCATTGCAATATCAGTCCAGATAATTGATCTGGTGACAAATAATTAAATGATTAGTTAAAGGATGCATATAATTTAAAATAAGCACCGCCCAATGTTCATCTCAAATCAAAATTAAGGTAAGATTTTTGATGATTTGCTTTTAACTCAAGCTTTGGTTTGGATATTGGGGATTTCTCAGTCCTATTACAGCAAGTCAAACTTAATACGATAGAAGAGACTATTCATTTTTTTCCGGATTGGAATTAATTTAGAGATGTGAAATGAAGGAGCTCTCATAGCTCAATGCCTATAACTGTGGTTTGGAAATCTGATACTTCTGTTTCTGAAGAAAATGGAACTACAGCTAGCAAAAATAAAAATAAAATTAATAAAAGAGAGATTACTATAGGTGCTCCTGCATTATGAGACCTGAAAATATATGTTATATCTTCAGTTGGGATTATCTGAACCAGAGAAGAAAGAAAGCTAAAGCTCAGTGCTGAAAATGCTTACCCAGATATGTCATCACAATCATTTCCCTGGGATTACTCACATGGATAAAGTTATTATCATCTATTGGATAGGGGTCTTATAGTATATTCTTTAATAATCTTCACTGTAAAATAATTTGCTGATTAAATAAAATGCTGGTTAAAATCTCTGGGACTTATTTTACATAAAATTAATGGCACAATTTACAATAATTATAACTAACAATAAACAATGTGGTAATTTCATACAGCTGGAACCACAGTAAGACTAGCACCTATTTGACTCTGCTAAGGAGTGTTCTTTCTTTGTACAGCTTTATGAGCTGCTCTCACGAAACTGAAATAACAATAAATTTTTACAGCAAATAGGCTTGCTAGTTACAACAAAGGAGTATATATGCACAGAGAAAATTGATATGGGGCATTTGAGCTAATTTTGTAGAGCAATTTGAGATACAGACTTATCCCACACAATCTGCAGGTGCTATTTGCTGTGTTTACAGCTGCTAAGTGTGTGTGTGTGTGTGTGTCTGTGTGTGTGTGTATACATATACAGTTACCATATATAACTTTTACTCTTTTATGCACTTCCAGACCCAATGTTTTCCTAGTAGGTACAATGGTTATGTTCTGCATGTGGTTTACTATATTGCTCTTTCTTGTTTTTAATTATTTGTAGGCATTTGCCTGTTCCAGTGGAGAGGGAAGGAATAATGACCAGAACAATTTTCATTTTTAATAAATATGTTAATAAGTCATTGTTTATTATTTCTTTCCCTCATATCTATCAGCGTTCCTCACTCTGCAGATGTTATCTGCATGCTTCTCTCCTGTATGATTTGATAATTGCAAACTTGCATTTTCACTTTCTAGATTGAGAATTACTACGAACGATACTAATTTGGCAACGTCACGAATATTGTAGGAAAATATCTATAGCACTAGGTAGACTCAGATAAATATGATCACAGAGTTTTATTGGAGCTGATGCAGTTAGCAACAATAAAAATGAAGCTGTTTAATTATTTCTAATAAAATCGTTTCTTCTTTTTCTGTTTTTGTCTCTGTAGGTGAGTTTTTCAGTTCTTTCCTTTGTTCAAAGCTTAGTGTAATCTCTGCAAAGATTGAACATATGTGCATGCACTTTTAGGAATCAGAAGTGTTAAATGTGATTTTTCCTTTTAAATAAAAATTACAATTGAAAAAAATACTGCCTTTTCTTTGAACAACGTTGTCACCTGAGAGGTGTGCTGTGCAGATGAATGCTTCAGCTGTATTATTAAATAAAATAGGCCCAGCCTACAGACTTTTGGCATTTTTCAGTCTGCATTGTTTAAATGCAACCTCCGTTCTGTGCATATTTTGAACTTATGTCAACTAGAGGCTGGTTAGCAGTTACGTCTTCAGTGACAGGTTTGGATGATAGCACGAGCCAGTAGCTACTCATGACAGGCAGTTTGGACATAGACCTTCTGTTTTAGGGGTTACACAATTTCATTTGGGAGTGGTAGAAAATTTAGAAGAGACAAGACAGTGCAATACATGCAATGCCATTTGCCTTCAGGACCAGAGAGTAATGCCTGACCTATTGTTAGTCTAAAAGCAGGTAGAGAAGTCAAAGGAAAGTTTGGAGTAACCACCTGTGAGAATAAGACCCGTTCTGGACATGTGAAGTAGGAGCCCCTCCAGAACTGAGCACCTTGAACATGGTTGTATCATAAATATTTCAATTAAACACTCACAGTTGCAGCCAGGTGTTGGTGAATTTGATCTAACAATCTTGTTTTTACTTACATGTCATTTTGACAGAATTATCTTGTCTTGATATGGTTTGTAATCAGAAGTCATTATGTGCATACACTTTCAATATGAAATATTCAACAGGAATATGAATAGCTCACTTCAGAGAAGTACTTTTATGGATGGAAGGGTTTTCCTTTTAGAGGACTATAGAGGAATGAAAAGAACTTCTTTATTTATGCTAACGAAATCTACCAAATTTCCCAGTGGAAATAATATTATTTTCAAATTTCTAGAACCCCTACAACCATGTTGCTTATTCAATATTTCCTGTGATCATATGACAAAAATACTTTGTAATAGGACCATTGGACTATTAGTGGTTGAAAAAGTCTTTTGTCTTTAAGAAGTGGATATAGATTTTCTTTCTTTTGATTTCTGAGTCCTTTGGAAAACCATTATTTTCTTGCTAAATGTAGCAATAAAAGCTTTTCTATATACTGAGAAAACCAGGATCTCAACTTAAATGTTCATTCTTAAAATTGTCCAAAATATGGAAATTAGATTCAAGGGTTTGTCTACTGGTAAAATCTTTACCAAGAAAAAAAGGGCTTGATTTTGTAGTATATTTTCTAGATCTCATTAACTTTCTGTGTGGACACATTTACTGTATCTGAAGAATAGCTCTACATGAAACAGAGGCAGGAAAGTAATGTTCATGTTTATTGTGGCAAATTCTCACTAAAATCTCCTGGGTGTTTATGCACATCTTAACCCACCATTCCTTGTGAACTTCTTTACTGATATTATTAGAGGCATAGATATACTGTAAACAGAGAATTAGAGCTTGCATCTCAGTGATTTTTTATTTTATATTAATTAATTGATCTATGTCAGCTAGCCCCCAAAACAAACCAACTTTCTGGTGTTTATGAAAAGCAAATTTTCCAGCAAATAAAACAAATTAGAAAAATTCTATTATACATTTTTTGTCATTTCTGATATTTCTATTAAGTTTTGATGGCATCTGAACCTGTGAATTTCAAACTGAATTCAGAAGCATATTAAAAGTGAATAAGAGATGCTTTTGGCAGCAAAGATATTTTCTTTGCAGAAAAGCGATATGAGTTCAGCTGCTAGTTCTGTTAGATCACTCCTGTAATCCTAGGCAAGTTGCTTAATATTTCACCTTTTTTCCCACCCGTTTTCTGTTGTTTTGTCTGAATTGTATAAGCCTTGGCCACAACCAAGTCTTCACCTCTGCTATGATTGCCGGTATAGAAGTAGTTTTGTCTGATTAAAATATTGTTTACATTATTCATTTGCACTCCTGTGTCTTTACCTGATGAGTAGTTTTAAATTTTATGTTTGAAATGACTTTATTATTATTATTATGAAATGGACTTCCTTTCAAAATAGAGGATGAATGTAACAACAGTGAATATGCCTTTCAAACTTACGCAGATGCACGAAGGTAGCTCTGCTGCTGATGTCATTTTGTGTGTTCTTGTTATGTAAGACATGAGGCAATCTTGTCAGCTGCTCTGAACAGCATTAAACTTTGTCTGATTTGTTTTTCTACGATATCATGCAAATATTTTAACAGATTGAATGCAAGTGAGTATGATGATACATTTCTGTCAGAAGAAATTTTTAAAGTGGAGGAGGAGCAAGGCTTCACAGTGGTAAATACAATGATGTGGTAAGTATCCTCACTCTTTTAAAATTCTCACCTTTCTTGTCATTTGGAAATGATTTTTTTATCTTGTTCCCTTAGATGCAGATGCTTCTCCCGTATGGCTAAATGATTATCCTTTGTAACTAACGCTATCCTCAAAAAAAAAAGCCCAAAACAGGAGAATTACCCATATTTACTTCTTCTCATTAGATAGAAGACAAAGATTTACTTAAGGTATTGAGATGTATTAATACAAGAGTAGCTCAGCATCACTGTGGTTACAACATAAGACAAAACAAAACTTATGACAAATGTGCTTTCTGCTTGACCATCCAGTTCTGGATGTCACACACGTCCTTTCTCCCTTTGTATTGGAATCCAACTGAGAAGTGATTAAATTTCCAGTCCATGCTAGAAAAAAATAGATCATCCACATAAATAAAGTTTTGCAGGATACTTTTTCTTAGATGACAACTTCACTCACTTCATTGCAGTCTGCAGGGGGAAGATGGCCCAACATCTACTGAGCAGAATGAGCCTCTACCAGCACAAAAACTTGAGGGCTCATCTCCATACCTCCAAACCCACCACAGTAAATGCTCGCTACTGGAGGAGCTGGTCTGAGCAGAGACACATCCAGATGAACACAGCAAGTGCAGGTGACATTGAAGAACACAGTGAGGCAGAATTATGTCATGTTGGAAGAAGAACATTTACAACAGAGCTGTTATTACCTCTCTGGTCTTCAAGAAAGACCTATTAAAATTCAGAAAAGTATTTTATTCCCTTTGTGTGTGAGTTGTGATATTGCATTTTGTGTTATAACTTCTTTCTTTGAAATGAGTTTAAGTCTCTCTGAAAATGAGGTTCATATCAAAACAGATTAATAGAGAGGGAGACCTAGCATCTTGCCCAGTTATTCCTTCTGCCTTAAGGTAGGTCCACAGCTTTGCAAATGGATGTTGCAGAAAGTGCTACTACTTTTTCTCTTATCATTCATACTAGTGAGCTAATTCAGATCAAATAGTTTAAGGCTTTTGTTCTCCTTGAAAGGAGAGAATTCACAAGAAGCAAACTAAAAGCAATTGTAACAAATACTAGACATCAGTATTCAGAAGGACTAGAAGTGGGTAAGGCCTTTCTGGAAGGTGGAGATGGCAAACCATAAAAATATATTTTTCTCTCTGGTTGCCTCAATTCTAATAAACACCAACTGTTGCACAACTAGAAGAGAAAGATGGCTTTCATTTGTCTTCTTGGGTTATGTTACGATAATCAAACAACTGCTTATGCTCCTGTGTGTTTGACTTCTTATTGATCCCTCCTTCTGGTGTTGTAGGCGCTGGGAGTCCTGGCATTTGATGAAGCTGTCTCAATTTTAAATAGATTTTGAGGTCCTTGCTACAATGTTCTAGTTATGATCTTATAGTATAAGCCTAAGGCAAATGTTGTAATAAATACAGGAATAAACAAAGAAAAAATTATGCTGCTTGATTTTGAAGGAACCAGTTAGTTGTGAGGGCAGGGTCCGTACCAAAGGATCTCTAGGCTGAGATCCTAATGTGCTACGGGATATATTTCCAATTGTCTGTAATATGTAAGTTCAGAGTTTCTATAAAAGGATATTATATTCTGATTAGATACCAGAGTTTTGGAATGACCCTTCTTTAACTGTTAAAAATATTTTCAGTATTTTCTTTTGAAGGCAAATATATTTACCTTAATAAGCTTTGTGCATGTGCAGGGAGAAAACGGTGGGGCTTAGACCTGCAATGGCTGTTATCCTATAGTTTTATTACTCAGCTGTCTGAACGAGTTATGAATAATATCTTTTCTGAGTGGTAGCATTGCTAATAGCTTTCATTAACCTTCTTTTTAAGATACTGTCTGTGCGGTTTTTCATTCAGCTCTTCTGAGACTAAGCAAAGCATAAAATTCTACTTTTTTTTGTTTTTGCATTTAAGTGTAGTGTGCAACACGTAGCAAGCAGGATGTCTATTTAGAAGTGCCCTGCTCTGTCCAGCTGAACACTTTCTCTATGGCTCATTAGGAGACTGCAGGATGCATTTTTGCCCTTGACATCTATCACTAAGGAAAATACCTTCTTCCCCTGTTTTAGCTATAATTGCACCATATATTGCATAGCTTTTAACAGGTAAGATGAGACAGAAATGGTTTCAGGACCACCTGAGAAGTTCAGTTTTGAGTCTCTTATAATGGTTGATTTTCTGCCTCTTGAATTAAAAAAAAAAAGGCGGTAAAAAAAGTCTAAACTAGGAAAACAATGTATCTACCTTGACCAGTTATTAACTTACTGACTGAAAAAGACGTTTGGTGTATCCGAATTTTGCCATTCAGCAATTCTGGCAAAACCTGGAGGTCCCAGGCTTTCTGGATCCCAAATCAAAATAGTTCTGGCTTCTGGCAAATATGGAAATTATCCATCTCCTATTAATTAAGCTCCTTTGGGCAGCAAGTAAAAGCCATTTGTAATGGCAATTGCCTTTAATTGAGAAGGCAAAAAGTGAAAGGGAGCAAGGAAAGGAAGAAGCACAGGTTAAAACAGCTAAGGCTGTGTAAGGTTCAAGGCAGGAGGATGGCCTGACAGACTGAGCATGGTGAGTGGGGCAGATGGGGTGTCGGGGAGCAGAGCTATCTGGAGACACTTTTAATACTCATTTCTACACAGGTACATCAAGCTGCCCCTGGCACTGCCCTCCAAAGGGTCCGGGCACGTCCCCATCCCTCCCAGCCTGCCAGTTACGCATGGGTGTCCTCAACCCCAGAGCAGAGGCTACGGCAAAAAGAAGCAGTATCAACTTTCTATGCATGTGAGTTTCCAAAAAACACGTGGAAGAAGCTAGGAGTGTATAGCCCTAGGAGTTTTGTAATGCTGAACCAGGTATATTGCAATCAAAGGGCTAAGAATTGATTCTCCCAGTAGCTGACAAAATCGTTGCTAGTTATTATTTATGTGACCGCTTTGTTACTGTTAGTTATAGTCTGGTACTTTGTCTGTCTGCATGCGTGGGTGTGCGTTCATGCATTTGTAGGCATTATACGACTGAAGTTAATGTGAAACTGTGTCAGGTTTGCCCAGTGACTTTTTTAATTGCATGCTGAAACAAAAGCAAATATTCAGCCCAAAACACCAATAACCTTAAAGGAGCTGGCTTGTTTCAGTGTGTTTGGATACCCAGACGATCAGTGCTGCAAAGCAAAGTAGCATCACTTTAACAGACCTTAGTGTGCCCCAAGAACATAGTGTGTGCAAGACTTAGTCCTGTGTAGTGCAGTCATACCATTTTGGGTGCCATAAAGCCTTATTATCACGAAGCTATGCTGCTTCCCATGCCAGTGATGAGTTGGTAGCCTGGGGATCTTACCAATGCCCTGGTTCATGTTTGGTCAATGTGACCAAATGTGTCAATGGCTCATGACATTCAAAGCTGTCATGAGAGACTGAGGGAATTATGGGACCAAAGTCTGTCTCACGGTCTTCACCCAACCTGTGCTGAGCAGATACTGCTAGTAAGAAGTGAGTGATAACCATGTCAGTCTAAGGCAGAACTACATCCATCAAATGTATATCTGCAATTTAGTGCAACTGAATAAGGAAGTCCCCATTTAGACCCTATGTCTGTGCTCCCGCCAGAGAGTTCGTAGAGGAAAAGTTTGTCAGAGAGGTAGAGGAAAAGTGGGTAGAGCTGGGCAGGAGGTCCCAACTCAGCAGGCTAAAGACCTGGGAACTTATAAAGTGAGCAGAGCCTCAAAGAAGTTTGGCAATGTTAGCATCAGTTATGATTTCTAAACCCACAGATGGCTCCTAGTGCTAGGTTATCTAATATCTCAAAGATATATCAAACAGTGGATATATCTTAAATGTAACCAGAGATGAGTGATTATTAAGCATGACAGTAGATATAGTTCATTTGTGAAATTAACTGCCAATATTATGAAAGCAAAAAAAAAAAATCTGGCTAAAAAGAGGGACAGGCAAATGACAATTTTGTTTTTCTTCCACTAGCTAAAATATCACTGCCAATTTTATTTTGTTTGCAGAATACATATATTTAATGCATAACTTTGCTTTCTTAGCCAGAATATTGGTAAAGCATGATTCTGTACTGTTCCAAAAATAAATGTATAAAATACTTGTGAGATATCTTGACTGTCACTTTGTATTGCAGAAAACTTGACTGCTCTATTTATGTATTGTGCCATTGACATCATTCTTACTCACTCTTTTATGAAAACAGCATCATGAGATTCTTCTATTTACATAGCCTTGCACTTTTCACAGATAAAAGATCCTTTTACAGTTTGCCTAGATTTCAGCCAGGTAATTTTCATTTTCCTTTGGTGAAGTTAAAACATTATCTAGTGACAGAAGGAAAACTGAGCCAGCAAAGAATGGTGTCTTCTCCATGCTTGGGACAGTCCCTTGTTTGTTGAAGGTGGCCCATAGACCTGCTAGTCTGGTGGCTTCAGTTTTTTGGTAGGCAACTTGAACCTGTTTTTTGACATCTGGAAATTTCATCCCAATTTCAGTGGCAACAATCTGATAAATATAAATATATTAAAATAAATTCAAAGACAGATGTCTTGCAGCATTACATTAGAGAATTAATACTCATATTTAAAACCTTGAAATTCTTCAGCCTTCAATATACCAGAGTTTTGATGGGTTCTGTGTAAGCAAATCCAACTTATTTAAAAAGTTGTCCTGTATTAGAAATGCTGAAAGGCAAATTTCAGAAAAATAGGAAATAGAATTTTCCAAAATTATTTTTTACTACCTCTGGTTTTGTTTTCGCTGCCTTAGTTTGCATACGCATTTGAAACACACAAGCAAAAAAAAAACACCTGAAAGTGCTTAGCAAAGTGTCTAGTGAGGGTTATAACATGGTTTCGCTTCATACAACGTACAGCCTAGAAACAGCACTCTCCTTCTCTGAATATCAGCTCAGCATCACTAGACTTATTCACTAAAGAAACAAAAGCAATAAAGAAAAAAAGACACTTCTCTGCTTAAAAGAAATGAATTGGATTGGAATTGAGAATTTTTAAAATAATTAGAAATAATTGAATTAGGAATTAAAATATATATGTTTTCCACACCAGAAGCAAGTCACAGATATTTTTCATTAGAAGCATTTATCCAGTTCTCTTAAGTATGTGGACTGTAGTTGCTATGTGCAATTCAAGAGAAAGATGTGGCAAAGTATGGAGTAACAAGGCAGTTCTTCATCTTTTAGGTATTCCTGTAATTTCATTGACTCTTGCAATTGAATCACATTATTGTACATCTTGATCTAAGTGTCTTAAACCTGCCTTATCTTAGCCACTATCTCAAGGCTCGTAGTGTTTGAAACAGTTAAAGAAGATATCCAATTTTAGATTAACATCCTCCTTTAAGAGGGATGGACTATCCAGTCTTAGAATAACATCCTGCTTTAAGAAAGCTGCAGTTGGAGCTTTGTGCCTTCTGCTGAGCTGCTATAATACTACCTTACAGTGGTTTTAAACACAGACTATCTACATTTCCAGGCAATCCTGTGTATTTCTTTACCAGGTTCTCTCAGTAGCAGTAACATCCATCATGATCCCATCTATATTTGACCTTTTCTCTAGTCATATCTTCTTCTTCTCATATAAGTTTTATGTAAAGTTAATGTGAAATTTTGAATGAAACTTTCTTATACGTTACCCACTGATTGTAACTAGTGCTTGAGTCAGCCTGGAACAAGGTTATGTCCCTTTTGTTTTCTGGTGTCTCTGGTCCTTCATTGGAAACCTATTGTGACCAAGAGATATAAAAAAATGATTCATTTTTTCCCTGTCCCATATGGATATGGAATCCCCGTGAGGATTCATTTTAAAAACATCTGAAGCTCATTTTCCATTGTCCTTAGTTGCATAAGGATAATGCACAGATTAAGACTATGTTCCAAAGTTCACTTCAGTCAGAGAGCTGGATTATGTTTTGCAATAAAATTCTACATTGCAATTAATTTCTTCAGAGTTGTCTTTGAAGGTTAAAGACAGTGTAACTTGGATACAGTGCTATTCTCACAGTAATACATACGTTCCATCAGAAATAGATAGTCCAAAGCAAAGTCTTCCATAGTTCAAGATTTGAATACTTCTATATTGGTATGTTTCTCGGAGGGGGGTGGAGGGGAGGATTGTATCATAAATTACAATATGCCATTATTAATATTTTTATCTGTTCAGTTAAGTTCTTGTATTGCTTCCTTTTTGATTAACCCTGTAAATTAACTTCTCGTCATACTCTTTAGAGATACTACAACAAGAATTTCATCAGGTTGCATATATGTTCATGTGCTCACACTTGACTGCAATATTGCCAATTTTATATTAGTTTTAGTTTATTTCTTGAAAACCTGCCTGGTTTAGACTATGTCTTGAGGGCAATGTATTATTGTTATGATAATGCATATCTGAATAAAGACACTCAAAGACAGTTTGCTTTTCCTAATTCAAGAAAGATTTTACTAGAGTGAAATGAATAATTCATAAGAGAAGATGCATTCAATTTATTTTCTTGCATGTTCTATTCATCTGTGAACAGCCTCCAAATTTGCTTGAATTTATTAATTATTTAAAATTGTTTCCAGAAGAAAGATCTTATGAAACAACGGAAAATACAAACAAACCTTGCCTGGTTGCTTGAAAGAATAAGTAAGTGAACCATTTTGCTTAGATGACATGACATTTCATCAGTTTTCTCATTGGTGTAGTGTAATTTCTGCTCCGATTTCGTATGGAAGAGCTTATACATGATGGACTCACAGGCTCACAGGAGGTTGGCTTGTGAGCTAAAAGAAATACATGGCATATAAAATCAATTTCTCAAATCTTTACTGCAATTTTTTCTTTTTTCTTTTTTTTTTTTTTTACTAATTGTAGGCTTGGCTTCATGACAAGCACTATCAGATCTGATTTTCTACAAAGTCAAGTATCAGAAAAAGAGACAAATCAGGACAGAATTTGACTTCTCAGCTCATAAAGTGTGTTGGTTTTGGTAGCTTAAAAAAGAATTGATAGAGATTTTCTAAGATTCCTAGTGAAATGCCTACAATTTTGTTATTCCTGCTGGGTATCACACTGCTATTTTGTCTAATTATTTCTCATCTAATCTCATTAGGTACCAATAAGAGAGAAATGCCAATGAGACTGCGTGCATCCTTCATTAACTGTTAATTCCAACACTCTTCTCAAGTCTTTAAGCAGCAGAAGAGCGAAAGGAATTTTAGTAGCTTGCTGGAGTTCCAATTATTTATTTCTTTAATTTGGTAGCTGCTATATTCATGCCCCTGTTGCAAATTAAGTTATTAGAGTTTTTACAGGAAAATGTTTTTAAATAAACTAAACAAATTACAATTTAATTATATTTATTGAGAGAATCAAAATGAGTTTTAACGAAGACAGGTGCCCTATGTACTGCTCCTGCGTTTAAGGGCAAGATGAACAGCAGACAAGATACTCTCGTACATAATATAACATCTCCAAAACGCTGTTCCCTGGCACCCTGGGTATGACTGCAAAAAGCATTTGTTTGCCTGACTCTTAGCACTCCCAGAGTATGTAAAAGCTTTCAAAACTTGCTAAGCAAATGTTAGAAAGTGAGAAATGGGTTTATAATGATAAATGTATGGTTAGGATGTTGTCTATTCCTGGGTTCTGAGACTTCTGATTTAATTTACATGGAAAAGTTGTGTGCTAGCAGACATAAGCAGTTCTCTGAGACCATGGCTGCTCCTTCCAAATGGTTTACTGCTCTAAACAGCAAGCTCTAGCATCACAATGATCGACATCCTGGCACAAATGTTTTCAAGTTGTCCAGGTTTTCTATAGTTGAAATATTCTCCAGATTATACAGAATGGATATTGTGAAGATTTAACAACAGGATCAAGCTTCTTTACCTTTTCTCTATTTTCCTTTCAAAGTGGCACAGATGAGATTTTTGTGATTTATTCCGTCAGCATTTATTCAGAGTAGAAGCAGAAAATTTTATTACCACATTGTCAAATCTTATTATTCAAGTGCGTAAAACAAATGAAAGAAGCTACTTGCATTTATGTGCTCATTATGTGCCAGAGCATATGGAACAAATGGAATCTCTAGTGGTTTTGCTTTTTTCTTTTTAATCTGGTCACAGAAATAGGAAGTTTAATATTAATTTAGAATGGACCAGTGACCTTACTTTTGCTAATAAAATTTTTGAAAAATTAAGTAATACTTTATTTTCACTGGTTGTTTTTGTACCTGTTGAGGTCTTATTTCAAAGAACAAAGTTGCTGTACAGAGTCATCTTGTATTCAGAAATAATCTGTCTGCATTTTGAGAGTTGGCTGAATAATATGTAGTGTTTTGGGTGGGGTTTCCTAAGGGACTTTCTGTGGTATGATGAACAGGTTTGAACATCTGGGCTGAATATACCAATGGCAAATCTCAAATCACATGTAGAAAACCGTCTCTGACTTAAATGTCTGTCATGAATCTAGAAGTACCTTAGAGTCATTGTGAATAGGGGAAAATGGCTTGATCATACAAGATATAACTTGAGGAAGGTCATACAGGAACCCATTGCTTGAACTCAGGAAACAATTTTTTAGGAAAAAAGGCAACAAGGACAAATGTATTTTTAAAATGGAACAACAAACATGTAAGAATTGTTTTAGAGAAGCGACAGAACTTATGAGTCATAATGATTTTTCCAACCTGAAGGATTATTTCTTGACTGAAAGTTAAAGTGAAGACACAGGGAAGAATAAAGAGAAAACCAGAGGAAAACAATAAACAAAATCTTGCAAACTGGTAAGACATAAAAAGGTTTTGTCAACAGAGAGGTTATTTTTTTCTGTTATACCAGAGATTGTACAGAGAGACTGCCTAGAGCAGATGTAGGTCTGCTCCATTCTCCACTAAAAAAGGATAGTATGCGTATAGGAGGTTTGTGTTTTAGAATACTTGTTTTTCCTCTGACCCTTACTTATTTCCAAAAAAAAAAAAAAAAGAAAAAAAGAGACTATGTGTATTTTTAAGAAGCCTTTATCTCTGCATAAAAACACACACTGCTTTCCACAGCAAAGACTGGTAGTAGCTCAGAACAAGCTGTGAATCTGTAGAGCCACAGGTGAGAACAGTTCAGTGAAGGGGCACGTCACAGGGAGGTGGAGAAAAGCCATCAGGTAGGCACAGCATCACATATAGCGCTGGAGGGGATGAATGTGGAGGTTTAGGAACAGAATAAAGAACAACTTTGTTGCACCTGTCTAGTGAAACAATTATACGAGCCAGCTCAGGTGGGAAAATGGAAGAAAACTTCTGCCTGTTGGCAGAATATGAAAAATAAATATTGTGTTGCAAGTTCTCAGTCTTACTCTGATAAAGAGTTATTGAAATATGGATTATAATAGTTTGTTTGTGTTAAACACCTACCAGTATCTTTTTAATCACACAGTAAAATGCAATACGTTTGTGTAAGTAAAATTGGAAAGAGAGGAGCTTAATTAAATGGTTGATGCTTACTACTCTAAAAACAATTATTAATTACAATTAAGTCTTATAAAAATATTACTCTAACATTACTGATGAACTTCATATCCTTAGCTCTTGTATAGACCCTGGCTCCTGGGAGCAGTTGTATCTTGTGATCCCAGCTTTCAGGAGTTTTTTCACTGGTAAACCTTAATTCGCTCGTATTTTATGTAGTCTGCATTCATGTGTTTGGAATTTGGCAGCCCTCAGCACGTACTTTCAAGTTTCCCTGGGTTTGGCAATTAATTAGTTTTAAGCATCCTTGATTTAATTAAAATGATTGCTGCTACTGGGATAGTTGTGTTGTGAATATTATCTCTTCCAGCAATGTACCAGTACACATTCTTTGCTGAAGTAACCTTTATATTTCTTATCCTTGTTCTTTCTGGATATATGCTCCTTTTATGAGTAAGTTTAACTTTTTTTTTTCCTATAATGATAGTATTGAAAAAGAACTTTTTTTTCATGTATTGGTATGTTCTAGTATGTGGCTTCAAGATGAAATGCTTTTTCTTGTTTGGATGTAGTCACTATATGAGCTTTCATTTTTGTGGTTACCCATAATATTGATTTGTGGGCATCTGTATGACAGTATCAATAAAATTATCTGTTCACAGGATTTTTCTGTTCTGATCCACATGCCGTCACTGAAAGACCACATACATGAATCTGTAATTTTTGAATTTGAATAATTATTTTAATATGTGTCAATCATTTTCCTCAACATTACAACTTCTTAATGTTGACAGCCATTTGCTGAGGAAAGAGAGAGAAGTTTTGGCTCATGCACCCTGGAGAACATTTAAATACCAAACAAAGGCAATAGATTTGTGAGCACTGGAGACCAGTCATGACAAGGAAGGGAAAGCCATGTGCGGTGCGTGACTCCTTTTGTCTCCAGAAACCTCAGTGCTTTTGCTTGAGGTACCCCTCCACCTTGCCATCGTTGCCACACTGCATAGCTTAGTTAGTTAAGCTCAGTTGTATATTCATAGAGTGCAGATGCTCATTAAGTGTCATGAAAGCTAGTAGCAGCAACCCTAATTGTAATTCGGTTCACAAATGCAGCCCTAAATATTGTTGCCGCAGAACCATCATTACACTTTCCAGCACCACATTTTCATATGCTTGAGAGAAAACTATTTATAGCAGACTGATAATCGTCTTGGGCATTTCTTAAACCAAATATCAAATCATGTGAAATCTCTCCAATGATTCCAACTGGAAAAATATATCCTTAGTAACCTAGGCGTTCTCTTTCCCTGTTTTTCTCCTCCTGTATCCTCAAGAATAGAAATGTAGAGAAGCCTGATTCAAAAAGAAATGCAATCATATTGTAGATATAGCACCAACAAACACAGTGTCATGCACTACAGGGTTATACACCACAAAACATATTCCTTTTAAATCACACTGGACCACTCCCATAGCCCTATCTTTGCATTTTTGCACTGAAAAGTGTAATGGAGGTGCTCAGAGTAAAGATGGGATTGTTTAATCCCATCTTTCTCGTAAAACTTGTGCTTAAGAACACTTAAGATGAAGATTAAGAAAAGAACAAGCCCCCCAAAAACAAATAAAAACCAAAACAAACGAACAAACAAACCCTCCAATTCATTTGTGAAAATACATTTGCAACTAATTTAATTTGTTGATAGAGATTTGTTTTCTCTATTAAGAGGATCTTTTTGCCTCTTCAGCTGGGCTCTTGCCTTGTACTCAAAAAGCATTAAATCATGAGTTTACTTAATAAAAAGAATTTGAACTTTCAGAGTCCTCAGGCCTTTTTCCTTATGTACTCTAGAAGAGATGCCAAATTTTAGAAGTAAATTAAAGATTTCTGACATGTCAGTCATGGTAAGCTGCTGGAAAGACAAACTACTGAGGCTTATCTTTGTACAAGAAAAGGAGATACGGTAAGCAACTTTTCTTGTTTTAGAAATATTTATATGGCACAGACATTTTCTCACTCTATTTATAGTGATGGAGTGGAAGATGAATGAAATAATGTTGGATAAATGACTCTGATATTATCTGACTAGTACTACCATTATCTCTCCTGGAGCTGTCAGAAATATTCCATTATATAAGACAGATTGTGCTCTAGTTACTGCCTAGAAGACTAGAAATGTAATGATGATATTGGCTGAAACTAACCATCAGTTTTATATATACGGAACCACTATTTCAAGCCACTTGGTTGCAATATGCTATTTCTGGATATTGCTATTTGTATAATAGTGACATGTAGCACTATACATAGAAAAATATGATGATAAAATGGAGATTTTAAACTGGAAAGAGCAATTGGAAACCAAATGTATTCGTCTTATCATCTTAGTAATAAAGAATTTGAAATGAAAATGCCTCACTAATATATGTATTGAAATTGTTTATTCAAAGCACAGCTTGTGGGTGGAAGAGAATGTTCGTTAACTTTGTCTGCAGCATTTGTGCATGGTGTCCAAATTTACCGTTCAACTCTGTTTTTGGAAATAGGGATGTACTCCTTTGTCTCTGTTTTTTCCTTACTTGGCTGTAGTGACAATTATGCTCATACAGCCAACTCTTAAGATTGCCAGTATTCTTTTCCTGCTTTGCAGTGGGTATAGTTTGGCCATTAAAAGGTGTGTCTAGGTAAGTAATGGGCTGAAGTGAAGACAGAGTTTCCTCTGGCTTGATTTTGACATGTGTGCAGCATTTGTAAATTCCCTCCTGTTCCGAATGTGCTTGTGCCTTTAAGACGGTTTGTGTCAACGGATATTGCTCATGTTAATTTTTTGGTAGGAATTTTATTTTTGGAAACTCAGGTAAAATAAATGTTTGAGTAATATACCTATCCTTAAACCACATATTTACACATGGATATAACTGCCTTTTAGTGCACACGTGGCTCATGCGGCTCAGAGAGGCGCGTGGTGGAAGTGACCACTCTGATAAAGGGTTTGTGGTGCTGCAGGACCAGACTCACCCTCTTCCCATCTATACCCAGGCAAGATTTCTGTTTTGCATGTCATGACAGTGGTTAAAAAAGCTGATGTTGATGCACAAGAGGAGGCACTCAGTGAAACTCTGCACAGCATTGCCCTTGTCATCTGCACAGTCCATTGCCATATTGGCTCTCCCACATGCAAGGAGCAAGGATTGGTTTAGAGAGACATTGACTACTGTGTTGATTAGCACCTTCACACCATCGTATCTTACTGTACCAAGTCTATCGCCACCAAGGAAAAAGTAGCCACCGAAGCATTTAAAATGTAGGATCCTATGCACAATAATAATGATTTCCAATATCTCTTTCTCCTGAGAGCTCACTGTGTGGAATTACCTTGCCTGTGCATTATTAACTGCAAATGCCTTCTGTTCCCATTGGCAAATCAAAGGAATAATCAGGCTATGACTAATAACCCTTCTGACGTCACTAATGAGCCTCAGTAGTCCTTCTCAATGGTCAATTTACTTCGTTCAGATTGTGGATGTTTGAAGTTGTATGCCAAGAGAAGCCAGGAAAACGAAGATTATGGATAACTATACAAATTGCTGAGCATCTGAAGTGAGACTATGGTATGGATGGACATCCGTTTTGCTTGTACCGCAAACATCGATGCTTTAACTCAAGGTCCTTGATTGGAACTTTTCACAGACAGTTCGGCCACTCTTCGGCTCCTTTGCAGTGAATTATCTTGATTTTTGATGAAATATTTGATGTTGTTTAATATTACTTCTTTCGTTCATTTAAGCAAAATTTTATAGCACTTGCGTAGCCTAAGAAAAACATATTTAAGATTTGCAGTCTGTAAATTGTGACCTGTGCTTTATAGTAATGCTGCTTATTCTTCAGTAGGAGGCTGACACTCTCAAATCAGCAGCCTAATCAGTAGCAAACAGGAAATAATTAATTTTGCATTTTCAGGATTGTCTTACATTGCTAAGATTATATTTTCAGCTTTTGAGAATTACTCATAGCTTTATGGAACCCCAGTAATTGCCCAAATACTCATAAATCACAAATAATGGCCCTACAGAGAGGGGAACTGGAAGCTGTCTCTCTCATTTGTGAGCCAAGAGATTTATAGCTGGCCTCTGTCCAGCCAGAGAACAGAACACATGAGCAAGGCAGAAGTGATTGCAGTCTTTCAAGACCATAGACATATTCAACTTTAGCATCATTAGAGAGGAATTCCATCACCAGTGATTTAAGAGTGATTATTGCGTCCTTTTTTTTTTTTTTTTAATTTGAATACCTGCCTATTTAAAGATGGGCAATGTAAGATAGTTCTTATCTAAATAAATAATCTTTAGCCATGAATACATTTCTTTAGTCATAAATACAATTAAACATTATGTTTGTGTTTCTTTTTGCTGGTCACGTTTGCAAATGCATTTGTTGCAATGTAAATGGCTTTCCCTCAGTGAATAATTTATAAATAATTCATAGTCCAGGAAACATTTTAAATGTATGAGAGGGAAGGAAAGCCTGTGGTGGAAAATGTAAGACCTGTTAAAACACTCTGGATTTTGAGCAGAGGCAAAAGGCAGTCATAACCACATGCTCAGGGCATCATACATACATACATACAAAGATAATCCTACAGTAAAACAATCTGCACTTGTTTTTGTGTTATAGATCAATTTTCTCTGAGTCACATTTAGTGTAAGTCTGCTTTACAGTTCCAAGAAGTTGAGCCTGAAGCTCTAGAAGGATCATATGAAGACGCAGTGTCACAGCTTCCCTTGCAAAATGATGTAAGAGCAGATAATTTTTTAAATTATAGTTCAGAAAGTTCACTGTGGAGAACAAAAGAACCAGAAGTCTCCTGAGTTATAGGCCACAAGAGGTTAACTAGTCTCAGCTGATGTCCTGACTCAGGATCAACTATACCTAGATTATTTACTTAATGTGCTCTTATAGACAGTGATGCAGACTTCACAGCTTTCCAAGGCCCTGAACTCCAGAGCTTTCATTGTCTCTGGAAAATGCTCTGATAATGCCAATTAAACTTGCTAGTTTTAGTACTGTATAGCATAGATAGATGCGATAAATTGTTCTGTTTTGCTTATTTGAAGGTTTTTACCTTGTCTTTCTTGGTCCTCTCTTTAATATACTTAAGCAAGCTTAAATTCTTCCATTTCTACTTGCATACATGCAGTATCGAAATGTTGTGATCAAGATGAAGAAAGATTCTTGATGGGTAACTGGTTCCCATGGAAATACAAAGAATTTTTATTTTGGAAGAAGCTGGGGCTGCTACTGGCCCCACACATTGTAGAAGAAAGATGAAGAAAAGCTCAGAGAGAAACAGTTTGAAAGGATTTGAGGTCTTGTTTGGATGAGTATGGATTTCCCCTTTCTCTTTGTTTTGCATAGTACAAAGCATAGTAAAAAGTGAAGGAACACTCCTTCACTAGTGTTTATTGGCACTCCTGTGTGTTATCAGAGTGCAATGTGTTTCATGTATGAAGAAACCAGTATCCCCTCCATGGAGCTTAGAAAAAGGGGAAAAAAGGAGAATAAGAGCAAAAGAAGAGCAAGAGAGGAAAAAAGAGAGAGAGTAAGAAGGAAGAAGGAAAGAAGAAAAGAGAGATGAGAAAAAGTGAATATCAGTGCAAGAGCGGTCCACTGGAAGGTGTGACTCCGTGAAGCTTGGAGAATACCCCAGGCATTCATCATGCTTTTTCTTCCTCTGTTCTGATGATCCAGATGCCAGAAAGATGCTGTCAGAGGCAGGACTGTGGTTTACGTAGATCTTCAGGGCACATTTTGTTTTGAAGTAAGTATGTGAATTTCAGTAGTCTAAACCTGACTTACTACAGTAATGAATCAGGGTTTTATTGTTTCCCTACTGGATTTTAGTCATTGGAGTCAGATGGGCATCTTTGTCTGTAAATTGTAGGGAAAAAACTTTGACTTTGACATGAACACAGGCAGCTTTTCTAAATGAACCGTACACTCAGGTCCTAGCAGAGTTAGGCTTAATTAAGAAATACTTTGGCCTTCAACCTATTCCTCAGAAAATGCTTTCTCATATTTTCCTCCCTTATTCCCCTTTAGACAATTTGGATCTAAGTATAACAGATGGAGGTTGCCCAATCTGTGTATTTAACTTTTCCTTCTGAATGCTTTTAACGTTGATTAATCAGTAGATTATAATGAAGTTACTTGAAATAAGTGATCCATCAATCTTGCTGTAACAGAGTTATCTCAATGAGTCTAACAATACAAGTGAAAAACTCGTTTGCATCATTTGACTGGGGATTTGGTGTCAAAGCTTTCTTTCACTTTGTATAAAAGACAAATTTTATTTGTCTTTTGGTGTTCTGCCTTTCATCTCATCCTCCGTTCCAGTCACCAAGAAAGCTGCAGATTTAAGGTCTACAGTAGGAGCAGGGTAGTGGTGAGTGCCTCCTACTCACAGAGGGGCAGCAGTGCCTACTACTCAGGTCTCAAAGACACAATAAGGAGCTGCTCTTCTTCTTTGCATCTGTCCTAGAGCTGGATGGAAGAGGGACATCCATTATCTATTTCCTGGGGTAGCTTTTACATGGGCTGGTAGCTGAGGAGTTGAGTTCTGCTTGAGGACCTGCCGCCACCTTCTTGAACATAATGGGAAGTGGATGGGCAGTTCGTGTTACATCTTTGATGAGCACAGCTGGATAGAGGTGCATGGGGAAATCTACATTGTGTAGTTTTGTCAGCATTTTAATGGATCTGCTTTGAAATTTGGGGGTTCAAGTGCAAAGACATTTGTTCAGGGTTACTCTGAAATCATGTCTTGGTCTGCTTGAAAATTAAGCTTCAACTCAACAATGTGTTCCATTTCAAAATTAGGTATCTGTAAAAATTTGAAAACTGAGTGGCTTCAGCAGTTTTTAGTCTTGTAATAGATCTTCTGTGCATATGTCAGATGCTTAGTGAGTGCTGCAGAAATATTAAAATAATATTAAATCTTTTATAGAAGCTATTTTGATTTGCTTTGAGCTTAAGGGGATATTCAGTAAACAGAAAATTTTATCCTTTTTCAGAGTATTCTTGGGTTTTTATCATGTCCTTTTTCTTCCTTTTTAACAGAAATCAAGGAAGTTATCAGCATACTTTCTTGTCTTTCAGAGAGCAAAAAGTCCATTCTCAAAATTCTTTTTTAAGTCTTCGGGAGCTTCCTTCTCCAGTCCCGCCTAATGGCATCAAAAGAATGAAGCAACTTCCATCTCTTACAATTCAGCAATCTACACTCTACTTATCATGTGTGAGGCTGACTCACACTCACGAAGAATTGCATAGAGTTTTATAGCCTTTGCAACAACATCAATGAATTAAATTGGCTAGAACAAATAAGGTGACAAAGGGCAATGATGATTGGCAGAAGAAACAGAAAACCTACAGTTTAAGCATTGACAAAGTCCTTGGTGACAATCAGCTAGAGTAAGTGTATTTGCAGTGAAATATTTTATAATTTCAGGCTTTCTAATAGCAGGCTCAATTTTGCCAAGTTGTCTAAGTGGTAAGTGGCCATGATGACCTTTTGTTTTGTATTACACTTCAAGGAGTGATTGGAATTTGAGAAATAGAGAGCTAGATCCTTTATTATGAATACAGCTGGTTCAGCCATCCAGATCATCGCTGACATGGCTGCATTCCTCTTTCTGATATAGCAAAATGCCATTGTACAGATATGTAAACACACACTGCTTGGAAATATTATTTTGTGCTTGTATTTGACATTTTAATTTTGCTTCTAAAGGGGAGGGGAAGAAAGCCTAATCTGTCATTTAGCGGTATTGTTCTGATAGCACTCTCACTGGCTGCCGTTCAAAATCAATATTAACAGTCAAAGGATTTTATTTGGCTGGGGACATTGATAGGAATCAAAATAGCTTTTCCAGAATAGCTTTCCATGTGGATGCCCAAAATTATTGTACATCTTGGATGTAGATGGGCTTTGAGTAAAATCCAAAAATATGACAAAATCTAAGGAAGTGAGCAGGACCCCAGACAAAGAGTGCTATGTACAATTTATTAGTATTTGTGCAGTTCTCAGTAATTCAGTATTCTATATCTGAAATAATTGCCTTAGTAGAGTAGGAAAGGTAAGAAAGGAAAGGAATGTCACTCACCTTTTTCTTTTAACTGTTTTGTTACAGCAGCAAGTGTTTATCATGTTGATCTTCCTTGCCAAATTTGATGGGTCTTTATAATGCTGATTCAGCAAATGCCAAACCCATTCTGGAAATATCTTCCTAGAATATCAAGCATTCAGGTCTCATAGGAGACTGCTAAAGTGATGGTAGATGGTTTTTAGAGTTCTTTTCAGGCCTGGCAGCTTTCTGTGTGGTGACTCATCTGATTTTTAATAGATGTTGCGTAACACTGGTTTTCATTGTGCTTGTTTTGTTTTCCACCATATGAAGTTTCTCAATAAGAATATACTTTGGAAGAAGCAGATGATGCAAATGTCCTTTTCCTTTCCTTTCCAATTCTCATTTTTTGGAGACGTTTGGCTAAAGGTGACATTATTCACATGCAGAATGAGTAACAGGCTAAGGGCAATGGACCTCAGAGTCCCTCACTTTATATACCTTTCTGTGGAAGATTTTGGTAAGTAAAAGTGGGGTATTTCAAAGGACAGTTAATTCCAACTAGCATTAGGCTAAAAATAGGGAGAAAGAGGTAAATGAAAGTAATTTTTCTTACATCATCTGCATATGTAAATGGACTTCTGAGTATTCAGAATTACTGAAAACCTAGAATCTAGTTTCAAATGGGAAGAATTAAGATCTATACTTTAGATACAGACTGACAGAAATTTTTTTTAATAGTGGTCTAAATTTTTCCCTTTACATTTCTTATTCACAATTTTTCCCTTATTTTTTGTGTGAAAAAAAAAGAGAGTAGGGGAGAGGCTGGTGGACAGGGAAGAAAAGCAAGCACATGTGTTTCAAGTAACTAAATTGTGCATTAAGAGGGTAGAAACTCCTGTGTGCATTGGATCTTCACATCAAATCCATAGCTGCATTTTCACAGCACAGACCCAGAACACCTTCATTCACCTTTGTTTCAATAAAGCTCCTCCACTTTATCATTCTATTCCAAAATCCTCCAACTGCAGTCCAAATCACCTCATATAAACAGTGCCTACCGAGCAGAAATGTGTATCTAGCTTCTGTGTGCTTAGTGTCTGAGAGGCGTATTTGGAACTTGTCAAGTTGAGAAAGATTGCTTTTTCCTGCCTGTGAGTTTCCCCACTTCCCTTTTGCTCTATTCTTTGTCCCTCTTCCACTCTTCCTCGGTTCCCTCTTTTATTATTTCTGACAAGGATAATATCATTTGGGACCTTACATTTTGTCTCAAACTGGGCGCCTTCTGTAAGCTTGAGTTACTGTGAAAATATGATAACTTACCATTTAGTTGGAGAGAAAATTCTGCTAGTTTGTTGTATTCTAGTGAACTGATTTCAGATAGAACAGTATTCTATATCTGAACTGATACAACTGATCATAATTCAAATTTATTTTCTTCTTTCTCTGCACTACCAAATCACTCTCTAAGAAAGTGACTTCCACTGCTCTCTTGTAAAGCATAGACTTACAAATCATGTAAATTATCTTTTGTTCTTAGGAAAAGTGAGTTTGTTTCAGGAATTGAGATAATTTTTCAAAGAGTGTTTAATTTTTGATTAACAAAAATTATTGTCAGAACAGCAACTATGAACCTATGATTTTTTTAAAAGAGGAAATAAACAGTCATATTTATGTCTTAATTCATAAGATGATTCAGTTAGAGCTTTGAAAGCACAGGACAATGAAATGAGGTTATGAAAGCAAAACTAAACAATTTTTTCCTTTATAAAGAGATGATTCAGCTGAAGCTAAAATGAAGAGAAGGTTATTAAAAAATTAACAAATACTTAGAAGTTCTAGTTTCATTTCAAAAATATGTTTAGAAGTAGGTATAGCATGCTTATTAGCTTTATTAGAGTACAAAATTGTAGATATTTCTCTAATTTTATCACACTATAATTAATAAACTTAATCTTTGCCTTGGGATTTGCCTTGAGCATCTCAACATGAATTTTCATGGCTCATTTTTCTCCTTATTGTTGTCTGTGCTGAGCTTTCATGGCTCTTGAGAACAGACTAGGGAGTTGTGGCTGGTCCTAGTTTCAGCAAAGTCCATTAAAACATAAAACTCGTGTTTGTGTTTTTATTATATATTTTCCCTTGTTTTCCCCTGTGCAAATGTAATAAACCTGAAAACAGGTGCATTGCCTCACTTGGCATATTTCCTACTTGGCCTCAGTTTGTGCTTAGCTAAGACACATAACAGTAAGATATCTTCTGTTCAACAGTGCATTTTGAGTTTTCTAATATCCCAGTAAAATTGCTAGCAGCTAGAAACCTAGCTCTTCAAAACAAACAAAATTTTATTTTTCCATACAAAGGCGGTTTCCTATTTCTGCACACAAGTAAGCCTAAAGTGAGAGATCAAATATGAAGTTGGCATAAATCCACTGCAGCTTCTGTACATAGTCTAATGCTCTATGAATTTCTCAACCTGCAGTATTGTAGAAAGAAAAACAGTTTATGTCATGAACAGTCGGTTTAGTTATGTCCTGCACTTGTAGGCAAAACTTTAAATTTTAGATAAAGTCGTATGCAGATAAAGTAATTGAGATCTACCTTCTGTACCAGGTTTTATACTGGGTGTTGACAAGATCAAGAACAAGAATTTCTTGTTAAAGAACAAGACTTTTTTTGTTAAAAATCCTGTTTATTGGTAAATATGATATGCTGAGACATTATCTATAGGTGGAACGCTAAAGTAATTATGTCATTGCATCACACAATATGCAATTGCAATATGACTTGGCATGACATACCTTATGCATTTCTGCTATGGATAGCAGGTATGTTACAGCTAAATTAGTGTAGAACAGCAAAATAGACATGAAATGCAACAGCATAATAAAATGATAACAATAATACATGGAAATTCTGAGGATGTAACATCTCTGATGTTAATGTAGACAGTTGTGAGTTCTTATGAATAAAGAAAGGGTTTATGTTTATGAGACTGAGATCTTTCTCTGGTAAAGCAGTGGTTCTAAAAATGAACTAATTCTCATGGTAGAAAGCATGAGTGCCGGCAAAAAGCTATATTCCAGAAGATCAATGCTGTGTTTGGATATATAAGTAAGGATAAAACAAACAGAAGTGAAAGATAGATGCCTTGTTAGAGTCTCTGCATTTTTATGAGAAGCTTGGGGATTTTTAAACATTTGTCAAGAATGAATAGATGTCCATAAAAAACATGTATGTTAGAAGAATTAAAAGAAAATCAAACTAGTCTAGTGAATTAATTTTTTGAAGAGGAAACTGGAAGCTGTCCTGATCATTTTTCTAGTATTTATCTTGGAAAAGAAGTTTCTAATAATAGTTGTTTCTTTCATCTAGCAGAGAATGATGTGATGACAGCCAATTCGTGGAAATATCTTCAGACTAGAAATCTAGAATCTAGAATAAGTGGAGAGGATATCCAGCACTGGACAGTGTAATTTAAAGTCAATTAAAATTGTTTTTTTTTTTTTCCATTATGGTTAATTTGAAAAGTAAAAATAGGCTTTCTCTGTACTAGGTATGTTTTATCTCTCAGTAATTCATGATGTTGCCTTTCACCTTGAAAGTGTATTCATTTGTCAATCATAGAAAAAAAATCTTTAAGGATCTACAAAGCAAAGTGATGATATCTTGAAAAATCTTTGAACCAGTTTACAAAAAGTTTTGAATTTTGAATGTTTGCCCCGACAAACAAAAAGAAAACATAGTCCATTTCAGTACTGAATCTACCATGAGAATCTGAATGTCGTCAAAACAAACAAATACACAACAACAACAACAAAAAAATATTTTGAAACTGATTAAATTCATATTAAAGGCATTTATTTGGAAGGAAGAGCATCACACACATTCGGATGCCCCTCTGTGGCCCTTCAATATTGTTTGATTACTTTGCTAATTTCAGGATGTTGCATTCATTCTCAACAGATGACTACCGAGATGAACACAGATTTGTTTTGTTACCTGCTGGGCATTTGTTTCCCCAGCCTTCTCTTTTTTTTTTTTTTTTCACAACTGCTAAGCAGATTTTGGGGCTTGCTTGTTTTTAATTACTGGTGCCAGAGATGTCAGAAATTAGAATTTTCCAGTAGTGTCAGCTACAGAAGGTTAAATTTTTAGGCAAGATCCAATGAAAGTTCTGATCACGACCCCTCTTGCTGCCCAAGGACTGTGAGCTCTGACCAGCACATTGAAGGTTGCTGAGGAAGACTTTGGTGAGGATGTAGAACCTCTTTCTCCAGGCACACTCAGACCCATCCTCTCCACTGCTGCATCTCAGTTTGCTTGTGAAGGGGTGGAGGTGAGCAGCCTTGGTGATGGGACGTGTTCCCTCAGGCTGATGCACCAAAATGCTCTCCCTTCGCTCCCTCAGGCTGATGCACCAAAATGCTCTCCTTTTGCTGCCTCAGGCTGATTCCCCTGCTCTGGAAGAGACTCTGGCAGACCTCTAGCTGTCAGACCTTTTGGAAGCTTTGTCACTGATTGAACTCTAGGGAAAACCCAATGTCATCTGGGGAACAAGTTCTCTCCCCCTAATTCCTTCCTTCTCTCCCTCTCCATGCCTTTGCCCTTGTTTTTCCACTTGTCCTTCTCTTTCTCTAAAAGGAATACTTGGGTGAAACAATAGCAAATGAAGAAAACTCCAAGTTTTTCTACTAGAAGAATCCTTATTTCTCGGTTGACTATAATATATAGATAGCTCTCAGTCAGGATTTTCAAAGTCCCACTGACTTAGATTAGACACGGCAGAGTATTTCTCATATCTTTTTTTCTGTCCTTTCTGTTTCCCAGATGCCAACCTGTAGAAAAGGAACTTACATACCAAGACTATATCGATATAAACTCAGAAGGGAAATTCTGCAATGAGCAAACTAGACTTTCCATCTGACATTTATTTTTTTTTTGTAAGAAAAGACTGCATAGTGTTCTTTCAACTTTAGAGAAGATTATGGTGTGAACAGATATAGCATATGCCCCACACTATGAAATAAGCATATTCTCAGACCCTTTGGATAGTTAATAACTAATTTGGTGTTGTCACTACATTTGAATTTCCCCAACAGACTGGGAAAACCCCAAGAATTAATACCTTATAACTCACATCAACCAGAATTGATCAATGTTCCATGTACATCACAGCTTCACATTACTATGTGCCATACAGTTACAAGTATAGCAGAATCCTTCAGTTATATGAAAAACTTCATTATTATTATTAATGAAAGTATTAAGATGATTCAGTTTAGTGCTCTAACTTGAATCAGTTTGGGGAAATGCTCTTCTATTCCAAACTCTAATTCACATCAGATGGTCCAAGTTTTTATCCTTTGTTAAAATTTTGCCATCAGAGGACATTGTGCGTGCTGAGCCAGCACACAATTTACTGAGGAGCTCTGTAGTATTTATCAGGAAATTTCTGCTACTAGAAGATTTCATGCAAGAACAAGCTGAACGTATGATCACTGTCATGCAGTTAGAAAGCCGCTTGTTGAAATCCAAGCTAAAGCAAACTAGAGTCAGCTTAGCATGTAACGAGGTCAGATCTGTATTTTGAAAGCGAAATCCATCCTGGTGCTAACATTTATGCTTTAATATAAAACTGTGACATTATATAGGTTTTATATTCCCTTGACTTGTGTTTATAACACATCAGAGAATTCTTCTCCTTTGATGGATTATGCCCTTTGGTTTTCTCAGGTATACAAACTGAGCCTATTTTATGATAGCATGAGTAGCTGTGAGAGTGCTTTTATTTTAATGTTATGTATTAATTTTGAATGATTTTTTGATATTTCTAAATATCTTAAGATATCTACAAATTATTTTTAGGTGTAGGTTCTTGTCTGACATAAAGGTGTTTTGACCTGTATCTCAGTAAAAGGAGTTTTGTTGCAATTATTTCCTTAGTAAATTAAATTAAAGAGGATTGTGGTTAGACATTCAGGGCTCACCTTACAAAGGCATACATTAATGATTTTTTTTGCATGTTTTTTCCTTTCCTTCTATCCAAAAGATGTGTTTTCTTAAAGAACAGGCTTCTCTGATCCTTATTTTCTAGCTCCCCAGTGGGTTTTTTATGGGAAAGCATAAAGTGTGGGAATTAGCAGGAAGGAAGAGATGAATCTTCTAATGGGTCGCACACTGCAGAACGGTGTCTCTGACTCCTTCGAAGCTCTGTCTTCTCACTGGCTGTGGCAGACACCACTGGACCATTGTACTCATTTCCTTATCCCATTCCTCAGTACTACATCTTCTTTTAAGATTGTCTGAACTTTACAGAAGTTGCTACCTCTCCCAACAGAGTACTGGCATCTGCCGAGGTTCCACTTGAAGGCCTTTCGGAATGATAATAGAGTCAATCAGAATAATAGCAATGGCATTTCAAAGCTTAATGCTAATTAGGAAAAAGCTTTATGCTAGCTTCTTAACCCAGTGCTAGGGAGTAAAAAATTCTAGCTTGTTGCAGCTTTTGTGAATAAACCAGATCCAAGACTTTGCAAGAATATGTTGGAAAGATAAATCCTTTTATCTATTCCTCCAATGATTTTATATAGCTAGTTCATTTCTTCCTTTACCTAGGGTCCTATTTCTCACATTGTCTTCACTGTGTACATTTGTTTCTCTGATTTTGTATGACACAATTAGTTCCCATAGTAAGAAAACCTAGTTTTTGAGGACAAGTTTCATGCTAGGATTGCTACTATGCAAAAGCAAGTAAGCCAAGTTGTTTGTTTGGTCTTAGGGAATAGTTTATTGCACATGGGAATTATATACCTACAAGGGCGGATGATGGATGAAAAGGCAGGAGCATTTGGGCTGTGGGTGTAGGAGCTGCACTTAGCCTAGTTGATTAGTATTTCAGATTCCCATGAGATGGATGACTCTGCCAGACTTTTGTCTACACCACAAGACTGCACCTTAAATAATAGGTCAAGATTGACTGTGTTCACCAGATTCAGAGAAGAGAGTTTGTGGCTTTTGCCTGTTAGTTTGATCGCTTGGAAAATCAGGAGACTGGCAACTAGCATATCCTGCATCGTACAGTTGTGCTGTCTGGAAGGATTTGCGGAGCATGCCAAGGGATGGGATCCTCTCTGCCTCTTTCCCCTGTCTGTACAAGGAGACTGCAGAGACCAGCACATCTCACCGAGTGGTGTGAACATCTGCAAATTTCTGGCACCAATACGCTTGTGAATGAAATTGTGATCTACTGCTTAATAGCCTTCCTTTCTGCCTATTCTCCTGTCTTTCCTCCTCAATGCTTAGTCCACCATAACTTTTGGAAGAAGCTCTATGCCATTGAAAAAAAATGTGTTAACCAGTCATGATATTTTGTTTTCTACGCTGTTTTAGCCAAAAACTTCTATCACAACAAAATCCTTGGAATAAATATTTCACTTCTAAGTGATGATAGCATCTAATCCTTTCTCTTCCTCCTGTTGAGATCTGAGAGTACACTGGAAGAAGAGGACTTACAAAAAGATATTATCCTTTTTGACTGCTTCAGATCATTCTGCATTTTATCTTTCTCTAAAGCTGTTTTCTTCACAGTAGCTCTTTGTGCTGAAAATCCTTAAAAGACCTCTTGGTAACAGTAATATAAAAAGACTATGGAAGTTTAATATAAAAATTGGCATTTCTACAGATGATCTTGTCCACATCCAATCATGCTTTGAATACTTGCTTATATTTCAAAGACTAATTACAAGCAGCCCAGACATTTAATCAGATTTGTATGACCAGGATGAAAGCTTGCATTTGTATGTGCTCTGTCTAACTGAATATTCAATGAATAATGTAGACCCGAATTATATGCTATATACAAAGTATATTTAGAAGCCTTGCTTTGTATGTTGCAGAATTTTTTTTCCTAGTAGTATGCATTGTCTGCTTTATTTGTGATAGGACTCATAAAGAAAATTTCCTGTCACAAGAACTTAAACAATTCCATGCCGATTTACAGAGATTTCCATTTATTTCATCATCATTATGATGGCCAGGAAGAAAGGTTTTAGAAGAAAATATAAGAATCATGCAGTATATAGGTATTATTTGATTATAGTATTTTTATTTGGTATTAATTAAACAGGCATTATTGTTTGAATATATGTCACTGTCTCTTGAGCCAGTGAGCTCTGCTGTCTATTCACACATTGTGAGAGAGCATTTCCTTACCCCAATCTTGAATTTGGTACCTTTTCATGTTATTGAATATCATTCTTTTTCTTTCTTGTGTTATGAAGCAAAGAATAGTGACTTTGTATGTCAAACAGTTTCCAATTTATAGATTGTTCCCTGAAGGAAGATATCTTTCACAAACTAAGCTCTTGGCTGATGCTTTCATACATTGTGGATAATTGCTCCAGTGTATTGCGGCCAACCCTCACTGCAGCCCTGGCTCTCTAATGTGTTGTGTGTGGTATTCCTGATGTATGCAGAATACTCAGCCACCTCATGAGTGCTGACATTCCTTTCATGATCCGGGCTCTCACAATGTTTCCACATGACTACTGCTTGTATTTTCAATGGGTGTTTTTGCTGAGGTTTTTGCTTCCTATTATTAGCTGTGCTTGTTAGCATGTTGAATGCTATTATTAAGGCTGTTACGTATATATGACCAAAATATTTCAGTCTGAAGGTAAATGTAGTAAGGCTGTTTGTGGTAGATTGTTCATAATGTCTTCTTGAGAATGGGTGCACTTGATTTATCTGATTTCTCTCAGATTTAAAATATAAACAAAAATATAAACAACAACATGAAGACTTTGTTTTGCAGTAGAAGGCAAGTTCTTTTGAGATTTTTGTTTTCACTGCTATAATGAAACTCAGTGCCTAACTCTGCATATTTTCTTGTGTTCAATGTTAATTTTTTTATGTTTATACTCACAGAAATCAGCTGAAATCTGAGTCAACAACTATGCCAAAACATAGGCTACAGTTAGACAAAGACTGCTTACAGGAAAGTTTAGTTTACTCAGCACTGAGATCTGCTGGCATGGAATGGCCTATGCCTAACAAAATGTCTCACTCTGAAAAACAGGCGGCTGCACACAAGCTTTCTCCTGGGAATAAATGAGACATTTTAACTGGCAAACCATGCCTAGGAATTGCTTATGGAGAGAGCTACTTAAAACAGGCCAAATTTGTTAGTAATAATCAAAAACTAAGTTCTTGAAAAGATTTGTGTGATTTTAACTCTTGCCGGGTTGTTTAGATAAATAAAATCATTTATATACTATGCTGAGGCTATGAAGATAAATTTTCTTCAGAATGCATAGACTGTGCCTTGGTTTTGTCTTTCTAATAAGAATATGAAGTTGAAACACTAAAATTTAAATCAAAAAATAGTTCTCCTGAGCTATATCAATCACACTGATTATAGCATGATAGATATTAGGGATGGAAGGGATGTTGAAAGATCATGTAATTGTCCTAGTCAACTGAGGGAAATGATGGCTAATCACTTCCAATGATGGTGAGTTCATGGTCTCCACCAATAATAAATAATCTAAATCACTTTTTCTTAAGTTTAGGCCCTTTCTCATTATCCACAGTGATATATAGGAAAAAAAAAACTTTTTTTGCCTTTTTATTGTAGAAACTTGTTTTATATTTAAGATTTTTTTCTCTGGCTTTTTGTTTTAAGCTATATTTTCTACACCTATAATCGTTCTTACTGTTGTTGTATGGACATCAGAAAGCGTAATACCCAGGACTAAACACAATAGAAGTGTATTTAGAAGATTTCTAATTCCATTAGAAGTCTTACTAGGAGTAGTGGGGCAGAAGACTTATTTACAGAGATCCTGTTAATATATGATTGTTTGATATTTGCCTCTTTCACAGCAATGCAATGTTTCTAAGACAAAGTTTGAAGTCTTCCAAGTTCTTTTCTGAAGAACTTCTGCTGATTTAATCCTTTCCTTACTGAGTACATGAGTATACTCATGCAGTCAACTATTCCTGTTTCATTTTGTCTATTGAGTTGCAATTTTTTTTCAGATAATTTCTCTAATTTTTAAATTCTTTCAGGTTCTTGTGATCTCCCTACTTCTGGAAAAGATTGTTTGCAAACATGAAAGGCATATTTTCTAGCCCCTCTTCCAAGATAGATGTGGCAGGGACATGTATCTATACTCAGATCCTTCAGAGCCTCATCTGCTGATTAGATAATGTCACAAATTTGTTGACTTCTTTTTGAATGCAATTTACAATCAACTGAGTGATTTCCTCAAGCTAGTTTCATCTAAACCATATTTTCTTAATCTGAAAGTCCTCACATGCCAAAGATGGGACCGGGTTTGATGAGGCAGTAGTTATTGCTGGAAAGTAGCAATTCAAAATCTTGTATTACTTTGAAGGAGCAGGAATGGCAGGGCTGGGAATAGTGACAAATCTTAAAACTAGAGATGACCCCTTTTGCCTTGAATTCATGCTCTAGGCTGGATGGATAAAGCAGGAAAACAGAGATTTCTTAGAGGAGAGGAGGAGGAGGAGAGGTGGAGGAGGCTGGAAACCAGGCTGAGGCAGAGGGAAAGAGCTCTCCCTAGGCATGGCTTGAACACCAGGATGAAGGTGGGTATATAGAGACAGAAAACCATGGGAACTAGGCTGCTGCATGCTGTTAATAGCATGAAAAAATAAAGTAACATATTTTCCCCCTTTGTTTCAGTTTAATCTTTTTCTGTAATATCCTTAGTGGTACTGAAGAAAAAAATGTGTTTTGACTGTAGCAACTATTTTACATAATTGTAGAGTTTATTCCATTAGTCTTTTCTTATTCACCCTAAAAGCCCCCTAAAATTCTTTCAGCGTCTTCTCATAAACACTTCTTTTAAAAAGTAATAGTTAGCAACTTTTCAGACAGAAATAAGAATTTTCTTTCAAACTCCAAAGGACCCTTTTCATTGTGAACACTGAATCTGGGAAGAAATTATAACAGCATAATGAATGATTACATAAATTCTGCTCCATGGAAGAAATATAAAGGGAATAAACAATAAATGATGAAGTGTCTGCTAAGAAATCACAGTAAGCCTACTGAGCTCCTGCCTTTTTTCTTTCTCCCAGAATAAATGTAAAAAATACACCAGTTTTTAAATACAGACCACATTCCTGGCTTTAGAAGTTTTTTCTTTTTTTTCTTTTCTGGGGTGAGAGGTAAAGTCTTATTATTTGTATCTTCACATATTTTTTGTTTACTTAATTCTGCCTGTGACTGATTCACAAACAGATGGACACAGTGAATTTCTGGAGAAGTCCTGCAGTTTGATTGGATTGTTTATTTGCAGATTTTGGCTGAGGCTGGGGAAATATAACAAGGAGAAAAGTCTAAGGTCAAAATTTAAATGCAGGTGTTTTCATAAGCTTTCAGCTCTAGTGCTGACTTTCCATATGGGTACGCATTTGTTCCCAGATTTGCTCACATGGCCCTAGTCATTTTATTTTTATCATTAATAACTTTTCTTTTCAACAACTACATTGCACAGGATTTATTTATCTTTTATGTGAGACAGAGTGAGAGAGTGCCCAACCTTTTCATAAAAACATTTTGCAAGGCTGTTCAGAATTATTACAAGACTCAGATATATGTCTCAGATATATGTTGATGTTAAGGTACATACAGTCAAAATGGGTAAGGTCTGCTGGCTTGGTTCCCTCTTCCTGGGGGAATTCCTGAGGGCATTCTGAGTGTGAGGGCTAATGCCGTGTACGGTCCCACTTGATGAATCCCTTTTTAATCATTGGCCCAAACAAGTCTTAATGTTATGAATTTCTGCACACAGCTGCCAGCCAGAAAGCTTTGGGTTATGGATAAGGTATGAATTAGGAGGTTCTGCATAGATCTTGCAACTACTGTACCTCTTAAAATAGTGGAAGCATTTCTTGTACTGCTGGATGGATTTGTGTCTTCTCCATTATCCTGGAAACAGAAGAGACCTTGGAGGCAGTATGAGAACTTACTTAAAGACAGATAATAATTTTCCATGATAGTTTCTATATTATCTCTTTATCCTATAGCATTTCCATTAAATAATAAATAAATACAATAATACATTACAGTAAATAATACACAAAATTGTACTGAAATAATCAGGATAATAACTTCATTATATATGAAATGTGCCTGCTGAGAAGTAGAATTTTATGATACATATTCTTCTAAACACTAGGCTTTTAAGTGAAAAATTATCCTAAGACTTCTTGCATGCTGGATATGCAGTCTATTACTCTGATAGAGAAGCAATGCAATGGCATGAGGCCTGTGTATATATGACAGTAGAGCCTTTACCATTTTCTGTATGAAAACTAGGATATGATATATTTTTCTAAATCAAACCAGTCATATAAAATTAAAAAATCAATATGATATGCATTTGTAAAAGGACTATTTTCATGTAAGTATCTATTTCTGATCTGTGATAGGACCTTGAGCTTGAAGTCTCCCATATGGATGCATATAGATTGAAATGACAATCTTTTTTTCAGGCAATAAAAATGAAGGCAGAAAGGCTGCGTACGAAGCAGGCTTCAGCATTGCTCAGTAGACAAGGCTGCACATCTTTTCAACAAGATAAAAGTAGTATAATTAAAGGTTTGGTTGTTCTGGCTACTATGGTTGTCACTTCCATATGGTTGTCACTGCAGTTCACTTTCCTGGGGTTTCCTGAGGTCATGGGATCATCCCATGTGTCATAGGATGCAGGTGCCAGTCCCTCAGGCTAGTGAATTAGGATGAATTATGGTTCTGCCAAACTTACTTAAACTCTCAAAAATTTTGCATGTTAAGCTCTGTGGTTGGCCTAAAAATAGTGAGACTTTGCAATAATAGAATAACAACTGTTATAATCTGTCCGAAAGCTTTTTTCAAGCCTTCAAAGTGCCTTATCTGCAACTAGTAAAGTCAGTTTTATTTTTAAGTTTTATCTTGTGATGCTGGGAGATCAAAAAAATAAAATAAAAAAAAAGCATAATATCATGACATAAAGAATAGAATTAAGGTGTAGTTATATTCGGTCAGCTTTGGAAATTGTGTGCTGTCTGCATCTTATACATTTCTCCATGAGAGATACTATCTACAGAATGACTATGGAATGATTTTTCCACATAAGATAGGAAAAAAATACACCAAACTGCTTCATTGAAAGCTTGGCCTAGTCTACAGCACAAGTACCATGTTCAGTTCATGAAGAGCTATTTTGTCTGTTAGATGCAGGACTCTAGAAATGTAGGCATGGACAAAAAGTGGTCATCCACCTGCTTCTGACTCGCATATCTAATGCTCATCCACAGCTAGAATGAGCCCCAGGGCACAAAATATGGACTAATTTGCTTTACTGGATCTCAGTGCTCTTCCAGCAATGCAAAGGAGGCTTCAATCAGTTGGGTCTATGCAACTTATTACCACGGGCCCTTGCTGTTCATGTGGAAATGAGCAATAATGGTGCTAGGGAAGGTAAGAAATAAATGGTTTGAAGAGGGGGCTACAGCCAAGGTTAGGGGGTCAGAATGTAGTGCAGGGATCTAGGTTTGGGGCAAAAAGCAAGAATCCCAGGACTAGTAGAAAACTGGTATATCATCTGGATAGGGCCAAAGAGTCAGCAGAAGGAAAAACAGAATAAATAAATAAAAACAAAAGAGGAGTAGAGGAACAGGGATGCATTGGGAAAGATTAGCCGATGAAGAAAGTTGTAACAGCGAAACCTGAATTAAACTTTGTTTTTGTGGTGGGAAATACTTTCTATTGCAGTCTTCTGTAGAATAGATTGGATCAGTTCTTCCTTGCATGTTTCTGATAGATACTTGTCTAACCTGTCTTTAAGATTAAGTGAAGGAGACTCTAGAGATTCCACTTTTAGAATAATATAATAAATGAAGTAATGTAATCAAAATACAAACATGCTGATTTTATTTTATATTATGCTGAGATTTTGATGTTAACATGATATAGCTTTGCATTTAAATTTCAAGATCTATAACAGCACCTCAGAGAACTCAAGCCTTGGTGCGAAAGGTACCTATCAGAGATCATATAAATCCCATTTAGATCTTGTGTTAAATGGTGTATTTCTCATGCATGGTATGTACTTTACACAGGAGATGTTTCATGTGCAGTGATGCTTGTCATACACCCATACGTCCAGTACTACCTGATGACATACCTTGCAAATGGTTATAACTTTAGCAGTGTTCAGAAACTGTTTTCATTCTGCCTTACTCTTATTAAAGGCAATTTCAACCTAGTGGATGGATAGAACTAGAAAAAGATATGTGTGCATCAGGCATACTGGCTCCTGCAAGGGAGCAAGCTAGAATTTTTTAAAGCATGCAACCATCCTTCTTGGGTAGATTGGTATTTAGTGATGTGCATATTCTGCAAATCTGGCACTGAGAGCATTTTGGAGGGTGAGTTAAATGCAACAAAAACTATGTCGGAAATCATGTGCTTGATGATTATCCACATGGTGACACTTTGTTCAGGTATGTACTCCTTCACACTCAGCAAATAGTTTAGCCTTGGGTCAGCCTTCCTTTCTCTCAAATACTCCTGTTTAGGTTGAGTGTGAAATTGCAATTGTCATTTTTTCACCCAGTAGGAAAAGAGACTCTCTAAAAGAAAAAAAAAAAATGGAAACAATTGCGTGTGGCCACCTTCTTCTTAGTTTAGGGGTGATCCTAGAGGGAAAACTAACTCTTTCATGTAATAGGAGTTTAAAGAAAGGGGCAACACAATCATAGATTGGCTAAATCTGATACAGTTTATGCCATTTCTTATGTTTTCACTCTGCTTTCTTTCCCTGATATTAAGAGAGAAAGATAACAAGCAGGTGATTATATTGATTTTACCTTTTATACATGACTAATAATAAGTTTAACTATTGACCTATGCTGAATAAGAAAGCCGGTCCGTGGAATATAAAAATAAATATAGAAGTGAAATTTAGACCTTTGCTGAAACTTACGCAATATTCGTTTTTAAAAATACAGTTCTAATTTAGCTCTGTTTCAAACCACCGAACTACTGTAGGTTGTTTGAAGTTTTCCTGTCCCTGATCTTATAACAATCACAAAAAGATCAAAGGCAAAAAGTCTTGAGGACAGCAAGAGAGAACATTCAGTTGATACCGCTTGAAAGACAAGAAATGCAGAGATGAGCATTAAGCTTTCAGGTCAGAATGAAAAAGATCTCAGGGATGCTGTATACTATTATTACAAAAAAACTTTCCAAGGAAATAGGTTTTATAGAAACAAATATGAACTAGAGGTGAACAATTTTATGAGGCACTCAGCAAAGAGGTATTAAACACTGGCAATGAATAATAATGACTGACTGCAAAAGTCTGAGAAACGCATGAAGTTCATACAGTTCCGAGAAAAAATCAAAGTTCAGGTAATAAACTAATCTCTATATAAACCTGAGAAGCTGAAGAAGAAATCCAGTGGCAGAAGATTCATTCATGACAGTGCCAGTTCTTTCTGTTTATGATTTTGTGATGCATCTGTTTATGATGCATCTGTCTGTTTGTAATGCATCTTGCAGCTTTCACACCATATTTTAGCTCATGGACTGAGGCCAGGAGGTACAGAAATATCAGCAAATGAAACAATAACATAGTTATTGATTCTGCATCATTTCAAAGTGTAAAAGTTCATTATAAGTTTTGTACAGGATTTCTTAGTCAAATCATTCTACCCAAGATAAAGCCAATAACTCAACAAATAGCATCACTGGAAAATTTTGAGGCAAGATCAGCAGCAATATTTAACAGAAAGCACCTTTGCGGGTATGTATATATATATATATATACACCTATTGCCGTCAATTCTATTTGAATTTCATTTAAATTTCATTAAAAACTTAAATAACTAGCCAGAGGCTTACATTAAAAATACGCTTTTTAGTCCTGGGATCTCTGAGGAACCCTGTTCAGGCTATTCCCTGAACTTGTGAGCTCAGTCTGAGGAGTGCCAGCAGGCTTGGCAGAAGTTGCAGATGACTTTTCTTCTTTTAGGAAAGGACAATTCAGAGAGAGCAAAACCAGGCCTTTTTCCTTCAGACAGACATCGGTGGCAGCAGGCAATGGGAACACAGAGAATGATAGGAAAGACTTAAGCACAGGATTGCCCCATACACACTCACCCTCCTTTCCAAAACCCCTGTATCTGCTGGATGGGAGAGCTAGTAAAGTTTCTACCCAAAGGTAAATTTTCATGCCTAGCTTCAGTGCAGATCAAGAACCAGCTAATTCACTATTTCCCTGAAGAACCTGCACACCTTGCTACCCTGCCATAAAGGAGTTAAGCTCCTTTACAGAACAGACAACCAAAACACTGGGAAACTATGACTCAAAACGCATGCCAGCTGCAGAGATCTGAACTACGTGGGAGGAGGGCTCTGCTGGAGGATGTGTTTTGTGGGATAAGCTGCCAGTGTGGAGGCAGGGTAGAGACAGCAGAAACACCGGGGAATTCGACAGTCAAGGCAAGCAGTAAGTCAGAGGAATATTGCAATACGACCTGAGAAAACCCTAGGAGGAGAATTTGCAGGGATAGTGTTGTCAGGCTTGGAGCTGTTGGAGTCATACAGCACATCAGGGAAAGATACTGTCTCCATACTCTGCACATAAACAGGACTTGATTACAGAGATACCTGGCTGGATCATTAATATCTCTTCTTGGCAGAGGCAGCCTGCTAGGCAGTGGCCTCATGTCTGTCCCTGGCTGCAGGTTAGCAGAAGTGATTAACCTTTGCAGTGGACAAGCATCTCTGCAGCAAGTGATTCCTTTAACCTGAATGGTGCTCACATATTCTGCCTGAGTTGCCCCTGACCTGCTCTCCAGCTGCTTGTCACCAGTCCTTGCTGGAATTATTGCTGCCTTCCTGTCGCCTCCGAAGTGCCCCAGCAAACTGCTGGCATCACTGTTCAGGTGATCACCTCAGAGCTCAGCCTAGGAAGGACCTAATATTTATGACACTTACGTATGCCCAAATTGTTTTGATTGAAGCAGGGAGCATGTGTAGGAACGGTTATTCCAGTATTCCAATATTCCAGTATTCCAGATTCAGCAGCCTCCAGCAAAGGGACAATGATAAGCAGCTAGGAATAAGCTAGGGCTGGCAATGTCTTCATTTAGCACTGCTGCAGACCGAACAGGATGTCTGACTGCAGTCTGAGGTTCAGTCTGAGACACTCAGGTCAAGAAGGCTAATTATCTTTGGAGAGGTTTGTATCTTTATTTTGATGCCCATGTGCAAATGTTTAAGGATTAGGAATGGTGGATTTTTCTCTCTTACTTGCTTTAGAAATGACTGTCTCAATCATTTATCAATGACATTCAAAAATAAACATAATTGTTCTTTATTAAAAAGATCAACAAGAAATTCTGGAGATTTTTTTTTCTAGACTAACTTTGAGATTGCTGAATGTCAAGCCCCAGCATCATCTTTTGAAATGCAATAATAAAAGGTTGTGTGCCTCTCACCAAACAGTGCTATATTACAGCAGCCTGTAGAAACCAATGACTGTCAGTGGCAGGAAGACTGAGAGAGTCATGCTTGCAAAACCCACCTCGTTTGACATCTGCCAAATTGCTGTGACACAGAACAGGCCACACTCGGGTCACATCTGCTGCTTCTCCATCCCAAGCTGCTGCCTGGATGTCCTGCAGCTCGCACTGCCTAGCTGAAGTAAACACCCATAGAAACCACTGGGAGAAGTGAATCCTTCCAGTGACTGCAGTGCTTCATTGCTCACTAGACACAGCTAGAAATTACCATTTGTCTGAAAGACTCTGAGTCTTTGAGAACGACACACCTGCACCAGAAAGCTTGGGATGAAAGGACTGTTATTCTGGAAAGAGTAAGTGCTGGATAAATCTGCTAAGAGCTTTGGGCTCCCCTTTCACTGAAAGTTTGTACTCTCTGGCTGCCTATGCAGCACACAGCCCCATTGCAGGCAGCACCATCCCAGAGTATCTTCATTCTTCGCAGCTGACGAGAAGGCAATGGCCTTTCCACATGATTATTGCACTACCTGTGTCACACGCCGGACTCAGTATCAGGAATTGTCCATGTTTTCTTTCAGTGGATACAGCGAGGGCAATTGGCTCTCCTCAACTCTTCAGGTTTATTGTGTAATCTTTTGGTTCAGTGACCACACAGATTTTCTGTCACATTGCCTTTCCTCATCTTTAGTGTATATACTTCCCTCTGCAGCCTCCATGTACTCCTTTCATGGCCCTTCCTTCATCATTACGTGGTGCTGAGGCTGCAATGACCCTGAGGGTACCTCTGTGCAGATGGAATTAATCTTGCAGCAGGGCTGCGAACTACGGGAGGAGAACAGAAAGATTAGGCAAACAGTGCTGTCACGTTTGGGGTTGGGGAGACAGTCTGACAGTCTTAAAGGCAGCCAGGACAGATATGCGACTTTTGAACGTTTCTTCCCATTGTGTCCGAACACTTTTTTTGCAATCAAGTTTCCAAACTTATCTGTGCAGCCGTGAGAGACAAAACTTTCTTTTTGTTCAAAAAGAAAAAAAAAAGTGTGGGGGGGAGGTAGATAACAAGACAAAGATTTTCACCAAATTGCAAAGCTCCTCAAGGCAGGGTCTTAGAAATATAGTTATATATAATGAAAAATAGGAATAACAGAAACACTGGCTATGAAGCTGTCTTCCTCTTTGCTGCTTGGAGTTCTTCCCTTTAAACTACAGATTTAGACAAGACTTTGCCATTCCAGAGAGAAGCAAGCTCCAAACATTTCCACCTTCTGATCTATTTCACTCAAACTATACATTTGCATTTTAATAGAAAGTTGATATTGCTCACAAGGGGCTGCACTGGTTGGTGGCCAAGTTAAAGTTCAGAGATATAAAGATACCATAATAGAGTCCAAGTATAGAAAGATTCCAAACAAGAAATGAACTCTTGTATCTCCATTGGGATTTATCAATGAAACAAGACTTTCAACATGCAGCAAAGTCTGATTTTCAAATGTACCCCTTGTGATATTGGTCATGGTAGTGATATTGCTTTTTTTTAAAAAAAAAATAATATCCGAGGCAAGTATACTGCAAAACTCTTTTTTCAGGAATGAGGCTCTTTGTTTTCTTATTAGAAGATTTTGGTTGGTTCTAGTTTTATGGCTCTGTGTTGTGTGCTGGGGTGGGATTTACCTGCATCTGGGCTACTTGTCTCAACTTTCTTTATGGTCAGTGGAGAGTAATACAAATTATTGGAGCATGATTCATCTTCTTCTACAACAGATTTTTAAGAGAGGTCAAAAGAATTACCTGTCCTTGTAGCTGCTTCTTGCAATGACAAAAAGCAAGTCTAACAAAGCAGCAGTTCTGGTATATCCATAGATGTTGTAAGCATCTAGAGGTAGTCGAGATGAAATGTGCATTCAGTGTTTGTGGAAGATTGACTCTGCCGATGTGAATCGGCTTCCAGAAGAAATGTAAGGTGTGCATGTATAACGTATCAGCACAGAGGTCTGTTCTACAAGACAAATAATTATGTTGCCTGCAGCCAAGCTGTCCATCAGGCTCACATGGATCGAGCCTTTATTTGGCAGGGTTTCTGCTTGCATTTCGGGAAAAAAAAAAGACTATGGAAACTTATGATTTTTATCAAATACATGGCATTTTCCAGTAAAACATCTCTCTACCATGCTATTTAATTGGAAAATTCCTGGCCAGTTTTAATTGGAGCATTTGCTACCATGTAGAGCAGTAACATTAGCTATGCTCTGAAATAGGTTATGGCAAACGTCAGCTAGGAAGTAGCTAATAGGCTATACAGGTTAATATACATGAGCTAATGACGCCCCATTTGCCTTTTGTGGGAGTGCCTAATTTTCTTTATGTCTTTATATAGGGAAATTAGGCAAAAAGCTAGGGTCCTCTGAGTCATGTCTGACTTTGAAGTCTATCATAACTTTGAATAGCTGAGTGTGAACACCTGTATCTGAATCAATATAAAGAAGTGTGTTGTGGGCTCAGATAAGCAATAACAAAACTTTTGCTAATACAAATGTGCACAAAAGAAAAATAACTAATTAATCTGACCTACAACTTTTTTTCTTATTAAACATTCAAGAATACAGGAAAATTCATGACAGATTAATCTTATACATTTCTTTTGAAATGAAAATACAGACTATGTGAACTAAAGCCAAAATTTTCAGCTCAGAACTGTTACTATTATAATCTTAAATGGACTCTGATCAACTTTGTCCCTGAAAAAACTGTGGTCCGGCTGTCAGAAGTGCTCAAGATTTTCTAAAAATCAAAGCTGTAAATTTTCTGATATCAGTCAGGACAACTTGCTATCCATCCCTTTAATTCCTTGGCATATCGAAATTAAAATTGTTTTATTTTTCTATATTGTCAGCTACAATGCTCATCACATTTTGCACTCAGACCTTCCTTAAGAAAATGGGAGGTATTCAGTGGCTCACATAACTCAGAGCTGTGTGTGATAACTTGGAAACTATACTTTTATAGGAACAGTTAGTTTACAAGGAACCTTAGGAGATCACCTGGTCCAACACTCTGCTCAAAACAAGGTGAACAGTGAATTCAGCCCTCAGCATCCTGATGACCCGCTGCTGAACTCAGTCCAACTTACCAGTATTTTTCTTATACAGAGGAGCCCAAAACTGGACGCAGCACTCCAGAGATGGTCTAATGAGCACCATATAAAAGGGAATAATTACTTTCCCTGATCTACTGGCTGTGTTTTTCTTAGTAAGGCCAAGCAGGCCAGTACCCACTGCTGACTCATATTTACTCACAAGCACCTATTAATACAGCAGCAGACTATTTTACTGCACCTCAAGGATCTTCTGCAGGCAAAAGCTTTATTTTAACCAGAGGTAGTATCTCTGTGGGGACAATCTTGTATTGTTAGTGACACCATGTTTCAAACATACCTGGATGTCCGAAACTGATTTTCTGAGTAGATGGCAATTCTGGATTTTCTAAAGAAAAATATATTCACAGCTCAGATTTATTAATGAAAACTTCCTAAATGCAACAAATCTTTTTCTATGCAGCTCTCATAGGAAGTGGCTAGTCCACCAGACAGTGACCTAGAAAAGTAGAAACCTAGACATGGTGGGTACTGGAAGAATTCTAGCTACCTTAGCCACACCACAGCACTTTTTCCTCAGTTCGTCAATGCTGCCAAGTTGGGGGGGCCCAGATGACTTGGCCTGGAGCCAGCTGGTGTCACTACACTCCTTGGTGTTCCTGTTTCCAGGACAATGCAGATACAGTCATGTTGGCCCTGCATAGGTCTGGCAGAGCTTGTCAGCTGGGCTTCATGCCATTCTCCTCAGGACTTTACTCCTGGTAGGTAATCAAAATGTTTCCTTTTCACCGGCTTATTAAATAGCTTTTAAAAATTCTATATGTAGGTGAAGTCCCTATATATATATATACCTGCAATATACCAGGTTAAAGATCTGGTATCTTCTAACCCTTTCACATCTATTTGGTCTTTGGTTAAGACTAGTCCTAAGAGATTCCTAAGAGCCTGTCTCAATCTTTTTGAATTATTTAATTCCCCAAAATTCAACTGAGAGTTCATAATGGAAAACATGAAAGGCCTGTTAGAGTGCATATAGGGTATATTTCCCTTAAGATAGTTTTTTATTATTATTATTTAGGTACACTCCGAACTTTAAACCTTTTATCCTTCATGCAGTGCTACATTTCCATTTCCATTTTCAGAATTCACATCCCATTTATTTTCAGATTTACAATCCATCATCTTTCGCTGCAAAATTGCCCGCTACTTTCGTCATCCTCTTTGTCTATCCTGTAAATGCTGAGCCAGAGCTTGTAAACGCTGGTTAATGCAATGCAATACAGATTGTGTTTCTCTTTCTAAACACTTGGTATTGTCTTGGCTCATGATGTTTGCCACAGTGTTCACTTCCATCTGTTGTTACAGGATTATGACTTGGCTCTTTATAGATCTTTTTTCTCTATGCCTCTTTTTTTTTTTTTAATAATTTGGCTAATATGTTGACATCAGAGACCTTGTCCACATTCTGCAAACTTTATTGCAAAATTTATTATTACTGTGAAAGGTTATTTGGATTTTTTCCATCAGTCTTTCACATTTCCAGGCTTTCTGTTATAGCAGGACTTTTATCATTAGTCCACACAAGAGTACTTTTGTATTTCTTTGTTTGTTTCCCATTTATTGTACTCCTTTTTCATACCCTTATCTAAAACACTTTAGGTGTAAAAATTATGGTAGGAGTCTGAGGCTGTATTCTTAGTCATCAGCATAGTGTGAGTTAAAGCTTCAGCTTGTACACTGACGGTACGAGCTAGTTCTTGTGAAAGTTGATAAAGTAACAGTTCCACACACTGATGAATGTGATTTTTGTTTTTCTTCACTGCTGTTGATTTCACCTTCTTTTAGACAATTATCAAATGTCAGGGCAAAACCATAAGGATATAAAAGGGTTGTCATTTCACTGAAGTGAGCTAAGACTTAAGCTGTCTTCAAACTGCATGCACAAAAGATAGTATGAACTTTGTCTAACATCTATGTCAGACAAATGAAGGAACCAGCATTATGCTGAAACACTGTGTGACTCTGCTTAGAGCTCATCTGACAGGAACATGAACATGGGCAATATAGTCACGTGTAGAATCACAGAATCCTTAAGGTTGGAAGAGACCTTTAGATATCGAGTCCAAACCCTCTGCACATGCAGGGTCACCTAGAGCACATGGCACAGGATTGTGTCCAAGTGGGTTTTGAAGATCTTCAGAGAAGGAGACTCCACAACCTCTCTGGGCAGCCTGTCCCAGGGCTCTGTCACCCTCACTCTTAAGAAATTTCTCCTTAAGTCCCTGTGCAACAGTTTTGAGCCATTTCTTCCAGTTCTACTGGTGGCCACTACTGAAAAGAGGCCAGCCTCATTCTCCTCACGCCTTCCCTTGAGGTATTTCTATACATTGATCAAGTCCCCTCTCAGCCTTCTCTTCTCCACGCTGAACAGGCCCAGCTCCCTCAGCCTCTCCTCATAGGGCAGATGTTCCAGGCCCCTGATCATCCTCGTGGCCCTGCGCTGGACTCTCTCCAGCAGCTCCACATCCCTCTTGTACTGGGGGGCCCAGAACTGGACACAGTACTCCAGATGTGGCCTCCCCAGGGCTGAGTAGAGGGGCAGGATCACCTCCCTCAACCTGCTGGAGACGCTCCTCTTAATGCACCCCAGGACCCCATTGGCCTTCTTGGCTATGAGGGCACACTGCTGCCTCATGGTCATCTTGTCATCCACCATGACGCGCAGGTCCTTCTCTGCAGAGCTGCTCTCCAGTAGGTCAGTCCCCAGCCCGTACTGATGATTGGGGTTATTCCTCCCTAGGTGCAGGATCCTGCACTTGCCCTTGTTGAAATTCATGAGGTTTCTCAGAGCCCAGTTGTCCAGTCAGTCCAGGTTCCTCTGGATGGCCGTGCAGCCCTCTGGGGTATCAGCTACTCCTCCCAGTATTTTCTACTCCTGAGATGAAATGGAAGGGAATGGACCATACTCATCTCCTGCTCTCTGCAGTATCCACGCACTTGTACAATGATAGTCTCTCTTCAAGATAGAAAGTAAAACTTTAGCGAAATAGCCATGGGGAGCAGGAGGAGGGTACAATACAATATCATGTTACATCTTGGACGGGGATAAATAGAACAGAGAGATCAGTAATGCTTCAGTGAAGTCAAAGTTTGCTTTACTGTCATGGTCCTTTGATCACGAGCTAGCTAGTAGGCTACTCCCCCAAGGATCTAGCCTTGTCTGTATGAGGGAGGCAAGCAGTGGAAATAATAGCTGTTGAATTTCCTTATCTTTCATACTCACATCTTCAGACTTAGTCCTGACTACCACAGGTCATCTCAGAGGCTTCATGTCACTTGCCCAAGCTAGCAGTAAGGCTCGCTGATAACTTTTACATGAGGAGCCTTGAAGCCCATGATGGCTTCGTATGCACACTGTTTCCTTGCCTACATGGACACAGAGGTGGGACAAGAACAAGAAAAGTAGTTTGAAAATAGGAGGCTGAAAACTTTTGCTTCTTTAGTTTTAAGCTAGTTCAAACCTTCGCTAACCAAAGTTGTGCAAGTGAAAGTAACCATTAACAAAACATCTCTCCCTGTCTCATGTGCATGAATGTAGAGTAATCAACAGAGCAGGACCTACTGGTCTTCAGACAAAGATATTTATTAAGTCCAGGGTTTAGGTATTTATACAACCTTCGTACATCTTAACCCACCAATTCTGGAGTGCCAGCAACCCAGGGACCAGTCCTGGATTTAAGTGAATCCCCTCTGCTTCACCAGCAGTTCCTCATTCCTAGTTTCGCAGTCTTCAACAGGTGACCTTTATTAACCTTTTATCCTATGTATTCCCACACATGAATAACAACACTAATACTACAGAACCTTCATCTTAGGGAGTTATGACTTAATCACAAATTCCAGATGAGGTGTATATGTGTAGGAATCAAAACCTAATAAAAACACACCAGATGAAGAAGGAAAATTATGGTGGTACATTACATCATAGGCTTTTGCGGCCATTCCAGTATCCATTCAGATAATCAATAAGGTTTTTCTGCTCAAATAAAAGACAAATAGCTGATACTCAGTTTAGATTTTAACCTTCAAGAATAGTCTGCAATTTATATCCCCTATGGGCCACCCAGATTATTTTCATTGATTCATTAAAGCAAGAGACATATATCTTTTCTGTCTGTTTTCAAATCTTGACATTACTTGATCAAAAATTAAGTTTGCAAATGTCAAAACATTTCACACGACTACACTGTTTTAAATTACTTTTTGCTAGAAAAATAACTGTCACTGTGAGTAACTGTGTTCATATCTGTTTAATTTAGAGTTGTGTGATGTATTTGCCTTCTCCACATAATAATATTATAATATTTTGAAATAACATAACAACATTTGCTATGTCTACTGTAATTTGAGGTAATTAAAAATAATTTCAGTGTTTCAAATCCCATCTTAAGAAAAAATAGCTGAGAATATTGATTTTCACTCTTGGAACAAAAATAATTCTAAAATCTTTGGAATTTTTCACAGGAAAGGAATTCCACTTTCTAACCTGATGCTTGAATTTCTTGTAAAGACTTCTGTTTTATGAACAGGAGAGTCTATGCTAATTTATGCAATATTTGACTAAAAAGATCCCATGAATGAAACAGCAGAAATATTGACATAGTTTGCTCCAGCATATTTTTGTTTATTGAAGAACTCTCAAAGGCCAAAGTTTTATAACTATTCAAATGAATATTGGCACAGATAGTTCACAGGCAGGTTGGTCTTATTGTAGTAGATGCTCTATAAACATAGAGTATGTGCCAACCCTTTTCCCAGAGTATTCACATCCTGAAAACACAACCTGTAACAGGTGGATGAAAAACAAGGAGAGAAGATGAAGCAACTTTTGCAACACTGTTTTTGTAAAAGTAATTATTTTGGAACTGAAAGCCTATTGGTGGCAGCAATAAATAAATAAATGTTTCAAGGAAGACATGAAAACCAGTATCTTTTTAAGTTTCTGTTTCCTAGCAATATACCCAAAAGTGCTGTCAGCAATACTTCACTACAAGTTGTCCAGTCTTTGCAATAATGAGGATGTATGATCTACCCTGCTAAGTAACCAGCCTTTGAAACATGGCTGAGAGTGTATAAAGCTTTTCTAAAACATGGACCATAAAATAAATATGAAATACTGGCTTAATAAGAGTAGACCAACAATTTAATGTGGCTCTAATTTTCAAAGACCTTAAGCAGTAAGTGTCAAGAGCTGATACTAAATTCTGTTCTCTTTTCTTATTTTAAAATTACTTTACATTTCCCAGTGGAGACTTTAAAGATTTGCTGTTGCATTCCATCTCAAGAGAACCATGGATCATAGCACACATTAAAACATAAAAGTTAGCACAATCAGGAATGTTAGGTCTGCCAATATCTTGTTTTCCTTCATTTTTCTGCTGGACTTCTTAAGAGTTATTGAGTTAGTGTTTCCAGGAAGACATAATTTCCTACCACATGTAAAATTCTGTTTTGGTTACATAATTGCTGAAGTTTGAGGTAGGTTTTTTTTGTTGTTGTTTGTTATTTTTTTTTTAATAGTTTGGGCAATTTAGGTGAATTCTTACGCATCTCAAAAATGCAAAGGGCTTTTGCTTCATCTTCTATGATGCTTTTTGACAAGTCAGTTGCATTGGAACCCAGATATCTATTACTGCAAAATTGAGTTATTGTGCTTAAGTGGACTTGAGGTATAACTATCACAGTAATGTTGCTTCAGCTGTAGTAACATCATATTACATGAGCATACTCATCATATTTACATGTATCTTATGAGGAGCAATGAAGACCTCCTGCCTGATTTCTTTTAGGTCAAGATAAAGGAAGCCCCTGCTAAAAACAATGGTTGTCATCCCTTGAACAAAGTGAAAACATAAACTAAAAGATAGTTTCCATCTCTAGTTTCTGTAATTAAGATGTAACTTTAATACTATCTAAATATATTTGTTACCCATAGAAATTTATAATATAATTAATTTTATGTCATTTCCATTGGCTTGCAAAAATAACACTTTGTAATATGCTGAAAAGTCACTAATTATGTGCATGGAGTGCAGCTGGCTGTCAAGGCTGCAAGTCTTCTGATAAAATAATTAAAGCAGAATTTAATAGAACATTTTTTCTCCCATTTTGCCTCTTGCATGTTTATCTTTTACAGAAAGCAATATCTCTTTCTGCACTGATCTTTGTTGATTCGGAGATCACATATAATGCTTACAAGTTTCATAATGAAGGATAAAGCGTTATGGGTATAATTCAGGATGTCTTTGATCTTCTCAACAGTTGAGATGCCCAGAATACTACGGTTTTCTAGTGTTATTGATTTTGTAGGTTAACTTCTGTTCTTCCTCAGATTGCCAGGGAGATCTTATAGCTACATGTTTTAGAAAACACACTGTCAATTTTTTTTCCCAGGGTTATTGCCCTTTTCTTGACATGAAAGGTTTAATGTTTGACAGAATGCGCACTGCAAAGGAGGAAGATGTCCTTCAAAGAGACAAAGGAAAAGTGGATGAATTTGTCCTTTATTTTTCTTCTCTCACATTGACCCAAGAAGAGACAGTTTTGGGCATACCTCAGGTAACTCTAAGGTACTCTAAGGATTTATATAAGTAACGATGGAGGTGTCTCTAGATATTGCAATTCTGTCTACTTGAAAGCTAGGGGCACCATTTCCATCCTGTTATCACGTACAGAAGATTTTGCACAGGAGGATTGCTGGGCTTTTTTAAACCACTGTTAATTGTGGAAGTTTCTACAAATCTTCTAATTGCAGCTCTACTTAAGGTTATCTAATCATAGAGTCACAATTTGGAGTTGTCATATAAGGCATAATATAATGTATGATACCTAACGATGTTATGTGATGTAAGAATATACCTTTCCTTGACTTTTTTCTACAGAAAAAAAAATGGAATAAAAATTCCATCAGATGCTTCTAGAAGGAGTTTTTTGCTTCTGATCTCTAAGCGGGCTTTATAGTGTCTGGATTGGGTCTTTACACCTTCAGCTAGAAATGTAATGGTGATCCTCTGTCGTTACCAAATAGCAGGTAGCACTGGCCTTTCTAATTATATGACTGTTTGTTAGACTGCATCTTCTCTCTGGTAAGGAGGAGTTTTGTACAAGGCTAGGGGAGCAGTGTTGTCTGCTGGTATAGCTGCCTAGGCTGGATGGCATGTTAAATGTGAACACTGTGGGTATGCAAACAAAATCATACATAAATAGCAGCTGTTACAAAGAGGCAGTCAGAGTCAATCTTCCTGGCTGAGATTTCACATCTTTTCTCTCTGTGGCGATGGATGGGCTGCACCTTGTTCCTCTCTTACTGCATGGCAGTACAAATACATCCGAGGTATGCGGTCAATCTGTATCTCTGCCTAGGCCCAGGAATTGTGAACACCTGATATCCCTGCCCGCTTGGACCAGCTTGGACCATAAAGATGGTGCCTATGAAAGCTGTGGGCTGTGCCACCATGGCAATGGGTGCTGACCCCTTTCCACTCCTCTCTCTCCCAAGGACTCCTCAGACAAATCCAGGATGAGAACTCTGAACGGGATCAACTGTTCTGCCTCTGGTAAACAGCTGTTATTAGCTTCTTCTTTTTCCAGGTTGACTAGGGTGCCATGTGAGTTGTTACACATCATCATCTGCATGGGCAAACTGCCCAGGAAAGACAATAGCCAAGTACACCCTAACGCTGGCAGAAGATTCCACCCACCAAGCAGATCTCTCTCAAATGACTCTCAGGAAACAGGGCTCATATAGATGGCTTATGGATCAGATGAATTTCCCTGGTAAATCACAGGTGAGGGGGGAAAGTGGAGTAATGGGAGATCTCCAGGTAATAATACTTACCTACTATGCAAAAATGTTCGTAACAATTCGATTGCTCAGGCAGAGTGTAGCTAACTATGTGGATATGTTTGGGTGTTTGTATTAAGTAAGTCAGAAGGAAATTAATTTTCCTTCTTGTCCCCTCTGCTCTATAAAAGACTAGGTAAGACCTTGGCTGCTACACAAATTAATTTTATGTCATATTGAGAACATTTCTCTTTTACAGCATCTTCAGTCATAAAAGTTCACTGCACTAATTGTTAGTGCTACGCCCACTATTCTCATCTGACTTTCAGCTCCAGATTTCTAGTACATAGTGGGCAGTACCAGATGGCCCCAGATATCCCCAACTGAGAAACTGTGCACAGCAAGGTGGGTGCAGCTCTCTAACTCTCCATCATACCTGTCATCTCCACTGACTCCCTCCCTGCCTCTAGGTGCCCAGCTTCATTTTTAGTAAGGCTAAAATGTTTACTGTAAGGCCTCCTAAAAAGATGAGGTGAAGTATCATCTGTTATAATAAAAAAAAATAGCAAATCCATATTTGTCATATTTTGAGGTGTGGAAACTAGCCTAATAATGCAAGATGTGCTGTGAGAGGCTGTTTCCATATTTTTATTACTTAAAGGACTTATATTTTTATATTGCTTGCTGTAGCTGAGGGTGGAAACATCTTCATCTTTTGGAACATTGATATTCCACTGCTGTCCTCCTTTATGTGGCTGTACTTTCATTTCCAATCTATACATATTCCTAAGTAAATAACCTTTCTTAGGATATTCTTTCCTTTCAGTACCCCACTTAACGAGGGGAGAACTGATTATAAAACAGAAAGTGACTCAAGCAAGTGACTTTTTTGGAGGCGGATCTTCCTTTCTCTTTAGTCTAACAAATCAAATAACCTAACTTCTGCTCTAATATACCTTTTCCCAGAGTTCTTGAGAGGTTGATCTTTAAAACAAATTTCCTTTTCCTGATTTGCTTTCTTAAATGCTTACAATGTTTTAGGCTTTAAAAGTGTCTCCAGCAGTGAAAATGCACATAAATATTTCCTAAGTAGCTTTCAAGTATTATGGTGGAGTATCTTCAAAAAGTAAAAAAAAATCCTCACACAGAGTAGTGTGCAAACACTAACTCTGCAGACAGTAAGTATGTTCCTTAGCTGTAGCAGAATTGCTTATTATATCCATTGCTCCTAGATCTTTCATTATAAGCTTAATAGCCACCTCATGCCTATCAATTTTCTTTCTGACAATCTATTATTTATCTCTGAAAAAAAATCTTATGACTTAATAAATTCATACCCTAATCTGAAAATGTGTGATAAAAACATGTTACTAAACTTTTCCAAAACTTGGCCTGAACTTGTAAAATTCTATTCCAAATTATAGTAATGCTGAGCACAGATGGAGAAAGGTTGTATCTACAGTAAACCATTAGTTGCAAAGGCTTATGAGACTGTGTAGGAAGTTAGATACCTCATATTTGAATTGACCGTAAAGCTAGATAAAGGATGGATGCTTTGGTTTGGTAACTTGAATAAAAAATAATAAAAAAATTGATTAGATGAGAACAAAAACTCTGGAGGGCTTTTATTAAAGAAAAATCTCCAATCTCCTAAGACCTCAATGTTTCACTTTGTGAAAAAAGAAAGATATAAACTGTCAAGTTTTAATTAAATATACATGTTATTCATGCCTTTTTTTTGCCCCCAAGACATCAAGCCACTTCAAAATCAAAATGTAATTTTCAAATAAGATAGAAAATACTTTAGAAATGTCAAAATAAAACAACTTAAAATAAGTCAAAATGAAAGATTTCTATGGTTTTACATTCCCTCCTCTATTTTTAATTGCCCAAACCCATTTGTTGAATTCAATTGCTATTTCCTAACAATATCATTTTTCCCAAAGTTCCATTTTAATTCTGTGTGTGTGTGCAAATCTCCTGTTTGCTGAAAATGACAGTCAGTTCCAATTAACCTCAGCCAACACTCTGGGGTAGGAGCTGTCCAAGTTAGCTATCAAGAAGCACCGAGGTCAGAATTATACCTTAATTAGGATTTTCTCTCCAGGACAGAGGTATTTCCGTGCAGGCTGCAAGAAGATGTCTCCCTCAGCACACAGTTCCTGGCCCTGAAACTTCTCCTGGATTTTGCTGTCTCTTCTCTTTCTTTCAAAAAAAAGAGAGAAAGTCAGTCTTTTAAAATACTGCCACGCAACAGTGAAATGGTGGTTGTGCTTCTCCTTTTATTCAGTTGCTTGCTTTGTGGTAAATCACTAGCCCCGGGTGAGAAATACTAGGGTTGTCTTTTCAAAGTGATGGATAAAGACAGGCAGACAGAAATATAGGAGGATCTGATGAGCAAGGATTAGTCAGCAAGAAGGCCATTATTTCAGCAAGCAAGGCTTTGTCTGCTCTGGCCTTTCTGAAAGGCATAATGAAAAGGATGGTTTCCAGAAAATGGTGAGGAATCTCTGCAGGTATTAACAGGAGCTCTTGCAAGTGCAAAGGTTTTGAGAAGGCAAAAGGCACTGGGCACCATTTGGAAAGGGGCAAACTGACAATGGGACTAATCAGATGCATGGAATAAATTACTGCTAATGGATGAGAGATGTAAGCAGGACATGAGGTCCTATGATTACAACCTGGTGGATCTTGAAAATAAAAGCAAGTAAAAGCATGCTTGACATCGGAGACGTGCAGGGTTTTTTGAGTGCTTCGCAGAGCTAGCACGAAGCACATGTGTGGTTGCAGGACTGAGTCTAACAAGGCTAAAATGTCAGATTTACAGAGAGCAGCTCTGCTGAATTCTAGGAAGCCGCCAAAAGGTGGCTAAATACTGCTTAGATATTGAAGGATGTTAGTTGGCATCTCCTTGTAGGTGCTTATTTGCTACCTATGAAAAAAACAACTGTTGGAAGGAAAATTCCAATGTGTTCACAGTGCTCTAATTGAATGGCAATTTTGGGGGTGAAAAAAATGTATTAGGAAGCTATCTACTGGCTAATCCAGATGTTTTGTAATTTTAAAGGTGGAAAGGGTTTTTTTTTTTGGATTGGAAACATATCAAGAAGTCTAATAAATACATGGAGAGGGCTATACTAAAGGCTATACTACTTAAGAAGTGACAGGTTTGTGAAACTGGCTTTCAACATGCATAAAATGCCAGAAGGTCCCAGGTCTTCTAGAGCTACTCAAAATCTGCCTCCTAAAAGATTTTTCTTGCGTTGCTGATTTGGGCACAGATTCATCAAAATGCTTCAGCACATCTTTAAGTCAATATTTTTTAAACACAAGTTTGCTAATACAGCATATGTTTCACAGTCATTATTACTTGAGAGGCTTAGCCCTTTTCTGATCAGCCAGCTGCTAAGCTATCCTTTCACTGAATATATGTTATATGAAAATGAGGTCCTGTATTTATTATATGCTAAAAATCAGAAATTCTATGAAGTGTATTTCATTTATGGATTCATTTATTTTTGGTATCTTATGCCTAAAATTTTCTCCATTTCCCTCCTGCCTGGGTAAATATTTTTCTGCTGCTTATTCGATTGAAAACACAGGTATTAGTTAAATAGGCTAATAAGGTGTTTGCTGCTTGGATCTTCATTATTCTGATATAGAATAGACTGTATCCACACTATTTTACCTTGAAATTTTAGAGGATAATGAATTCTTTATAAGTAATGTATAGCTATTTTATTATAAAATTGTGTATGTATCTGTATTTTTAATAATATAAAATAATCAAATTGTTCCATTAAAACACAAAATCATAGCATAAATCAGTTCACTGTGGCATTAAATTGCTTTCAAAGGAACAGTGCTGAGAAATCCTTGAACCAGAGGACAAGTGTTTCTTTCAAGATGCATACAAACAGTGTTTGAATAGTTGAACAAAAATAGACTACATGACTTACATGTCAAATTCCTAAAGCTAGGCAAATGAATCTATTTTTTATCATTCAATAGCTTATTATATTGCATTAATATAATTAATTGAGCCTAACCTATTTTGCTTTTGGTTTGAGGGATGTATCTGTGAAAAAGATGCTTTGAAATTTTCAAATTACACCTACTTTTATCTGTTTAGCCTGCTTTTACTTGTTTATGATCAGCAAACGAAAGTGGAATAACAGAACATTTCCAGTGGTCTCTTCTATTTAGATTCCTTTAAATATTAATGAGAATCTATTCATTTACTAGAAAATAGTAGTCTACTGTTTCTGAAAAGGAATGTGGAAGTCAAATGTTTTTTGGTACATACAAACTACATTGGTGTGCCTTCACATAATGTCACCAATGGAAATAGAATTCAAAAGCAAATGAAACTTGTAGGTATTTTGTCAGGATAAATTCTTCCCTCAACACATAATGAAATCCTCAGAGACAATATCTAATGAGGCAAGAAGAGCTCTTGAAATACATTCATGGGTCAGATAGGTTCTGCCTTTAAAGTATCATATTGGAATTACGTTGCCGAGAAACTCTAATTCTGATGCAGAGATTCTGTGAATAAAATGCCTAGATGAAACTGATGCATTGTTTAAAACAAAGTAGAATGAAGTAATATTCTTGGAAGTGCAACTGCTCATCATGAGGTCAGAAATGTCCCAGGTTTCTATGTTAAATTTCACAATTATTTTAAAATCTGAGTTCATGTTACGGCTTTATGGTCATGAATAAACTACTTCTAAAAAGAACTTCCAAAGTCTTTTATCAGTTCAGTAACCTGAAGAAGGGATAGTCTGTTGTTGCCGCTCTCTTCCCATAAAAATGCCTTCCCAAGATCATCACCCGCATATTCAAATTTCCCTCACTTCTCAGCTCACAGCAAACAGCCTTCACTCTGTCTCAGCCCACATGGCCAGGTCACATGCAGCCAGCCAGCTCTGGAAAGGTCATGCCAACATCCAAAGAAAACACAGCCCTGCCAATCCCATCCCCCAAGCCAGCCTCCAAGAAAGGCCATGAAGGAAGAAGCCAAGGAAGAAACGTGGTTGCTCCCAGCACAGCTGACATTAACTGTCTCTTCTATTCTCATGGGGTTTGGAGCCCCTTGCTTGGGGCTCGTGCTTGGCTCCTGCCATGAGATCTTCACGGCCTCCTGTAAGGATGTTGTGACTGCCGTGCAAGCCCCGAGCCTCCTGCACCTCAGTCTGGCCCTGTCTGGCCTGACGGGCTGCTGCTCTCAGGAGCTGGAGAGGAGGAGGAGGATGTTGATTCTGGCTGGCTGCTGCTGCTGACCATGCAGAGGAACCTGCAAGGGAGCTGCAGGAGGAGTCCAGTTCCTGCTGGCTGATGGTGCTGGTGCTGGTGCCGGCCAGGTCTGCCTGAGCGCTGGGGGCTGCTAGGGGAAGTTCAAGGTGAGCACCATGGCCCCAAGTCCCCGCAGCCAGAGGCTGGAGCGGCGTCCCCAGCCCTCGCAGGGGCAGACTGGCAGCCCGTCGCGGAGCACCCGCCGCCAGACCTTGCCTGCAGCCTGCCCTGACCGCGCAGGGACCTGCGCGCTTGGCCTCTTACCGGGGCCCAGGCCTGCACACTTGTTGCATTCCCAGGTGTCCATGGCCGTGCCCAGGGCTGAGCAGCGCCGATGGGTCCCCTTGGAGGCGCACGAGGAGCACAGCAGCAGCTCCCAGGGCCTGCGGAAGCGAAGGTGGTGTTGGCGCTGGCAGCCAGGGCTAGTGCCAGGAGGGCACTAATGGGCAAGGCAGTGCCCGGCCGAGCTCCTGTGCTAAGTGTCCTGCGTGCCCGTGCCCTCCCAGAGCCCCGGGTGAGGCCGGGAGCCCCAGCAGTGCCCTAGCAGCACCCACCACTGCTTGGAAGGCCTCTTGGGCAGCACAGGCAGGGGCATCTCTCCTGCCCTGGCAGCTCTGCATCCCGTGCCAGAGGTTTTCCATGTGGAACCAGGCGCCTTGGCACGCCGGGCACACCATGGTGGTGTGAGATGGTTTGTCTTCCACGGGCTCCAGGCAGATGATGCAGGTGGTGCCGGCCTCGGGCCTTGCCAGCACCGCCTGCTCGGGGCGGTGCTCCCAGCAGGAGGGCAGAGAGGGGCCGCCTCAGGGAGCACCGCGGCCCCCGGCTCGTGCAGAGGAGGGCAGGGGGCCGCAGAGGAGCCCTCGCGGCGCCGGCTCTGGCAGGCTGCTCGCAGGGGTCGCTGCCAGGCAGGCCGTCCCGTCCTCGGCCGTCCGGCCCACGCTGGCACGAGGGGCGTTGAGGCGGGGAGGCTGCAGCACGGGGACCCACGACCCTTACCTGAACCTCCTGAAGAACTGGGTGACGCAGCCGTGCTCGGAGGCGCAGGGCAGGTGGAAGCTGCGGCTGCAGCCCTTGTCCTGGCAGCTGATGCAGGCGCCCCGCTCTCCACAAACGAAGCAGCGCTGCAAAGAGCACAGCCGCCCCCTCACTGACACGCACTGGCCCTCCAAGACCACCCCATCACTGACACGCACTGGCCCTCCAAGGCCACCCCACTGCTCGGGAAAGTCATGGGGCTCTGGGCCCCGCTGGCTCACAACCCCACATGCACCTTGCGGGGAGCTTTCTGCCTGCGCTGGAGCCGCTTCAGGGATAAGGCGGCAGGAGCTCTGCCCAAGCTCCTGTCGGTGACTTCCTGCCGGACTGAAGCAGAGCCAGGCTTGGTGACTCCATGGCTGCATAGAAAAGGGCGTCTGAACTTCAACAGTCTTATCCACTCCCTCCAATCCTGCTCGTGACAAATATATGGTGTATTTGCACCCTGTGCTTCTTGCTTGATATTTTGCAGGGCTCTTGCCTCCTATCAGGGCCCAGGCTGGCACACCCATCACATTCCCAGCTGTCACCGGCGGTGCCCAGGGCTCAGCAGCACCGATGGGTCCACCGATGGGTGGTGCATGAGGAGCACAGCAGCACTTCCCAGGGCCTGGGGAAGCCAAGGTGGTGTTGGTGCTGGCAGACAGGGCTGGCACTCATGCTGGGAAGGCAACCATGGGCAAAGGCACTGATGCTTCTCTTTTTTTTTTTTCATTTTTTTATAGTTATTGACAAGATATTCCCTGCTTCAGTGTTCTTTTGTCCAGGCTGAGGCAGCCCATCTCTCTCAGCCTTTCTTCATATAAGAGATGCTCCAGTTCCTAATCATCTTTGTAGCCCTTCGTTGGACTCAATCCAGTAGCTCCATGTCTCTTGCACGGGGGAGCCCAGCAATGGACACAGCACTGCAGATGTGACCTCTCCAGGGCAAAGGGGCATGGTCACCTCCTGGCAGTGAGTATTTTTCCTCATGTACCCCAGGATAAAACCATTGCCCTTCTTTGCCACAAAGTCACATTGCTTTTTCATAGCCAACTTCTTGTCCACCAGGACTCCCAAGTCCTTCTCTGCAGAGTTGCATCCCAGCAGAATAGCCCCCAGGTGTCGGACTTCCCTTTTTCAGCTTCACCAGCTTCACCTCTGCGTCTCTCTCCAGGCTGTTAAGGTGTCTTTGAATGACATGCTGCTAATCAGGATACCATAAATGAAATATAAATTGCATAGGGTAATACAATCAATAGCAAGGAATACCTTATGAACTGATATGATAAATAAAAAATAATTACAATGATAAAAAATTCCGTTAAGGCAATCAAATGATTTATGATGCCACCATAACTCAGAGCCAGCACTAATTTCAGGTAACTATCATCATATACAGTTACAAAGTTTACTGTGTACCGAGTTTCCCACTGACGGTGATTTTGAGATGAGGAGGAGGAAGACAGAGACGTGACAAACAGCAGAGCATGTGCACAAATTCAAAAAATGTCACTCTGTTGCAGTACATTTTGCTGTAACTGTTCATTTAATTATTAAGTTCACATAGCATAAAAGCCCTAAGAATATATGGCCCACATTCATTTAACTGTTTCTCGTCCCTTTTCAGCAGACAGTTACAAATCTCCACGGCTTAATGCCTGGGTCTTGGCTCCCACGTTCTTTTCTAACTCGTCTGAGTCATGATTAGATTTTCTACCCTTTAGTTGCAACTTGTTGCCAGATGGTTTTGGCTGAATTTAGACAGGCACAGATGCCTTCATGTTTGCTGTCTTTGCAAACAAAAAAAAAAAAAAAAAGAAGAAAAAAAACACTTTGATCAAACTCCACGTTCCTTTTCTCCTCTTTGTTTCTGTGTGCACATATATGTCTTATGTGAAGTTGACATGCCATGAAAAAGAATGGGCAAGGGCAAAGAAACATACTGTGCTAACAAATAAGAACAACAGACATGTTTTCCTATTTTCAGAAAAGACTATTTTTAACATAATAGTTACATGTGAGCAGTTCCAACTATGCTACAATTAAAGTAGATCTAAAGCTAGAATCACAAACATTTCAACACTGAATACTATATGTTCTATAGAAAGACAACCAATAGCTTTAGAATTCAATAAATCCCTCACTGAAAGTCTTTCTTAGAAAGGAACTGAGATTCTACAAGTATAAACAAAACCCTGAGGCATGAAGTGCTTTTGAATTCTACCTCTCTAACTGCCTGCTAGGTCTCTATGCATCAAAATCTGCTGATAAAGTCTTCCTGTTTCTACATTAGGACCTACAAGATTCAATGCAAAACTAGACACAGCTCCTTTCTTATTTGTACTATTTTTGCACTGCTCTGTATTTCTGCACTTTTTTAGAACATTACAGAAACCAAACATTGGGTATACGGACATTTTTTCCTCAAAATTCCTCAAATTTAAGAAGCAACAAAATAAACAGAATTGCTCATAAACAAAAGAAGAGAAAAAAAAAAGTAGGAGCATCAGAAATCCTTCAGCTTCCTTCAGATTGGACTGAAGATTCCTTCAAACTTTTGCCAGTAATCCATAATGTAATAATCCTTCATGCTTCATATCATGTTTAATTTTCATTTGAATAAGCTTAATTTCACCTGAGAATTAAGTTCTAAATCTAACTTTAGTGAGATCTGAATAGTTTAGGAACTTGTTAATTCTGCTGAGTATTTATACTAAGGCACAAAAAAAATTAATTATGGAGTGATTATTTTTATGAAGGAATTTGGTCCAGGTTTAATGAAAGCAAATGCAGATCAGTACTACACAGCTTCTGAAAGCTGTGGAATACAACTAAACTTGCTGATAACCTATGGAAATGGGATCAATAGAGTGCCTATCCAGTGGCCACTCTCCGTTGAGGCGTAGAAAAAAAAAGTGCAGTTTTCATGTGAGGAAGAATTGAATCCAAAATGCTATTTAGAAATGATGCAAGAAAAGTATGTACATCCATCTGAAAAATAACTTAAAGGCCTCATAGTACTAGTACTATGATACATTTTATAGTATAGCTAGTCAGTAAAAATTTCAGTAACCTTGGGGCTTTAACCTGTTTCTTGTCACAAAAAAACTTTTCCAAGTGAATCCAGTAGTATTAGGGAAGCCTACATGAACTTCGTAAAGTATCTGGCTTACATTCCTGGCTTGTGGTGAAAAGTGCTTCTTTTCACACTCATTCATTAGTGCTTGAATAAGGCAGTAACTGGAAAGAGACACCTTGTGCTGCGCAGTAAACTTGACTGCCACTATGGTATCCACTGTCAAACTGTTAATGCAAAGAGAAAATAGTAAAGTAGGAAAAAAAAATAAAACAGAAGCAGCTTGCAAAGCTTGAGTATTGCCAGTGTATTGTTTGACACAGGAAACTACTAGCAGAGCTGTCCTGTGCAGGCAGGTGAAAGAAGTGACTCTAGAACTGATGATTCAAAAAAGCAAAAAAGCCTTTGCTCTTCCTCTAGAAACTCTTCTCTCTCTATATATATATATTTGTATATACATATATATAATGTGATTTCTGTTAGATAATACTTACCCAGCTGTGAGAGATTTTTAACATAAACTGGAGCTGAATGTTTGACATAGCTGAGGCTATGTAGTATTCCAAGCTTTCCTTCCTCTAGCAAAGCACATATTTCCTTACTGCTATATGTATTCCCACTGCTTTCAAGTTCATTTTGTTCAAGAAGGTCTGACTGTCATAAAGGCACTGGGGTAGCCGGAAGGGATAGCATCTGTGAGATACAGATGATGAGCTACCTCTACAGTTTGTGCAGTAGTTACATTATACATTTGTTCTCTATCTTAAGCAGAAAAACTTGAGATCCAACCTCTAGGCGGATTAATGGTTAGGTGTGATAGACCACTGCATCACTTGGGGTTTCAGTGTGAAGTAAGAGATAACTCATCTTCATTTTCCTTTGACGCTCTAAGTGATGCTCGCATTTAGGAGGTAAGATGGCTAGGAGGTATTTCTGTGTCTGTCTGTAAAGTGCAATTCCCCATCCTGTAAATCAAAACTGCCAAGCTTCTCCTCAGCTCATCTAGTTGTGCAGCTCTGCAAGGTCTCCTAGGGCTCAGTGCCTGCACCCTTACTATTCTCCTCTCTCACATTATCTCGGGAAGCTTTTGAAACTCTTCACACACCAAATTTTGATTGTCATTGGCTGGGAGACAACTGGCACCTCACTTGTGATGGGGCATTAAAAATGCATCAATATTTTACTAAGTATTTTAAGAAGTCTGCAGGTTATAATTATTTATGAGGACAGGCTGTTTACAGAGATACTCTCCTAGAAGAAAGAGAGAGTACAGAAGTGTTTAAAAAGACAGTCTGGCCAAGTATTCAAAAGATGAGCAATGGAAAAGAGAAATTGATATTTTAAGATGATTTCTACTTTCTAATTTCAAATACTTCCTTCTTACAGCCTCACTGGAATCTACAGTATTTTAGGACATCTGGTGGCCACTAAACAAACAAGAGATCCTAAACTTTGTTTCAGTATGTTTTGCACAACTGGGATTATCTAGTGCTCACTCTTTGCTGCTGATTTTGCACAGAGTAAGCTCGACTTTGCTGGCTCTCAACCAGCGGGAATCCAGACTAGGTCTAGTGTATTTATTGACTTCCATCCACACTGAACTGGTGGGATAACAGTAGCTGGCCTTTCGTTGCCCAATGTCACAGCAAATGCCTGAATAATAACTGAACCAGAAGGCAGCCTAAAGTCTTCTTGCTGACATGTCTCCAGTAGGATTATTTATCTAATTATTGTCTATGAATTGCTGTCTTTGAGAGGCTCCTCCTCCCAGAAGACTTGTAAAAGAAATACATTTTTTTTTTCTCCTACTGAACACATTCTTTGCTGAATGAAGAAGCTGATCTCTTCTTCATAACGGTCAGCATTTTGGCAAAATTTTGGCTTTTGTATTAGGTGTTTTTCAAGGAGAAATTAACATACAAAATGTTCATATATAGATGTTACTGCTGGTAGGTTTGGGCAGCCAATATTTTTTTTTCTCAAGAAATGTACAAATGCAAATCTGTATTCTGCCAGTTGTTGACCTTTTTTAACCGCTAAAAACATTCTTAAAACTTGCAAGGTGGCACAAGCAAGAAAATAAATAAAAATAAAAGATAAACAACCCAACATAGATACGGAGTAAAACTCCTAGAAATGGAGTAAAAAAAAAAAACAACTAAAATTCAGAAAAGCATCTGAAGATTTACAAACATTGTATTCCTATGAATATGGTTATTTCTAAAGTTAAAATTACATTTGAATGCTATCTTGATACATGTCCTAAGTATCCTAAATTACCCCATCCCATTGTGGTTATTTTTACACATTTTTCTAATTATGCTGTTAGTAACAGGAACTTTAAATTGGTTTAAGTGCCTGAGATGCCCATTTTCACAGAATCACAGTAGGATTTCATTACTATGGACTACAGAAAATGCCTAGGAAACACTTCAAATATTGGACTATTACACACAAACTGAAGTAACATGACTTTGACATATTTAGAAAGTTTAAGAAATGTTATGTCCCACTACCTCAATGTTTGCAATTTTGCATAGAGATTTTTTTTTCCTTAACACATAATTTAATTGGAGAGATCACTCAAAACTTAGCTAAGTTCAAGTTGCAAAAACAAACACTCATAAATAAGGGAATGTTAAAAATAAATCAATCTATCTGATCTTAATTTATCCCTGCATCCTGTTGACCTAATCATATTTAAAACTTTCCACAGGTATCCTGCCTTATATACTGGACGGTGTTCAGCATTATTTTTCTCCTCACATCTGCTGTACCAACTACTATTTGTATACTGGTCTATGAACAGATTAATTCCTTTTCTCACAGGGTTTTCAATGACATTCATCACTGCATTATCCCAGTAACTAATCAATTCATCTAATAATGTATTAACAATTAACTTAGTTTCACAGTTCCTGTGAGGTATGAAAGAACATTATCTCAATTTTATGTCTTGGGAGTTGAGTCAATGAATATAAAACCTAACCACCTCATTTGGACAACTAGTAGAGATCAGACTTTCCAGGACATAATAACAAAAAGTTGCACATTATATGACAGTCCAAGGTGGTGTACCTGCCTGTGCTATGGACCTTGGAAAATCACACATCAGAAGTTTAAGTTAGTTCCCCATGAAAATGTTCTTCTTAAGATTAGATAATGTTTTGGGGCAAGATCTGAAACAAGCAGCTGTTTCTCCAGGGCAGGATGCAGTCGATGTGCAAGTAGACTGTCATCTTCTATTGGTCTTATTCTTTCCTCTTCTCTCTCTCCAAGGACCTTGCATTCAGCAGTTGCCTTTACTTCACAGCCCTGGTTCATCCCATATCACACAGTAAATGAGGCAGGGAATAAACGGAATGCAATCATGTAAATAAACTCTAGAGTATTGCACCAAAGTGAGCAGAAGCAGACTTATTCCTGTTACCTTCCAGATCTAGAGCACTCTATCTTAGTTGTGAGCTGCATCTGTGGGGAAGGTCCTACTTAGCGCAAAACATGACTTTTTTTTTTTTTTGGTTGGCTCCTAAAATCATGTCTTTCTCCTACATATGTGAAATAGCATTTTTCTAAAATAAGAAGTCATGGTTAGGTTTTTTTTGCAGATCTTAAAAGCAACAAACCTAGAACAAATCCAAACCATTGCTATATTTTAAGTAGAAGTTAAATCTTTTCACAGGAAATGCCATAGACTTGTAGCCCTTCCACCCACTTTTTTTTTTTCCTGGAAAGAGCAAAAATATTCAGCTGTAACTGTAAATGCGAGTTTACATTTTTGTGAAAATTTACTTTGAAATAGATGTTCACACTAGAGAATTTCAGCCCAAATATTTCAAGTAAGGAAAAGTTATCAATAAATAAAAACAAACTCTGACACAAAAAGAACAAAACACCCTTTCATAAATGCATTTCTGCTATACTGCCTGCTGGGTTATCTAGTACAGGAAAAGTTACAGGAATAATGTCATCTCTGTATGTCTGAGGTAAAGAAAACCCTGATAATAATGAGAATATAATTTTGCAATCTGGATGAAGGAATTTATTCTTACATATTTCTTATTCACTAATCTGTGGGAATAGTTGATTTTTTCAGTGTGAAATGTGCAGGGAAACAGGTTTATCGAAGTGTGATTACATCAAAATGAATGGCCGAAAATGCAGTTTTGCTTAACATCATGTAATGATTTGTTTGATGTAAAATTTTCATTTCCAGGCCACTGTAAAATATCAAAATAATAATAGTAACATCACTTCAGATGAATAAATGACTAAGTTCTGTCCAACAGTTCCATGGTTCATGAACTTAACATGTAGAAAGCACTGGTGATACCACCTTCTTTGTTTTTTTTTTTTTTTAAGCATGTTGGAGCCATGTTCCTCAGTAATAATCACTGAGTTTAGAAGTCTGTTACTGATCTGTGGAGGTCAGAAGCATTTCCAGACTATCAAAACCACACAATGCACAGACACTTTCCATCTCTGTTGGGCTTTCCACTGGAAGAAAACCCAGTTGTATGAACCAGAAGGGATGGCCAGCATATGTTGGCCAAGTTCCTAAGATAAATGCTTGGGGGAGGGGGGACAATACCTGGGGTAGGCAGGACATATGTAGACAGTTTCGTGCAGCTGAGGATTATCAGATGATGCTGCAGAAGACTTGGCGTTGACCAGTGGAGAGACTGTTACCCAGGAATCCCCAGCACATGCAATTGTCCTAACTGCCCTCTAACAATGTTTCAAAATATGAAGGTCTATTAGGTCTGCACTTTGAAACAGTGCGGCCTAATCAATACTTGATGCCTGTGAATTCTTTCCTCTCTTTTTTGAGAGGGAGATCTTGCATATTTCTGATTCACACCTCTGGTCTTCTGCACCTTTTATCATTGCACAGGTTTTTGTGTTTTTTATGTTCTTTTGCCTCTTTTCATTGCTTTGCTTCATCGGCTGCTTCTGTCTGGTAATGCCTCATTAAAAAAAAAAAAAGAGAGAGAGAGACTAAAGAGACTGAAAAGCCATATGGCTGTAAAATTCAGTACCTTATACTGATGGAGTAGTGCCGGCCTCCTTCAGTGAAACTTGCAGTATTTTTCAGTTGGACTATTTTCTAGGTTTGTTTTAACTCTTGTTATGCATCTCTGCTTTTACCTCATGAAGTAACTTCATTCACTTGCCTTGACAAGTCTTTTCCAACATCACTGTTAACAAGGTGAAGTCAAGTTTGGTGCCTTTATGGGAGTCTAACTATTTCCTTGTGACCTTTGGCTGTCAGTTGCTCTCAAATGGAGCAAAGCCTGTTTATTCATTGGAGATTCTCTCTGAGAAGGACTTCCTCACGGGCATCTTTATAGCACTCTTCTGAGATTATATGTGGGAATGCAATGCTAAATATTTAAATGACAAGAGTTGCAAAGATTTAAGAGACTGTGACAAAATCAGTGATAGCTTTGATAGGTAAGCATATATGTATGTATGTTTATATACATCTGCAATGTGAATGTACTAGTATTTTGCAGAAGCACTATTTTAGAAAAGTATTTTAATGAGTTAGGAATTCTCTTATTTGGAATACAGAGTGGATACGGTCAGAGTGTACATATCAAATAGCCCTGCTATTAGTAACAAATCCATGTTTCTAAGTCATGAGTAATTAATGGAACTGGGAAAACAAGTAAAATTGATACATAGAAGGTTCTAGAAACAGCATGACAAGACAATTGATCCAACTGTTAAGAACTCAAAGCACCTTGCTGGGCCAGAGAGATATTCCACTATCATATCACATTTTATAATAACTGGGATGTAAAGTGGTTAGATATTCCATCTCAGACAACCTGTCTTGAATATAGAACTAAGCTTCTGTATTTACTTACAGAGCAACCTCAGGGCTAGTAAGTCGTGGAACTCTGACGCACTGGTAACTCATACCAGCTATAAAGCAGACCAATACTATGCAAATACCTACTTGGAAAATTATCCAGACTCCTCATAATGTCCAACCATCCACACTCCACACCATCTTGGAAGCAGACTCTAGCTGGTGGCAAGAGCCAAAGACATGACCATGACATTCTAAGTAAATCTATAAACATTTCAGATAATCCAGCAGTGAGGCAGTGGCAATCCTTCCTCCAGAAGCCAAAGGAGATACTTGGCTAGAATAATGGAACAGTAGGAAAAGCCAAAAATTATTGCTCTGCTGCCTAGTTTGACTGTGCCAAATTACTAGAGAACTGGGGTCTCTAAATCTGGTGTTTCTCCTCACGGAGATGACCTTGTGTTGGAAAGCGGATGCGAGGTTATTGCTTGAATATGGAGAGGATAGTTTGGGGCTGGTAGCTGCTTTGCTTGCCACATTGGCCGCCTCTGAGGACTGGCCTGAACTGGTAGGAGGGAGGGAGTAGTGTCACCCCGCAGCAGGCTGAATCTGTGTTGAGAGCGTTGCCCTTTTGTGCAGGCTGGCCTGAACTGGCAGAAGGGGAAGGGTTACCCCGCAGGCGGTTGAATCCGCTTTAAGAGCATTGCCCTGTCGGGCGGCCTTGGTGGCTTCCCGCAAGATAGCCGGGTGCCTGTGCTGGGCACTCCAGAGCGGTATTAGGCCTTTGGATAATGATATTGTAGTGTTGCGACAGCAGGTTAAGGATCTGGAGAAAGAAGAGGGGAGCTTTTCTTAGCTTGGATGGTGAGAGCATGGGGTAATGAGGCCTGGCAGCTGAGCCCGGCCCAGGTGGAGTGGAATTGACTCGTCAGATGAAAACAGCTGCGGAAAGGGGCCCCAAATAGCCTAAAAACCCTTTCATTAGGGACAGTGATGTTCGCTGTGGTACAGTGGGGACCTTAGTCAACAGTTTGCAAGACCGAGCAGCGGTGAGTAACGCTGGTGCAAGAATGGGCCAAGGACCTGGGAATTACCTGGATTTTACGTATCCTATACCATCCTCAAGCAAGTGAAATAGTGGAAAGAATGAATGGGTTACTAAAGGACCAAATTTGAAAACTCACACCAACGCAACCTTTGAAAGAATGGGAAAGAGTGTTACCTAAATCATGGTTTATGTTAAATAATTGGTGGGTGGGAGCCCCCACCTTATATGAAGAAATACTCGCAAAACCTGTATCAAAACATCCAGCTCGCATATCTGTACAAGAAGGGGGAGTAGAGCCATGTATTTTTGCTACGGGAGAAGTGGAATTCTATATCCCTAAGCAAGTAGCCATCGAAGAGCAGGAACAGATGCATTTTCTTTTGTGAGTAGAACGCCCTCCTCACTATGAGCAGTTCTTTACATCAGTGAAACCTACGCAAATAAGTCCACTTTTATTAACCTCTACTCAAAATTTGTCATTCCAGGTATCTGTGACCGTCCCGACTCCCTTCCCCAAGGAGATCCACTCCCAAGGAGAGTTCTGGTCCAAAACACCAGCATACCGCAAGTTCAACAAGTACCCTCAAGCCATGTGTTGGCCAGTGTGTGCATATTAACCTCTCATAAGGACAAGCAGCCTGGAACTGTCCTGGTGCATGGGCCAGGGGCCCCTGGTGGTAATGCTGTGCCCTTTTATCTTCCTGTTCACAGGATAAATCGGAGGCATTTGTAAGAGCCTATGAGTATGCGGGTCTTGTGTTTGTGGGCCTGCTCTTGATGGGCACTCCATTGACCGCATCACCCCGTCCCTTATGGGTGTTCTCTGCATTTCTCCCGTGTTCTGCCATAATTTAAGACTATCTGCCTGATCAGGAAACCATCACAACCGAGCATCTGTGGTACTGAGTGCTGTTTTACCTACTAGTCTGGGATTTACTAGACACAATACCAAGCACTGAAATGTGTATAAATCAATAATAATAATTATTGTATTACTTAAATGTGTTTTGAAATCCAAATGGCTGCATTTGTCTGCTCTTTAGAATTTCTCTGATAGCCATTTTAATTTATTGAAGTATGTTTTCATAGTGAGGAAGACAAGTGAGCCAATCCATGTGAAATCCAAAGTCCCTGTTTGGACAGATGCTTTCCATGTTCATTGTGTATATGTGTTTGTAAAAGCCAGTAGTTTAAAGTAAATATTATTGAACTACTATATAAAAATTTCTAAAATGAGTTCATAGTGCTGATGAAGAAATATTCAACAGTATTTCAAAGTGTTTTAGCTGCTTTATGTTTAAACACATTTAGTATATTTTTAAGTGAAAAACATGTTTTAAAATTTTGTGGTTTTGAACAGGGCTTTTTTTCCTTTGTTAAATTTCTGAAGGTATGCTTAAATAGCCTTACAGATCTCTAGTAGCTGCAGAATAAATATCCATTTCAAAGTAATAAGATAAATCATTGCACACTTCTTTATAAGCCAGGAAGATCTGAAGAGCAATTTCAGAACCTTTGTGAGCCTTGAGTAGTGTTATATGGGTTTATGTTTACTTGTTCCAGCATGGCTTAAGGGATTTAATATGGCCTAGCTGCTCTGACAATAAAGTCCTATTCCAGAATTTCTAATGTCTTGTGTTAAATCTCTGTCTCTTGACAATTTTCATGACAACCTGTTGCCTCATCCAGAAATCAGGAAAACTGATGACCCAAAAAGAACGGCAAGGCAAAAAGGATGTGGGTTTTCCTTGGTGGATTTTCTACACTGTTTGTTAAAAATGTGAATATTTTCATTCTTCATACATAGCTTGCCAGCTGGTTAGGTTCTCAAGCTGCCAAAGTCTTTTTTAATCTTTAGTTTTGTTTTTCGACTGCTCTGCCAGAAGCATTCAGTTCTCCAAGTGCCATTCAAGATGATTCCAGTTACTTCTGTAAAGATCAGCTCTGTGAATTTTTGTGAAGAAAAATTAGAAAACTAGATTTTCTGCTTTTTAAAGGTATGTCAATAAGCAAAATGTATTGTCTGGATAGTTTTTATTAATCAAAAAGGTTTTAAGCAATAAAAGGAGAGAACGTACTGACTTATAGTGGTTATCCAAAGATTCTAATAACTCTGTTATTGAGCCGCAAATATTAGAAATGGCACCAGTGGTAAGTGATTACATTCAGAGATGCCCTCTGTTTGATATCCTTATTGCTGTGCCAAACTTCAGTGTTTGGAGGTTAACTTGACATTTTATCAGCTGATCTCCCTTTTCAGCTTATTTTATTTCAACATGAAATTTCTCTGCTATGCTGAGCTGAACCAGCCTACTCTAGCGGTGGAGGTAACATAACTGTATTGCAGTTATACTCTATTAGTCCACCTGTGCCCCAGGTGGGACCAGAGACTTCTGAAGAGACTCTGGTGGCTGTGTTGCCTGGCATTGCCATGGGCAGGGTGAATCCACCACGCTGGGCACCCAAGGACACACCTGGATTTCCATGAGCGGGACATGCCCTCTTGGCTGCAGGCTGGCTGCAGACAAGACAACTGGCTGGCTCGTGGAGTCCCAGTGCTCCCGGGATATCCCTGCACTTTCCTGTGGGTACATGAAATGCTAATGCTGACATGAGCTCTGGGATGCCCCTGCAAATGCAGCTAGCCTGAAGAGTCGACAAGAGTTAGGCTGTACTATTGCTTTGCAAAGGCCACTGCTAGTTGTTTAATGGTCAACACTTCTGCAAATCAAACTTCAGCATATTCCCAAAATATGGATTAGTTTTTAATACAGTGAATCTGTGGAGTTCACTTACCTTATGGCTCTGATCAGTGGAAAGCAAGATTGGAATCTCGAGTATAGGGAAAAGAAAGAAATAACTTTTGTGCAGCTTAGTAAAACAAAATAAAACAATATAAAACAATTCAGGAGTTGGTTGTAATTTTACTACCATGTTGGTACACAAGATGTACATACTGTAATCATTATAAAGGGCACTTTTATAGGTGCATAATTTGTGTCTGTATATGTTACTTTGCCAGTGGCTCATATGTAAGTTGCAACTAGTGTCATTGAAAAGGAAGTCAGATTTCAGGTCTGATACTTGAAGGCAAGCAGATGTTTGAAATTACATGATACGAATGACAGCAGTAGGTAAGAAGTTAAACAGACTAAGTCTACTTTGTCATTGTGTTATTAGTCAATGTACTGAGAAAGGCCAAGCACTAGGAAACTGGCGTGGGAATTGCATGCTTGCTTTGGATTCTCATCCCGTAACGCCTGCATACACAAAAGCGCAGGTGCTGAAGAATGGAAATTAAATGGTCTGGTATTGACATTATCCCCCATTGATGCTTGCATGCTGATGCTTTGCTATAATTTATAACTCTCTTCCCTTTTGATGCTAGCATCAAGCTAGTACATTTTATATGGTAGATGAGAATGGTTCATGCACTCTGCAGCAAGTGGAGTTTAGTATCTTGGGAAAAGCTCCTGCATTTTCTGCCAGTTGTAAACAAAATGAGGGTTTCTACTGATTAAATATTACAAATAATAATGCAGCACAAGAATTCATAGTGCTACATTTTCATGTTACAGTCCTTTTACCCTGCACTGAATTTTAAAAATATGTATTAATAAAGTATACTTTTCATGAGTTGTCGGAGGAAGTGCAGAGAGGAAGTTTTGGCAACTGGGAAAGGGGCATTTCAGCAATTATCAAGTGTGGGAAGCTTGTAATGGAAAAAGCACATGAACTGCCTATGTCTTGCTAAAACAACCATTAGTGACATTTATAAAGTCTGACATTTAATTAATCATCAGTGGGTCCAAAATTGGAAATCCCCAATTGTCTATCATATGTTTCAGGCATTGCTGTTCTGACAGATAGCAATACAGTTAACTTGATTCTTCTTCTTTTTGGAGGATTATAACCTTCTACAAAGAGAAGAAGCTTGTTAAAGTCCTCTGCCGTATGAGATACAAACCTTTTCTTTTGTAAGATTTTGTGAAAGTAGAAAGGCAGAAATTAACAGGAGAAACAACTGCTGTCGCTAAGGGAAACATTTATTTTTTCCCTGTTAGTGCTTTATGGTGGGCTTGTACTTAAGAAGAGTTATAGGGAAAATTAAGGCATGTATTGTCTCAGTGAATGTGAAAGAACTAAGGGGGAAGGTAAGATACTTGCAATAATGAGACTAAAAATAAAATGCTATGAAATACAAATATTTTCCCTGGAAGTCTTCTTTTCAAGTTCTAGAGAAAATAGGAGAAGATAGAACCTGTAGTTCAGCACTATCGTAAATGAAGAAAGTTCAATCCAGTCACTACTTCTACAGAAAAAGGTTTTCTCTATTTGTTTATACTCAAGTATAAGTGTAACTTTAATTTAAGCATACTGAGAATGCTTAACAATATGTATTTCATACTAAAGCCTTATCTAATCTGTCTGTTCTTACATGATTCCGCCATCTAAATGTACTAAAAATTAATTTCCCTACCTAAACGGTTATGTAACAAGCAAAAAAAAGTCAAATTTTGCTGATGACCTCTGAACTCTCATTTCGCCAAATTGTATTACCATTCAGGTACAGCCCTTGAGTTCAATAAGATTTGAATGAACTGGACTCTATATCTCACTTGACTGAACTGGAGTTTTTAATCACTTTTTATAACATCATTTGTGTGAATGATGCTGAAGAAAAGCATGAGTGTTGATTCAAAAAAGACAGAAGTTATGCTGTAAACTCCACATTTGCAACGTAACATAAGCAACACTAGCTTACAGAAAAGCAAAGGAAAAGTTTATTGGTATCATGGTTCATTTTATTAAGCATTGTATAGGTGGCAAGTAACTTCAATATATCTGAAAACAAAACCAGCAACAACAACAAAAGGGCAAGTACAGCTCTTGTCTTCAGGAGCTTATGTCCTAACATCCTGCCTCTACTCGACTGCTGTGGTTCCTAATGTACCCTGGAGCAGCAGAAGCCTCCAGGGTACTACCGCTCCTACCATACCAGAGGAGCAGTAGAAGCCTTCAGTGAATGGAAAGGTCAAAGGCGAGAAGAAATTTGACAGAAGAAAGTGAAGAAACTGGGAAGGTGTCACCGGAGGAATCTGTGAGTAAGTGTGGAGATGAAACAGGAGAAAACAGCAAAAAATGTTGCAGCTGAGGAACAAGAATAGGGAAGGGAAAGGAAAAAGACAAACTTCTATTACCTGAGCTTGAAACATTCCTAAGTTGCTTAAATGGCTTTGAAACATTGCATTCACACATATATCCACGTATGTCTACATTTTTTGAGACATTGACTGCATTGCATATTACTAAATTGACTAACTAGAAGAAATAGTTTAGGCAGATCAGCCTTTCTAAAAACAAGTCGATGAGAGTAAGACTGTTTTTCCTCATTAAAAAATGTTGAGCCTTTCTTTTAAGAAGCAGTGTGTCTCCAGTGTTTTGGAGACAAAAAATGCATTAGTCCTGTGAGTCCTATTAAAAATGTGTCCAGTGTCCATCAAGTTAAGAAATTTTAAAAGGGCTAGCACCAGAATGGAGAAGAGAGCACCTATTTCTTTTGCACTATCAAATAGCCATGTGTGGTGCCCAGAATTCCTAGAGCAAGAAAATGACAACATGGAAGAGCAAAGGTACATGCTTGCAACTGGAGATGGAAAAGCAGGAGTGTAGAAGAACTGGTTGCAAATCTATAATTAGGTGGTTTGAAGGACCTGAAAAGAAAAATGGCTGTATTGATAGGAAGATTCTGAGAGAAAAAAATAAAAATAAAATAAATAAAAAAGTAAAGGATTAGGACTTGTAGGATTAGTTCAAACTCAGAGGATGGTGACTTTGGGACAAGGAGATAGGGACTGTGATTACAGAGATGTCTCAGGGTGTCTCATCTTGTCAAAGGCTGAGAGAGACTGATACGCTGTGCAATGGAAGTGGGGATCAAGACAAAATAATGGAAGAAAAGGCAGAAGGCAGAAGCCCAGGGTTGAGTTTTGGGCAGAAGACCTTGAAAGGAGCAACTGGGATGGCTTCTGGGCCCCAACTGGGTTTGAGTGAGGGATAAAAGTGTTTCCGCAGGGTGACTGTGTGTAAACAGGAGCACAACTCTAAACACTTGGGAAAAGCTGTGGTCAGAAAGCAAGTCATGGGGATTTTAAGACTTTCTGGTTTCTAGTCTTAAGTTCTTAACTGCCTGCTCTGGCACTTTCATCCTTTGTTGGATCTCATCCTTGTAATACCGTTCTTACTGCAAATCGGAGTAATACTATAAGAAGGATGGAGTAAGGAAGCTTAGCTCTTTAACTGGTCTGCTGAAGTATTAATTTAAACTGAGCAAAATAATCCCTTTCGCTTTTTTTACCTATGTTGATACTGATGATTCCTATTTTGATTGTGGAGTGCTTTAGCATAAAGAAAGCTTATGATTCAAAAAAAGAAAAAAAGAAAAAAAGACTGAAACCTTTAACTTGCTTATGCAGATAGCATACAAGATACATTCAACTGCATCTCTGCCTGTTTAAGAATATTATTATAAATTAATTGTGGAGGAGAAACTCATACTTTCTGTGATCCTGCACATGTGAAATATTAGAGTTGTTTTCTAATTCTGGCCTCTTTATTTTTAAATCACCTTTTTCTTCCAAAAATGAATCAACTTAAGCAAGATTTCTTAAGACTATGATACATAGCAGGGATGATAAAACTGCAAAATCTCAACTTCTTAAATCCTCTAAATCCCAACGATGATCATAGATATGAGACATCAGTGAATATTGTCTTTTCTGACAGGTTTCTGCCAAGAAGGATATACAACTCCCATACTCACTATACCAAAAGAGATTATTGAGCAAAATATCCCAGCAAGTCTTTAATGAAGAAAAGAAAAGCTGGACATGTTGTATAAACCTCACCTTTTATTGTGTGTGTGTGTGTGTGGAGAGTTAAATACAAGAGGAATTTCCTCTTGTTCCCTGCGTTTTGTTGCTGTTTTCCGAGTAAGAGCAAAGCCCTCTAGTGGTACGAGGGCGGGAAGTCTGCTCCTAGAAGAAATTACCAAATCATCAAAGCGGCTGATTAAACACGGCAGGAGTCTGGGAAGCAAACAAGCAAACAAACTTTGTATTTGATTGCACTGGGTGTGTAGCTACAGCTGGGAAGAGAAATGATTTGCAGAGGACTCATCTGCTTCACAACTTGCCGTTTTTTTTTTTTTTTTTTTTTTTCAGAATTAAAGCTCTGCCTCTGACGCCTCTCCCTGGCTCCAATATTTCCCACCAAAACCAGTGGAGTTGCAGCCGCAGAGCATTTTGCCTTTTATGCTGCCCCACAGCTGCAGCGCTGAGGGTTCGGTTTTGGAAGCAATTGCCTGGGCTGGCCATCACTGAGCGATGACTTTGAGATACCCCAAGGAGACCCGGAGGAGCCTTGTGACAAGCTCAGAAAAGAAAGGGAGAGGGAAAGCACAAGGACCCAGAAGCTGGTTTCCAGCCAGAAGCGTGCCCAACCAGCTGGGTTCTCCCAGCCCTCTCCAGCTTCTGAAGGAAATGTTCGTGTCCGTAAAGCAAAGCTTTCCAAGCTGTTTCACTGTATTTTTTTTTCCTAATTAACATTTGTAATTCTGTCCTCGTAGCTTTTTGAGAGTATTCAAAGGCGTGACTTTTGCTCTAAAAATATTCATTGAAGGAATGGTGAAAAATGCGTGTGAACAACTATTTGCATAAATATGGGTGCCAAAACTCTCTTCAACCATGAGCCAAAAACTCCACTGCAAGTGAGGCAGTCTTGAGTAGAAAGAAAACCTCGTGATTCAGATGATTGGCCCCACCACTTGGATAGAAAATTGCAAATTATAAAAATAATAATAATAAATAGAACAACTCTCTCCTGAGCAGGCTACAGGCTGATGTGTTTACAGAAACCAGTCACTGAATAATTTTAGATAACAGCTAATTTGGGATCAGGGAAAAATCCTAATGCGTATAAAATTTTTCTTTCTTTTTTTTTTTTTCCTCTTCTGGCTGTGATTAGTTTGATCCAGCTATATTAACTAAAGCTCATATGTACACCTGCAGAAAACCAGCTGCATCACATTTTCAAGGTACCTTGGAAAATGCTGAGAAATGTTGCAGCGGGAGAGGAGGTTAAAATGTCCATCCTAATAAATTTTCTTTGCCACAGGTGGCACGGGGACTGATGGCTCTCTTACGCCAGGGAGAAACAGAAGTAATTCCTTCAAGGCAGGGGAATGACACCAGTGCCTAACGCGTACGAGAGGAGAATGAGGACCAGTGGGTCCAGACCCCACCGGCAGGGTGGTGGCCACTGAACGGATCCTCCCATACCCCAGTGTAGACCCCATTGGGACGCGGATGCGGCGATGCCCGAAGGGACCAGCTGAGCCCCAGTGATGTGTGGGGCAGATGGTGCTGATTAGATTAAGCCCCAGCAGGTATTCCAGGCAGGCCCTTCATTCCCAGGGCAGACAACCTCCCCTCCCGAGCCGAGAGAAACAAGCGGCATTGCTAGATTTTCCTCTGTGGACATGATTGAGCTTAAATAGGCTCAGCTGCACCTGATTAAAGAAAGCCTTAATAAGAGGTTGGCTCCTCTGATCAGAAACACTGCAGAGTGCAGAGAAGGTTGTGGTTAAATATATATATATATATATATATATATGTATATAGACACACACGCACACATACATGCATACATACATACATACATACATACACATGCACATATGTATATATATTCATACCATCACTCGCACCAGTAGGCTATGATATTTTGGAGGAAAATCAACGGATCTGTTCTCAAAACTGGGCTCAACATGCTGTTTGCTGAATAAAATAGCCAGTGACTTTTTATTTATCCTTTAGCTTTTTTCATGACAGATAAAATCCTGCCAGTGTAAACAAAGTTCTGTGTTTTTTTTTTATTTTCTACATAGACTAGGGTTCTCATTTACTCATGTCTGCACTGATTCTGGTTTCACCACGCTTAGGCTTTAAACCCTGTTCATTTAATACAGATTAATGAATGTATAAGATCTCTCTAAACAAAATTTAATCCCATAAAAATAATTAAAATAATTAAAGACAAAGAGGCAATCTGCAGAGGAGCAGGAGGGAATATATATATAAATATATTTCCTTATTTACAAAGTGACATGTTAAAAATCTCTGTTAGAAATAAAGCCCTATAGCCATTTAGACCAGAGTCACTAAAGTATGTTTAGAATATATTTTGCCTGAAGAATATAATTTTCTCTGAGATATATATTTGCTAAATATAAATATATATGTTAAAAATAAAATAATTTAGCTCTATTTCCATTTTTCAAGTAAAGACATGAAGATAATTTGAATACTTTCCAAGTTCACAAGCTATTGAAATAGAATGAACTTAACTGCAGCCATGCTCTGTTTATCTTTATTATTTGGTTAAACCCACTTCCTTACAGAGGTCATTAGTGGTTCATGTCATTGGATTTCTTCCCTCCCATTTTACAAGTCTGAGGAAGAGAGAAACTGATTTTGTGAGGCAAATGGTTCAAAAATAGATAAACGTTTCAATTTGTAAGTAATTAGGGGCCTCTTTAAGATGTCACTTTTGTTTGTTCCAATGGCAAGGAATTCATCCGGCAGCAACACGCTCATATTGCACTGCTGGCCACAGAAACGTTAAATAATATTTTTCACTGTAACTCTCTGCTGTCTCATGTCAGCTCGTCCCAAAAGGTCCCTGGGAAAGCAGCAGCACTGACCTGTGAGTCAGAGACACGAATCGGAACCAGGCAGCAGAGTGTAATGACTCAGGGAAAAACTAAGATACCTAAATTTACTAATCTGCCACTTCATTTTACTGTAACTTTGAAAACTTTAGTTAACAATAACAGACTAGGGGTGACTGTTGCCGTTTTGGAGTTGTAAGTCCAGAAAATAGATATGAAATGTCCTTGACGAGGCCGAAGATTGTCTATGCTCCACAGGCCCCGTCCTGAACGTGAGAGCTTGGCACCCCCTCATGCAGGAGGTTTCACAAGTCAGGCACTCTCCTCCTAAAAGTCAGGGCCTGCCCACTCAGCCTGCCCTAGAGCAGGGCTACTGGCCACCAGAGTGAGCTAAGAGCAGCCTCACATCATAATTTTTCTACTAGGAAGCATTTCTGTTCCAGGGAGAGCTTGTTCCCTGCCCCCAGGAGATCACCTTGCCCGCAGGTTATTGCGTGCTGGGGTGCAGCAATCTCCTGCCTTTAGAGAAACGCTGTGATTCAGATGTTCTGTCCACCGCACATTTGACCCAGTGCTTGACTGTATAATTACACTGCCCTTTTGCCCCAGTGAATGCTTATGTATGCCAGCAAGGTGCTGATTAATAGTCATATTAAGTACTTTTCTTCAATGGAAGAAATAAGAATGTTGTTTAGCGCGGTGATTAGGATGCTCTTTTGGCATTGAAGGAGGTTTGAGTTTTGGCTCTCTCAGGCAGAGGAAAAAGATGGATTTGGTCATCTTTGGTCACCTCTATCCCAGCTGAGGGCTCTGGACATGAGGCTGGCTGATGCTCGTGCTGCTTTCACAGCGTTTGGCAGTACCCGACCGGCGGGCTTTGGCAGGCACTTCCAAATAAAAGTTTGGCTTGTGAAATCTGCCTGAGATGATACTTAGGTGTCTGCATGGCACTGCAGAGATATACCTCAGCTGGCTCCAAGTAAGTGTACGCAATATTGTCCGGGGCCATGCAGAGGTACTTGCTCAGTAGTGATGGAAGCGGTACAGCAAAGCACAGAGCAGGGCTAATTGCACAAACCAATGGTGTTTGCGGTTTGCAAAGCCAGGCTGAGTCTGGATCTTGCACAGAATCTCAGAAATACTTCAAAATGCTTGATTTCAGTGAGACTTCAGCAGAAACAACCCTCCAGGTGTGTTTCTCCTTTGCTCCCAGCTGTGGGTTGGGCAGAAGGAGGCATGGAAATTGGAGACTGCAACGTTGAACATATTTCTTAGGATGTCTGTTGTAAAAAGTAATAATTAACTAAATTAAAGAGAATATAAAAATAGATTTAGAAACTGCTACTGTTTGCCAGTCATGTCCACATAAACAACTTTGGTTTTAGTAAAGAGATATAATTAGACAAATCAATATAGAGGTGCTATGTAATTTTTTTCTTGGCATATACAGTTATTCACTGTCATGCCATATAGGCACACTAGAAAAAAAAGATTAAATAAAGAAGAAATCAATGTTATTTCATTTTTATTGCATGGAGAGAAAATGAAATTTAGAGGAAGTGGGTGTCTTGAAAAAGGAGAAGGAATATAAAAATCTGTCTGTCTGCCTCTGAACAGAGAAATCATTTTTGAATTAGACTTATTTTGTGCCATTCTGCAGGAAAGATGGAGAAAGAGATTGGATTATTTAATTGTCCTTTAATGTAGACATTTTAGAAAATATATTAGGGAGTTTCAATAGCTGGGGAGGAGCAATCTGGAAAAAGGATTCCGATATTGACTCCTCTATGGTCTTCACCAGCATATACTAGTGATATTCAATGTATGGTGACCCTAATAATATCAGGGAAAGCCTTTCCTAGACATTATTGAGATTTGAGGGACCCTAGCTAGTAAATTAGTTAGGCAGGAAGAGGCTAGTGAAGATTAGTGTAGGAGGCTTAGCTAGCAAAAGGAGTTCTGGAACATCTAATGAACCCCACGAAAGGCTCCTTTTAACAGTACTACTAGACTTCAAAATGAAAAAAAGAGAATTGATTTGAGTTCAGAAAGGTAAGAAACAAATTTATTATATGTTTGCACTTTTCGCTATTTCTAGTATCATCACTTCATCAAGGAAATAAGCACCTTAAAATTGAGAAATCTACTTAATTTGTTATCAAAAATCTTTGCACCTTTCTGACAAAAATAAAAGCTGCACTGTAAGGGGCAACCTCATGCACATTAACTTTAGAAAACTTTGCTCAGGAGTGACAAAATCTTCCTCCAAAAAACTTCCATAATTCTTGATACAAAGTATTACCAAATGTTTTATGGGTAATATTCCTGTATTGATATCTGGGATTTAACAGAGCTTCTTTCTCGTTTTCTGAATCATTATGGATTATATGTTAGATAAGATTAGATAGGATTCCACTTAACAATGGAAATTAAAATTTTTGTCTCAGCATGCAACCTTAGTAGGTTGGTCTGAGATTAATGGTTTCATGAGCAGAAAGAGGGAGAGCTTCCCCACCGCCCCACCCCGCCGCTTCTTTCCTTCCTCCCTCCCTCCCTTTCTCCCTTCCTCCTGCCTTCCCTTCTCCTTTCCCTCTTCCTCTTTTCCCTGTTTTCTGCTACAGACCCCATTTCTTCATTCAGGAAGCACAAGAATGAACTGGAGGCCCAATCTTGGAGCCTTCCCCATTCCTCCCATCCCACAACTTTAGGCTTCATGGATTATATGTTAGATAAGATGTGGCTTCAACAACTTACACCAGGCCTTTCAAACTCATTGCATGTTTCTCCCCTAGCTATGAGCTCTTTTTGGCTCTCTTCCCAGGCACCACCAAGGGTGAGAGCTGGTGTGCTCCAGGCTTGGGCACAATTTCCAAAAGACAGCAGGATACATCTGGGAGGAAGCAAAGGGACTATAAATAAGTGTTCCAGGTGATCGAATATTGAATGGCAATGCTCCATTTGTTATTTTTATATCTGGCTAAGCAGAATCTTTGTGCTTTGTTAAGGGATGGGAGATGGCAGGAGAAAATGAATAGCCTATCAAGCAGTCTGAGCAGTAAAGCATACAATGTGCGGCTTCACCACTGCTTTCATTGCTTGTTTAGGTACACATACTTCATGCAAATAGGAAGGAAATACTGGCAACCAGCCAACAAGGAGAACAGGGCCTTTACTAATTTATACTTTGATCCTTAATTTTAGCTGACACAACTTACTTTCATTGACTTTAGTGGAGCTACTGAGTGCAAAAAGCTAAGCATATCTGTGAGATTCCAGTTTTGCTGTCTCTAACCTCTAACCATTTAGAGGTTAGAACCATAGAACATATGGTTTTTGAAAAATAACTTTCTTGAACTTTAGAATGCCAAAAATTCTCTGAAAGAAAAGATGTAAAATTAACCTCTCTCGTTTACTACTTGCTTTTGTGTACAATCCCTATTACAGCAGATTCCAACCTTGTAAAGAACTATATAATTAGTTTTTTATTCAATTAGGAGACTGTAAGCTTGCCAAAGAAAACATATTTTGAATGTATCTTTTATCACACAGATCAAAGATCACATATATCTGTGCCTATAATGAGTAGCTCATGTGCTAATGTTCTGTAGTGGTCCAAACTTTACAACTGCAAAAACCTTTGATGTATCACTAATTGGTTTTAGCACCATAGATTAGGTGCTGAAATCAGTAGGCAAGAAATTGTGAGTAGTAGGTGGAAAAGGGATAATTCTGATTCTCACCATATGCTTTGGGAAAACTAAATCATTACAGCAGAAGTAGAAAAAAAGAAGGCAGAACTTGTTGCTTTTTTATTTTTAAAAGAACCTCATAGATTATCTGTACGGTCCAAAAATATGCTTTATTCTCAATCATTAAAAAATCTCCATTTCACAGTTTTTATTTCTGTAGAAACAACACCCATCTTGCCTGCAATGTGCTGAGCATTCTAACACCTAATGTGTGGTGAAGAATGTAGTAACAAGGGAAATATATCTGCATAACATATGAAAAGTGCCAAACCTTTAATTCATTTCAGACACTGTAGAGCAAAATAGTAAGCTCTAGCTCTAGGCTTCAGCTATACCACACGGAAAAAGGACGAGGAGACACGTGGTGTGGTATATAGTATAATAATGGTAGTCCACGCTATATCTTTGATAGCCGGTAGATTATGTGCATTTATTATTCGCACTGTAAGTAATATAATCTGTGGTATTGCTAAGGGTTACTGGCAAGCTGGGAAGAGGGAGCTCAGTTTTGGTTTGAAAACCATAGGGCTGGTCTACAGAGAGGAAGCTACAGAGACATGCCGCAGCAGACTTTTTCTTAATGAAAACTGACGGATTTGAATCATTCTGTGCAAGCATGCAGGCACATGTACATACAGGCATGTGTGCGCACGCACACACGCTTTTAGTGAACTTTGTTTTTCTCTCACACTCAAGATTTTGTGCTCACAACAACACAGCTGAACAGCTTGCCTTGGTACATTTTTAAAAAAACACATAAGTAAACTATGTAACCTAAAAAAAAAAAAGAAATTAAACCCCTTTCTGCTCTGGGCTGTCCCGATGACTTTTTTAAAACCAAAATGATTAGGTCAATTTTTGAATATTTAGCCTAACTTTGTAATTTATTTGCTCTTATTTTCAAGCCTTGTATTTCTTTTCAGGTGTGCATGTGATGTGGAAATTTATTTATCTATCTATCTATTTATTTATTTATTATTTTTAAGGAAATTTTTTTGCATACTAGTAGGAATGCACAAACAACTCCTTGTGAGATCCTGACCTAAAGCATATCAGGACCCCTTAACCATTCACTCTCAGGCTTTATCAACATTAAAGGAGACCAAGAAAGTGATACTAAATATCTTATACCAAAAAGAAAACTTTATATTGCTAGACAATTTATGACAAAAGGACTTTGGTCCACGATACATAGTTGACAGTTCTGTTCAGAAATTCAGAACTTCTACCGTAGTCTTTTACAGTAATTAGTATTTTTTAATGGTACTTTAAAGGAACACAGGAGGTTACACAAAATGCATAGCAGTAGATTTCCCCTAAAGGCAAACCATAGGGTGTCCCTCTGATGCCAGGGCTGAAACTGAAGGCAACTGTAATATCTGTCTTTTTGGCCTTGATTCAAATATTCCCAATAGACTTTGATGGTGTGCTGAAAGCACTGTTTTCTTTGTTGATTCTCCCCTTTGGTGTACTTCGCTAATTTGATGTAAGACCTTCATGCATTTTTCACATACACTCTTCCCAGCAGATCATCTTCCTTTTATCTCAGTAGCAGAGCACCACACTTTTACATCAAACAAATCTTCAGTGAAGTCATTTTTCATCACCATTACTCTCATTACATTTACTCATTTTAAGATATTCCCTTCTCCTTTTTTACTTCCTTTAAATCCACACTTAGCAGGAAAAAAAATGCACCTGAGACATGGCCAGTATTGTTGAAACAGTTCAAGTAATCTGTTCACACAGCGCTGGTGGCAACATTGTTCAGATCATTTGTCGTCCGCTTCTGAGTTTGTCATGATAACCTGCCATATGAATGCGATACGCTGGTCCCTAACTACTTTTATTAGCTGTCTTTTAGCTTTTAGCTAGTTCTACCTATCTTTAGCTTTTATTAGTTCTACCACAGAGAAAATAAAGTGAGGGGATAGAAAATACCTATGGTTTTACACAAAGATTTTACATATTCCTGTGGTACATGTTGAAAGTAGGAGACCTGATTTTCTTTTCTGTCTCGCTCTATGCCAGTACGAGCTTGGGTTTGGTTTTTAAATATAAATGCAGTATGAACTATAGATTCTCACACCTAGACTAATAAAAGCATTATAGTTGGTGAGTAATGGCTACACAGTAAAGAGAAATTGTTTCTCCTGGAAGCAGAGCGTATTTCATTTTCTCTGAGAAGTTTTATTTCTAATTCAAGTTAATCTGTTCAGTATTAGTGTATCAGTACTGAAGCAATGGCACCTACATGTAGCTTGGCACAGAATGCTTTCCTCTGGGTGATTTTTTATACTGACGTCAGTGCTGATGGTCATTAATAGGGTAGTATTTGGCTGGACAGATGATAATAGTAGTGAAGACCTGCGAGGAATTGCTCCTCACAGCTTGGAAGTGACTACATTGGCTAGTAAACTCACTTGTGTTCACAGTGCCATCTCCATCATCCTGCTAAACAGCAGTGAATCCATATTCACAGCAGAATTGTTTAGGATAGATCATTAAGAGGTCAGAATCCTTTCTGCCTGTCAAGGCTGAAGCGGAGAAGCATGTCTATGATATTGGGTTTCACAGTGAAATTACGAAGTGTAGAGGAAACAAAAATATCACAAGAGAAATAACTCCTGTTGAATATTTGTGCTTAGCTCAGCTGAGATTTCCCATAAGATCTTGAGATCCTCTGTAAAAATACTGTTTGCAGCATAAGATACACTTACCTCACATTGTGTTTTGGACATCAAAACTGAATAAAATAAGTGTTCTTATTCCAATGCTAATGATGTTAATTCATAATTTAAAGTAGCTGTGCTCACAGCATCTACCTGAGATTGTGTCAGATATGTAAATCGGGTGCAGTTAAGTTCATCTGAAATCTGGGGCTGAGATTCCTGAAAGAGTCCTTAGGAGTAGTATGTGCTCCCAGGACACCACTGGAAGTTGCTCTGGTGGAAGCACAAATAAGGTGCTTTGAACCAGCTGTGGCTATCTACTCAAATATCAATGAACAAAAATACTTTACGAGACCAGACACAAAACTATCTTCAAGACAAAGAACAAAATTGCCACAGATGTTGAGACACAGTTCTTAAGATTTTGCTTGTGCACACAGTGACTTGACTGAGAGCAAGCCTAATGTACTTGGAAGGACAAAATGTGGTACTGGCAATGGCAGGAAAAGGAAAAAAAACATGTTAATATTATTAATGCTTATGTATCAGGAGCTGTTTGTGGCTGTTTACATCTTCCTGCTTTGTGTGAATATTATTTTGAATACAAATACTTGTAAACAAAACAACATTACAGGTTGGACTAAAGTAGAAATAGCATTAAATCTTAAATTCAAACCAGTTAATATAGGCTATAGGCGATAAATATCAATGTACTGATGCAGCAAGTTGCTTATAAAGGCCATTGTAAAGAGGAGCTGAGTTTGATTCCCTTAGAATATGAGTGTGATATAAATTACCAGTCCACAGTCACTGCCTATTGTAGTGATGAAGATTGCACTACTGTGCCTGCAGTTTTAAAAATAAAACTTGTGTGAGTACGTGGCAGGAGGGAGAAGGAAAAGAGAGATTTCCCAAAATAGGATGTGCAAAATGTTTCCATTTTCTCTATTTGAGGTGTTGTTGATTATATGGAAATTTTGGTATCTGAAAGATACCTTCTTAGCTCACCAGTGATGCTTGTCTCCAGATAAGCCATGCTCAGATTCGGCAAGCTCTCAATTGTCTATAAACAGATCCTCGTGGTATAAATCAGAACAGAGCCTGTGCATAAAATCTCCTGATAGTTGCTCTTACTACCAGCAACATGGGATCAAAGTTACTGAACAGCAAAAAATAGAAGAAAAGAAAATAGAAAGAGAAAAAAAAAAAAAAAGAGAGAGAGACAGAGAGAGAAAGAAAGGACTTTGACTGTAGCTACAGCAAAGCACCTATGAGAGTGGGAACGTAAGATAACCCATTTTCTTTAATATTCAGAAAAGAATTAGAGTTTACCTCAGCTTACTTACCTTACTTATCTCAATGGTAAGTAATCAGTTTTGAGAGACAGTTCATCTAAATGGATCGTCTTCCTTCAATTGGCAGTAAGAGCTCACTATTAAGTATCTACTTCAGACCATTATCGTCAATATTCACATGTTATTAGCTATCCAAACTATTTGCCCTTCCTGAGAAACCTTCTCACAAACATGAACTACATGAGTCAGCCACCTCTTAGGATTAAAACTATTGGATCACTTAGCTCCGCTCTATCTACAGTATTTCAAAGACACGAGGGATGTTGGACTCTAAATCTCATAGAGCATTGAATATCTGATGCTGTTGTGTAGCTGGAAACCTTTTAACCTCAACTTCTACCTTATACCAGTATGGCTTAGTGGTAGCAATGTGCTTCTTTAAACAGGGATAAAACAGGGCTGATTTGCTCAGAACCTGCATTGTGTGAAATGTTGCAACACTAAAAAAAAAAAGACATGGATTGATATTGATATTTATTTAGGTAATGTCCAATTCTTGAACCCTACCTGAATCCAACCTGTCTGTAAGGCCACTCGGTGGAGTGTTCTGCTCTTTCCAACTCTGCAAAGCAGTAAGAGAAACACTTAGATATCTTACTGATTTCTGACTGCATCAGCCTTTATCAATTTTAGAGGCACTTTCTCCTAATATAAGGACATGTCCCTGTTTCTGAGGTCTGCTCAAGAAAAACTGCAGAAAGCCCCACTAGTAATTACATATTCCACTGCATAGGAGGTTGTGATAAGCTATTTAAAACTACTTGCAATTCATAAAGTAAAAAAGAAGGCAATATGTTGTAGTTAGGATCTGTCTTATGATTGTTACTAGAACTTTTTTGCTTTGTCTCCCCTTCCTCCCCATCCCTCAGTACATATTCCAGTAGAATATGTACTTTCTGTAGCAAAAAAAAAAGTAAAGAATAAAATGAGCTGAATATGTAATTATTGCCTCATTATTGATTTCTGCTTTTTCTATTCACTGATCTTGTTAGACTGGAAAAAAGCCCTAAAACCAAGAGCAAAGTTCTTTTTTCATCACAGATAATATCTGATTTGTGATTATATTTGATAGGTAGGGTAAAAAAAATAATTTCTAACAGTTATGTTCAAAAAACTTTCAAAGTATTAGCCTTTTTTGTTTTTCCCAGGGAAATGTTAAAAGTTAACCCAAAAAGAGAAACTTTTTTTTTTAAGAGTATTTATTATTTCAGTTTTCTGGCATGTTACCTCTAGTTTACCTTTTTATCTGTTTGATTCATTTTTTCCTTGTGACAAGTAGAAAATAAAGCAATGGGGAGGAAGAAATTCTCATTTTTCTTGGCTTTCCTGAAGCGAAATCTAAGATCTTGGAAAAAAAAAATTATTTAGCAAAAAAGATAATTTTCCATTTCCAAAATGTTACTGAATTGAAAAGTTAACTAGCTCAGTTTATTATATCTGTGTTATTAAGAAGTCTCACACGTTTCCACTGTATTTTTGAAGCACAGTGCTTTTGCATGTACCATTGAAATTATTTTTAAAACACTGTATAAAATTAACAACAGATATCAGAGAAGACTTTATGCCTGCTTAATGGTAGCTTAAAACCACATAGCCACAGAATCATAAAAGCATACATTAAGTAGAAGATAGATGTAATTAAATTAACCATAAGTGCTACATTCTTTCTACAAGCAGATAGCTTCGTATCCACATAGGCATTGAGACTACTAACTTCTTACAAGACCTTTAAATATCCCTGTGGGTCTAGGACTAAGCACTTCCACTCCAACTGAAGTCAATGAGAGTTGAAGAGCGTTCATTTTGTAACATTAATATTCATTCATAAAACCAATAAAGCCTGCTAGCATTATTATTTCTGAATGTCCGTTTGTACACATTACATTTGAATTTCACAAAGTAATTTTCAGAAAATGAAGATTTTGATTTTAAAAACTTTTCTTCTACTTTTGGTGGCATGGTAGCGTGTATGAACTCACTAGATTTAAAGCTATTAAAAACATAATGAAAACAATCTTTTTGTGTACAAGAAGTGGTATTTCTATGTAAGAGCTGCCTGTCCAGACAGATGTAGTAGAAATGCAGATGTGTTAATGTTGGACAGCATTTTCATGAGGTTTGAATAACCAATGATAAATAGCTTAGAAATGGTGTTTGCCTTTTGCCAAAAATATAGTGAAACTCCTGTGTGCTACTAGTATGATAGATCAGAAAAGATACTAGGTCCTAACTCAATTTGAATCACTTATGCAATTAATGAATTCAAGATGAAGCCCATTTTAACTTCCTATTTCTCTACCAGCCTATTTAGAAAATGTACTAAAACTGACAGCTCTAATCTAGGCTGACCTTTTTAACAGCAAACTTTGAAATAATAAAGACTTTCGTCTAAATTTTTTTGAAGACTAGCTGCAAAGTCCATTATTTTCCTAATTTTAAAGTAGTGCCTTGGAAGAGTAGAAGCATTACTTTTGGCCAATACATAACATGATTTGTCAGGGCACTTCACTGTAGTCACGAAACAGCAGCAGGCATCAGCTACAGCAGAAATGAGAAACTTCAGTTTATTTTCCCTGGTATGGCTGGCTATCAATACTCTCTCGCTTTAAGTTTGTATTTCTTACTGAGAATTGGATATATAAAATTCTTGAGTTCTGTATGTGTTAGTGAGCAAAATACTACTTTTTTTTCCTTTTGTTTTTTTTCCTTTTTTTTTTTTTTTTACCATCTAAATGTCTTCTATGAAAAGATGCTCATTACTGTGCCCTGGCTCTTGCAGTGAGGCTCACTAGATTTAAGGGCAATCAGGAACTTATCATACCAAGATACTGTCAGCATGAAATGTGAATCTATGTTGTTTTTCAGCAGCATACCTGAAAATGGGAAACAAATTTACATCATCAAAATATTCTTAGAAGTAAACAAGGGTTTATTATCTACTCAAATGGCCAGACATGACAGGGTAAAGGCAATTCTCTGGTTAGGACATAGCCTAGGGATCTATTTCCTGCTCTTCCACAGACAACCCTTGTAACCTGAGAAAAGGCATTTAGTTTTGCTGTGTTTCAGCTCTGCATCTATCAAAGGTGTATTAAGCATTTCCTAAACTCACATGGGTTTTGTGAAGGCAAATATATGAAGGAACTGGATACTGCCAAGAGAAAGACAGTAATTCTATGTATTATATCCAGTTAAGAAACTATAGCTAAGAAAAGATTCTAGTGGAAGAATACAATTACAGCCAAATGAGAATGAAGTATTACAAAAAATATACATTTACTACATCAGTTTTTTACATTTAGCCTCATTTCAGTAATTCATTGAGCAGTTAAAGGAAAGGGAACATTCTTATTCAAGCTCATCACAGTCACTAAAATTGTGCAGAGAGAAAATTCAGGCTTCCCAGCAGTTTTTACAATATTTGCTACTTCTAAATTGAAGCTAGTTTAATAGTGAATGAAATAAGTCAAAAATGAGATTCATCTCCATTTCCTTGATAACTTATTGTTAGTCACCCCACAGATGACAGGACCAAATGTATGCAGAGCAACCGTGGTCACAATTTTTAATGCTAATACTGTACGTACCTGTGGATCAGTAATTCTCCTTAACTCTTGCAGAAACCTTTGCTGCTTTGTGGCACAGAAAAAGACAATGCTAATAGGACCTGGCATATTCTAAGAGATTGGTTTTAGGACAAGAGTTATCTGTTAATTTGTATGCGGATGCATTTTAACTAAATGAATATGTGCAAAGCAAAGGCAAAGATGTCTCATGGATTGACCCTGCTGAAATTGTTTGTCTGAAACACTGAGGGGGAAAAAAAAGAAAGAATATCAGCCTTTAGGGGAGAAGAAAATGTTGACAAAGGGGAAAAAGTAAAAGGTGTTGTATCCTTTTTTTTTTTCCTAGAAGAAAGACTGAAATTGGAAGACCAATACTGAAAGAAAGGAATAGCAGGAGAACTACACATGCCCAAAATTGTGATATGTTATTGTGTCATGAAATCTATTATTTTCCTCACTTTAGAACTTATAAAGTAATAAAATATTTCTTCCTTGTATATAAACAATTTTCATGATATTCTGAGAAAACTTTTTGCAGCTGGGCATCCAAGAAGTATTATCGCTGTATTTACTTAAAATTGACCAGGATATCACACCTGTTATATGAATGTTACAACACCTTACAGTGATAGGAATAACATGGATAGGAAAAGCCTAGTTCTCCTTCATAGGATTCAAATGTGGGTCCTATTGCCTCATGGCATACAGAGGAGGGTATAAATTCATTCACAGTGTGCGGCAGTCTGCCCCAGGAGCAGAAGCAGCGCTGAGAGAGAGATTTTGAGCCTGTGTTCCCTAAAAATTAACCCTATCTGACTAGAGAAGGTGTAAAGATAGGATGGTTTCTGCACAGTTGCAAGGGACACCAATGAAATGTAGGTGACAGAGACAGAGTGGCATCTTGGCTATTTAAGTAATCCATCCGTCTCATAGTCCCTGCTTCGCCAGTTGTACTAGTCACAAAGCTAGACAGGACGACGAGATCTGTATTTATTACAAGATGCTGGGCGCTGTTAGAATACCAGATGTCTACCCAATGCCAAGAATAAATTAAATGACAGATAGACTAAGCAGAGCAAAATATATAAACCCAGTAGACCATTCTATGGTGTTCTGGCAAACAGCCTTAGATGGTGCTACCCAATTATAATCTGCTTTCACCATTCTCACAAGGGGTTGTAAATGTTTAAGGTTACAGACACTTTTCCGAGGCTTGTAAATAAATTGAGACATGTTAAACTTCGGCAAAGCAAATACTAATTAAGTATTTGCTTATAGTGATGTCAGGGACTTACCCTCTGCGAGAACTGTGATCCCTATGAACCAGGAAGCTAACTTAGAAATGAAAGTGTGCTCAGTGCGACACCATATTCAACAAATAATCTCTGAGTTTAGGTAGGAAATACTGACATATTTTCTAGCACTAGAGGAGTGGTATCGGGTGGGCTTTGTCCTGTACTATGCTATAATTTAAACTTTGGTGCACTTACCACTCCAGACTCTGAGCTAAACAAAAAAGATCAAGCAAAAGAGAGGATTAGAGTAGGGGTACTTCAAAATTCATTTGATAAACCTGAATATTGTTAATGTTGTGTTTTTCAGGCTAAATTTACAGAAACTTTTAGGGTGGTCTTGAATCTTACCTATCTATGAACTACGCTCTCTAAAAGCTACAAATCTATCCTAGAATTTACAACGTGATTGACCTAGTTAAAAATGGTTGGACTGAGAACTGTTCTGACAAAGAAAAGAAGCATACAGATTGTTCAATAAAAGAATAATTTTCAGGGTGTAAAATTGTATAGCATCTTTCTACAGTGGGGATGCTAACTTGGGATGTCTTCACAACAAATAAAAGAGTTAAATGTTAAATTCATAAGATAAAGTATTATGCTCTAGCAAAATAATACGGAAATTGTTTAGTTAGAATTTGTGAAGCTTGGTAGCATATGTAGTATCCTGGTTTGATGATAAAAAGAGGCAAACAGAAACTATGCCTTCAGACTCTCCATTTAATTAAAAAATGTGCAGAATGTGCAGAAGATACTACACTTATGTGAAATGGAAGATTCTGATATACTTGCAGTTAAAGACATTGTATGATTGTGTACATTGCCAAATAAAGATCCAAGGAGCATCCACAGCAGATGCTGAGGAATCTGGGCCCCTGCACAAGGCTTGCTCAGATCGAAGAGGTTTGGAGAATGTGTAAAACAGTTGTCCATGGGAGAAGGACATAACCAATAGAGATAATTCGGGGAAGGACATGGCTGCATGTTATATGTAAGAGGAGGAATAGAATATGAGCTAACAGCATGTGTTTACATTAGATTTTATTTTGAAGGATCTGTGTAAAGAACATGAACAATTTTATCTTTTTAGAGATTTTGTTTACAATTTATTTACATTATTCCAAATACTATTTATTATCTTGGTCTACATGTGCAAGCTCTCTGTGTGTACGAGGTGTCTCCTTAGTACAAGTCTCCATAGCAATTTTCCTTTGTAAACTGCCTGGAAGCTGATAATCCAGTATCATAGTCATTCACATGCAATATCTTAGAGCTTATCCTCCAAAATATTTTCATAAAAGTCCTTATCAATCAGGTAGAACTTTTACTTGTGCTTAAGAAGAGAATTAAGGTGAGATAAAGAAATAAAGAGATGATAATGGAGTTGTTTATAACATTGCTTCAGAACATAACTGTTACAGAGTTGTTTGCAGGACTAAGTCCTTTATCACTCGTGATGGTACAAATGCTTTCTTTGTGCTCTCTAGGACCATTGCTTTTATTTCCTGTTACAAGGAAATGTACATTTCAAGAAATGAGTGCTAAAAATACTTGTTTCTAATCCCACTTTGTGTGTACTTGCAGTGTTTGGGTATGTCACAGTTAAGGTGAAGACAAAGACACAAGCTGAAAAGGAAAAGCTGGCTTTAGTGTAAATAATACACCAGAGATTCGAGATATTATATGTGATTGACTATGCCTAGGTCTATTGGAAGTCAACAAACACTGATAACAGATGGCGAAGGATTCATTATAGGTGCTACTATAAAGTGAAAATAAAACTACTGAGTTTATTAATATTATATCACACATTATTCTGTGACTATAGCCTGTTTATTTATGGGCTAGCAGTATTTTTACTGCTACAATATTCTCAGAAGCACTTTAATTCATAAGTGACATTTATAAAAATAACTTCATGATCCTGTTTCATTACCTGGTGAATTCTGCAAATGTTAATAAATACATGTGTTTCTTTGGGCTGCTCATTTATAGTATTGTGTGAACACTCAGTGGCTGAAAGTAATAACTACTTGTAATCGGTTGGATAAGCCATGCGAGTGGCTTTTTTTTCCTAGTTTAATTAATGTGTTGGTGTATATAGTGCTGCTTGTAAATGTAATTTTTTTCTCACTGTGAATATTTATATATGTTACACTGATGTACGTAACTGTAAAAAACTCTGCCAGTAAAATTCAGTTTTATGAATAGTTGCAGAAGGAGAACATATAAAGTGTACCCATACAAAAACTATGTTGGAAGCAAATAATTTGAACATATGTTGTAATATTCAGACTAAATATCTTGCAGGTTTTACTGAGTCTTGCTTCCCTATAAATTACTGGAGGGTTTCTCCTATAGCCATTCCTTCTCAGAGGAAAAACAAAAAAAAACTGTTATCCCAACATACAGTGGGAAGTCTGAGCTATCATTGCTAGCAAACTTATCCAGATCATCAGAGGACATCAGGCTGTACAAAAATCTCAGGTAAGGCAGCACATGTGGAAAGTAAGAGGTAAAACAGAATGTCTTCAATTCACTTCCAATACACCACTAAAATCAGTCATTTGCTTCTCAAACTGTCATATTCTGTGATTACATTTTTTTTAAATATTTGATTCCTATTCCCTTGGTCCCCAGACTTTCTTCTTACAGCTATCAGTAGTCCTTTATTCCTACAACTTACAACAAAAATGGATATACACAAGAAAGCCATATACCTCTATGCAAATTTCACTTTACAATGTGCTGCCACAGCAGTACTACTATAATCATACTGGTTATATTACTCTTGAGGTCTGATATTTGTCAATCCTCTCTTGCAAATATGTTGAATTATCTGAAATTTCCATTTTCCTTGAAGAGCAAGTGAACCTTCGAAGAGCAGGTGGACCTTTACTCCAGGGCACACTCTGCATCTTCCCCCTCAGTTCACCTCTGAAAAAAAATAGAGGAAAATGAGGCAGATGCTTGGAACCATCTACCACCATCCAGCACTGAAGAGGCTCATATTGAGGGTTTGTCTGTGATGAGAGCTGTGCCTCAGGTGGCCTGAACTGGGGATATGTCCCTGAGTCTAGATGGAGCAAGGTGCTGGGGTCCTGCTCCACCTCTGTAGCTGTAGTGCTGCACAGGCTCCTGATGGTGAAACCAGAGTGACTCTGCTAGCTGAGGAACTGGATATGGTTTCTCAATCAGGGCTTGAGAGAGTTTATCTGAGCTTTGCTTGCAACAACCGGTAATGTCCTGGTACCCTCATGATATCAGTTGCCTTCACAGTAATGATTCTTCTCCGCATAAAAACCATAAGCATTTTAAAAACATAGTAACTTCTCTGCAGGACAGCATCTCACAAAGAGTGAAATAATGTTAAGAAATCCCCACGATTGTCCCCACAGCATGCTTCTTCAGTCAGGTTGTGTATAAATGTTAGCACTTTCTGATGTTTTTAGCTGGTGGAGGCTGTTTGGCCTCCATGGATCAGTGAGTTTCCAAACCACACTGTTCATCAGTTGTTTGAAAGCTCTGCAGAATGCAGAATGAACAAATGTCTTCATCTAGGTCTGCCATCAAACTGGGAGTCCTCCTTCAGAAACAACCCAGAGGAACACTCATATGCCAGAAACAGAAAAAGTGGTCGAAATGAGGCACCCTCTGGTCAACCATCTGGTCAAGTGCTATAGACGTAGCAACATCATCCTCCCAAGACCCATATTCCTCTGAGGAGGAGTCTCACCAGGTGTGACTTGTTGTACAAGACCATGCTTCTGCCCACAGTCTGGAGTCCTGAGCTCTGGGAGGAAAATTTGAGGAAAAACGAGAAATGGGAAAAGGGGAGTAAAAGGCAGCAGCAAAAGAAAAACAGGGACCCTAACTGAGCTTCAGAAACCATACCTGTTTCCATGTACACTATTGAAGTCAGGTGCATATTAGGGTATGGGAACAACTCTGATGCTCCTTTCTGCTGCTGTCTCTCATCTCCTGTGCACTTTAACTTCACTAGAGAGATCATTGACTGGGACCACTGACCACAGCAAATGCTTTTGCTTTTGAAGCTCTCTAATCTGAAATAGCCTCATCAGTTCTAGTTAATTCCACAAGAAGTTACTGATGAGGAAGGATATGGTATACGCAAACATGGTGTGTCACATATAGAGACAGCAGCATTATCTGGAGAATGATCCGCTGTTTTGCTACAGTCTTACTTCAAAGTGATAAATCACTCCACATGCAGTCTAAAATATGATGGTTCTCACTGTTTGTAATCTAAATTGGATATGCCCTTATTGCCCTCTTTGCCAGAGCTATCAAGGGCTTAATAGCTTTTTTGTGCTTGCATGATTATTTTAAATCATCTTTTCGGTGACTTACATTTTTACCATAAGCTATGTTTGATCATGCCTGAACTTGTACATATTATTCAAAAGATTTACTTTGTTTCCTGATAACGGAATTCATACAAAATTTGCTAAATAAAATGAAACATCTTTCTCATTGACCCCCTGACTATTTTTCTTTCTTTTCTTGGTCTTTTCCACCTCAAGAATTTCTCTGCTTCCTCTCTAGCCTGTCTTGTTTTTATCTTGTTGCCTCTTCCTGTTATTACAGACATCTGAATAATGACTGTATCTCTCTTTGAATCATTCTGCTGCCTTCCACATCCCTTCATTCACTACCTGTAAACCATGAATAGCTCTACCAACTGCACTGTGCTTTCTGTTACATATCTTCATCCCTCTGTTTAATCCAGATCTGCTAGTGACAGCGATGATTTTGTTGGGCTATCCAGCTGCTCTGTCTCTTATCTACTTTCATCTTGTTGGTAAGATTTTGTGATAGAAGTGCAACATCTGCCTGACGAACTGCTGTGATTCCTTTTCTGGGTGAAGTTCAGCATATCGCTTGCAAGGATGTTGAGCAAACCTTGGGACCATCAGTGCAGAAATGTGTGAATCTAGTTTCACTCCCTCTTCTTACAAATCATCTGAATTTATACTCTTGATATTCTCTTGATCAGTAATGCTTTGAAATTCCCTGGAATTACACTGATCTCCCAACACAGTCTCTTCTCCATGCAAGTCCTTCAAGGGCTGTTCTGGAAATTAGTCAATTAAACTGGTTATTAAACTTAATAACTGGGCTCCTGACCCCCACTGTAATCCACTTGCAGCTCCTGGTGTTTCTCCGAACTGGCATTCTTTCTCCAGTGAACTACATTGCCAACGAAGGTGCAGCAGGTGATCTCTCCTCTATTTTTCCCTGCTTTTTTTTTCTGCTCAGCTTTGGACACTGACTTGGATATAACCTGAGTGGAGGGCAAAAGAATGTTATAAATCACTCCGGGATACCTGTTTGCAGGAATAATTGATATTCTAAGATGGCATGGCCCTAGCTAGAACATTCAGCAAGATTAGACATGAGGAGAATACAATCATATGGGAAATACCCACTGCTGGTAGTGAAAAACAGTGAGCCTTCCCTCTAGAATAAATCAGTGAGAGACAAGATACAACTCTGAGTTTTCATAAGTGCTTCTATAGTGTGTGCAAAATACCTGCTTGACCTGCAAACTGAAATACTCAAGTCTCTGCAAGATAAAAACTACCTCTATCTGTCCTAAGCTTTTGAAAAAAACACCTGATTCTTATACTAGTAACCCCACTGAGAACAACATTAATTCAAAAATAGGACTGCAAATACCCTCCTCTGTTTCCTTTCCTTATTAATATTCATGTGCCATAGTCCTAGCCGGACTCCAAAACTTTTCTATTGACATCTGTTTTTGACCCGTGGGTCTCAGAGGTGCAGGGATACAACGTGGTTGCTTGGCAACATGAACACATCAGCTAGCTGGGGGTTATGAGCATTTTTAGGGAGCATTTTCTTTCCATTATTGCTGAATGGATAAGAGCACAGGTGTCCCAGACCATGATGGCTGATCTGGATTTTCAAGACTTGCAATTCAAGACTTCCTGGATGCAGAATTTTGGCTGATAAGGATGGGAATTTGAACCAGGACTCAGCTTTCAATAAATACAGGACTGAGGTTACTAAGTTTAGATGTTTAGGTGTCTTTTTTTTCACTTGTTCCTCTTTGTTTGATAAAAGTGTATGGAGGAAATCTTCCTCATATGTCTTTCTTTTTAATCCTTCATGAAGGCACAGAGTACACTGCTCTGATTTCTCTGATTTCTTACAAAATGGGAGAAAGGGGAGCCACCTTCTCAAAAACAGCAACTTTTCTCCCTGCTCTGGCCTATTTCTGTGGGTATATTTTGCCTATGAAAGGCAAGTGATTTCCACCTGATGGTACATTGACCTCAGCACAGCTCTCAGCTTTTTACCACCATATGCTGGATTGGCATTTTATAAGGGATGACTGCACGTGGAGCCTGGGCCACAGGGATTTTCTAGAAAATTTAAAGTTGTATAAGGGAATGATACCTGCCAGTTACCACCATCTCTTACTTACCAAATGCTTGTCAAAGACCAGCAGCTTCATCACTAAGGCAGCTGCCTATCTACACTTATTCTGTGTTTTGCTCCTGCCCCCTGTTTCTGATCAAAAGCTTCTGATTAGGGTCTTCCTCCTTGCTGCTTGGCATTTCATCTGACTTTTAGTTTACTTAATATGACTGGGTAAATTTGCTGTCTAATTGTCAAGCAGAAATAGAGGAACTATAAGTGGCCAGATTTTGTAAGATCTAGATATGTTGGCTATATGCACAGTGGCTCCATACTTTAATTAGAATTGATGTGAACTGCAGTAAATTAGATACACTTACTTAGAGGTTGAATTTCAACCTATACACATATTTTTCCTTTTCCTTCAAAGTGACAAACAAATAATCCATCAGGTTGTCGGTAAGTTGTCTCTGTATTATATATTAATCTCACTTTTTCTATCACTTATTCATTTATTTTAGTGGCAATTCAGTCACAGATAAAAGCTATTTTAGACTACCATGAGCCAGCAGTGTGACTTTGTGACCAGAAAGGCCAATGGGATCCTGGGCTGCATGAGGAGGAGCGTTGCCAGCAGGTCGAGGGAGGGGATCCTGCCCCTCTGCTCAGCTCTGGCGAGGCTGCACCTGGAGTATTGGGGGCAGTTCTGGGCTCCCCAGACAAGAGGGATGGGGAACTTCTAGGGAGGGTCCAATGTAGAGTGACAAAGGTAATTAAGAGAGTGCAACATCTAATTTATGAGGAAAGAGCAAACAAGCTGGGCCTGTTTAGCCCAGAGAAGATTGAAAGGGGATCTGATCAATATGTACAAATACCTGAGGGGCGGATGGTAAAGAGGATGGGGCCAAACTATTTCTGGTGGTGGCCAGAGATAGGACAAGGGGTAATGGGTATCAACTGAAACGCAGGAAGTTTCATCTGCATATGAGAAAGGGCTTCTTTACTGTTAGGATGGAGCACTGGAACAGGCTGCCCA
>VWPW01009213.1:0-15181 GCA_013389825.1 Crypturellus undulatus
AGGCATGAGCATGGGCAGCGACTCAGCTGAGCAGGCAAGAGCCCAGGGTCAACGTCGCTGCTGCTGAAACACCAGGGTTGTGCGTCTCTTGTAACCAGGCTCCTCAGCTCCACATCCCAGGAAACAAAACAGAGCCTTTGGTTCACGCTGGACGTGCTGAGGTTACTCACCTAGATACCCACCTGTTCCATGGAAGTGGGAGAAGCAAGTGACCCACTGCTTCTAAAAATATAGATAATAAGCCCAGTAAAGCACGTTGACCAACATGAAGAACAAAGGGAAAAGCAATTTAGAGTAGTGGTCAACGTTGCTGGGGTTCTGAATAGTGAAATAACTGATAATCCTGTGCATTTTGTTTCTCAGGACAAATTTGATTTTCTCATGAGTTTTCATGGTCAGGTCACTGCAGTTGATGTTATCGCTAGAAATCTCAATGCTGGTAAAGCTGATTTTCCGTTTATAGCTGGCGATGGAGCTGTTGAGGATGTTGGTGATGTTGACTTCTTCCATTTCTTTAGCAAGTTCACTTGCAGGCCCCTAGGAAACAACAGTTCACTGTTAGTTTGGGGGTCGGTTTCTCCCATAAAGGAGAGCAGCTTGGTTCACAGAGAGACCAAAGACACAAGCACAAAGCTTCAGCCCTGTCCACTGAAAGCTTTAGTATTTCAACCTCATTTTTAACTGCTCCCTATTTCTAGAAGGGCCTGAAGTCCCAGGAAGGGCCTGTATTTCCACAGTATGTACAAGCGGGATCTCAATTTCTTTGAGCAAGTCTTGCTCTTAGATCTGTCAGGTTGCTCACTGACGCCGTTTCTTACAAGACCTTCCCCCCTTTCACTGGTTGCACAAACCTGCTCGTAGAGCAGCACAAAACATTAGCCAGGGGACCTGGGCACAGTAACTTAATGGCTTGAGAACTCACAGGTGATTTGGGCAACCTCTTTTCTCTCTGCAGGTTTTGGACCCTCTGTGACCACTGGACTATAGACATGCTTGAATATTTACTTGCTCCCACTAAAGGAGAGTAATTTCAACAAGTCAGCCTCTATAACAACCCCCTGGGAACATCAGATGAACTGATCATGGACAGTATCTTCTGGGAAGGGAGAAANCAAACCTGCACAAAACTGCATAGAGCAGTGCAAAATATTAGCCCAGGGGACTTTCTGCAAAGTAACTTAATGGCTTGAGAACTCACAGGTGATTTGGGCAACCTCTTTTCTCTCTGCAGGTTTTGGACCCTCTGTGACCACTGGACTATAGACATGCTTGAATATTTACTTGCTCCCACTAAAGGAGAGTAATTTCAACAAGTCAGCCTCTATAACAATCCCCTGGGAACATCAGATGAACTGATCATGGACAGTATCTTCTGGGAAGGGAGAAATAAGGATTCAGTCTTCCTCGGGCAGACTAATCACAGGCTTATTGTGTAGAAAAGAGACATGTGCTATATGGCTCTTCCTTCGGCTGCATTTTGAGAGGAAGAGCTGCCCACACCTAGCTTTGGTAAAGGAAGAAAAAAACCTAAAAATTGCCTAAAATCGGATACGCAACAACGGTTTCTTTTCCTGTAGCCCAGAGCTTGCAGTGTCATTCCTGCGTTCCCTGCCTGTTCCGCGATGGGATCCTGCTCCCCCTGATGCACCTGAGACCCGAACGCACGACAGGACGTGGGGTTTGTCGTGCGTTCGGGTCTGAGGTGCATCACGCACGACACAGGAGGTGAGCTCAGGGCTACAGACCCTATTTGAGGGGCAGCTGAAGTCCCTTCCTCCATGTGGTATTGAAGGTGGCGTGACAAACATCTAAGGCAGAGAGCCAGAGGCCTAGCGCTATTCATGACTACCAACACCAGGTCTGTTACACACAAAACTCTACATTTACGGACAATCAGAAGCAGCTGTTACTCTACCTGTAACAGGAAAACCATTTGCTTCACCTAATGCAGGACTAACTGCTGTTGATCCAAGCTGACTGTTCTTATTAAGGAAGGCCAGGCCTTACCTCGGGAGGTGCTTTAGCTGCACATTTCTGTGAGGAGCTGTAATGAGCCACTGCGTACTCCACAAGGGCCCCGAAGACGAAGCTGAAGCAGATGCCGAGATAAACGTCAATGGCCTTAATGAAACAGTTGGTTTTGGAAAGCGAACTTCGTGAGCCGATCATCAGAGTTGTCATGGAAAGGACCGTTGTTACTCCTTAAAAAGCAGAAAAGGAGAGTATTTCACTTGGGGACACTTTTGAAAAAAATTGGCCTATCATTCTGCACATGATGCTACCTTCAGTTGCTAGCCAAGAGGAGCACTAAACCTTCTACTAGCTCCAAACCATCCATCAGCTGAGCTACCCCATTGGCATAAATGGGAGTGTTCTGAGAAGAGCAGCCCCAGAGACTGCAGCAATCTGGGCAGCTTGTGTCAATCAGGCACAGGGCTCTGGTATTTTTATTGCCTTCGGCAAGGAAGCCCAGCCTTCCCCACGTCTGTTATAGGGATCAGATGCTCTGACCTCTGCTGTGAATCTGCCAGGAGCCTTCACCATACCCAGCTCCGCGGCTGGGGAGATGTGCCAACCTCAGCATCTCCTTGTCTCTTTGCATTTCTAATCCAGCTCTTGGCCTCAAGTAAAAGCAGAATGTGAGCAGACCATTTTATGTGTATCTATAGAGCAGAGAGCTGATCATTTACTGAGCCCCGCCTTAAATCTTCTCCCTTTATAGGCAATAACTCACCAATGCAGGTTCTTGCAGGGACTGAATCCAGCGTGATCCAGAAAGAAACCCAGGACAACATGACGAGCAGAGTGGAGGGAACATAGGTCTCCAAAATGAAGTATAGGACATTCCTCCTCAGTTCGAACTGCAGGATCAGCCGTGGGTAACTGCCTGTTCTCAAAGGGAAGAAACACAGTGAATATGGGATTCTGAAACTGAGATATCCTAAATCAAACCTTCCAGCTGACGTATACGAGTAAAATTTCCCTGAAACTGTGGGAGATGCATTATATACATGAGCTTGACTTCTTGCCTGAGTGCTCTTACTCATGTAACATATCCTAGATGAGAGACTGAATATGCACAGCACTAGTAGGCAAGGAGAATCAGTTAGGCAAAGACATCGAGAACAATCTGTGGCTTTCAAGAGGCTCCTGAACTTACTGCACAGAGGAAGTACCTTATTCCAGCCTTAGCTCACAGCGCAGAAGGGCTGACGCCTTCATCTGTTCTCAGATACTCAGCACAGCCCATTTTTCCTCAAGAAGTGCCATGAAGGGGCATTGCCAAGTTGAGTCTTATTTGATCGCCAAGAGATAAATGAAGGATTTTCTTGTAATTTCAGCAGGTTCTGGGCTCGTATCCCAAAGCATCCTGCTGTCTTACCACCACAGCCATTCCAACCTGATGCATTCATTAGCAATTTGTCATCTTTCTTAACTGGGTCTCTGGGCTTAAAAACATTAAGTCAGATTCATCTAATTTTTTTAAATCTGCTTGTCATAATAGTGACAGATGAATTCTGGAGCTAGACTGCAAGTATTTTCAGGAGACATTTGTGTGTTTAAACAATAGTTCCCTTTGAAATGTAAAAACAAAACCCATGCTGTTCTTGCGCTGGGTATACTACAATAAACAACAAAACATTGTTTATTTTTAAAACCTGCTCATTCTAAGCAGTTTTGTCCCCTTATATAGTCTCTCTGTGATAGGACAGAAGAATTTTTACACTGCTGATGAAACAGACATTGGATTTGGTTGTACAAAGGGATCTTATTCCATCAAAACATGTTAGAGTTGTCCTTTAAAGTCAAAAGTACTGTATTATTGTAAATGTGGCTGGGCTGGTTCCCTGCAGACCAGGGAGAGGGAGGGTGTTTTTCAGGTATGTGCAGAGAAGGAAAGAAGTGGAGAATAAAAATATAAAAATAAAATATTGACAGTATATCAAGTTAATGAAGGGGGGGATGCTCTGGATGGCTTTTCCCGTGGTTCCGTCACTGCTTCACCTGTTTCCTGGTGCGACTTGGAGACGAGGGTGTAGTAACGCTCCACCGTGTACTGGGAGAGCCGCAGCCTCTCCATGCCCTGCACGGAGTCGTTCCCTCTCAGCCACGTGAACGTCACGTCGTTTTCATCGTATCCCCCTGCACAGAACGTGAAGAACCGTGTTACTCCGGCGGCTCTGCAAACCCCCCGCTGTTGCCCTGCCCTCCCTTCTGCCGGCCCAGCCTGTTGGAGGAAGTTGGTGATTTCTCCGTGTCTGTATTTTTAGTCCGGTGGCTCCACCACCATTTGAATAGGAACACGCACCACTGAACAGTGCACAACACGCGGTGCTGCAGAGGACCTGGTGCAATTGTTTGCATTGGTCATTTCAATTTAAAAATATTTCAATGCCTTCAAAGATAATATTCTTGTCATCCCCAGTTGGATTACATGTGCTAAGACATGAAAACTAACAAAGTGAGGAATCCTAGAGCATGGTTTCTGCAGCCATGAGAGGGAGAGCAGGAAGAGCAGCAGTTAAAAAGAAGAATCCAGATCCCCGTTAGTCTCTGAATGCAGAGAAGTGGCGCCCTTTGCTGGACTGCCTATGCAAATGGTCTGAAAGAGCAGAAAAGAGGTTTTTGTGCTCAGCTGGGCGACAGCCTGGAGCAGAGGCTGCTCTGCAGGTGTGACCGGGCTGCTCTGCACACGCAGGGATTGCCTGCTCCTAAAAGCAGCTTTCTCCAGATCATTCCTCCTGTTCCTCAAGGCTTTAGTTACTGAGAACAATTAACAGGTATCCAGTGTTCAGACAACACTGAACAACTACCCCAAAACACCGGGCAGAGGAGAGCAAGAGTTCCAGCAGTATCAGTAAGGCCCATTTTAGTGGCTGAGAAACTACCTGTGGCCTCCAGGAACACAGCACGACCTCACGTTAGACTGAGGGATACCCTAAAGCTAGAATTCAGTCACCAGCGAGCCACTCGCATCCAAAGTATCACTTAATTTATGAAACCAGCCCATCAATCTCCCTGAATCGATTCTTTTGTTAAGTGCCTTTCTTTGAGAAAATGACTAGGGACACTTCTACACTGATAACAACCTGTTCATCTTGGTAGAAGGCACAGGACACAGTTGCTCTGCTTTGATCTAATTGTGTTTTCTTATTAGACACAAATTACCTGAGTTTCAGTTTGATGAACTCCTAAAATTAGATGTTCACAGTCAGAATCCCTACAAGAATCCAAAGCAAGTGACTTTTCAAAGTTTCTAAACAGTTTTATAAATTGTGGTTACCTTGGGAAATTTTTATACTAGATGATAGATTGTTGTTAATTCATCTGTCATATATTTAAATAGCATTATTTCTGGACATTTATCCTAACAGAATCTCCAGTGTGAATGTAATTTCAGTGGAATTATGCAGCAACTGAAAACGAGGTAGGATTCCACTACTTTTATAACAGGCAACACAAGCTCTAGTTTAGCAGAAGAGGCCAATCATCATTACTTCTGGGGCTACTTTTTGTCGAGAAGTTAATCAGAATTAAAACCTGGTTTGTTTTGGCCTCGTTTTGGAGCTTCGCTGATAAGCTCAGCAGACGAGCAGCAGTGTGCACTCCTGCTGAGCACAGCACGCGTGCGGCTTCCCTTTGGTTTCTCACATTTTCCTGGAGTCTTTGCATTTAGCTGTTATCACTTCTTAGTGAGTTTTGCCCTACTTGAACTGACAGCAGGACTTGCTATCCCTTTTCTTGAGATTTCCATACTTATCACCATACTAAAGTGGTAAGAAATTGCACAGTGACAGGAATCCTCTAAGCCATGGATTAGTACATAAGCATTTGAAGCATGATGAGGGAAAGTTGTTTTCTTTTGGAAATTAGTATTTGCCGGAACAAAAGCCTATTTTGAACACTCCTCTGGTCAATTCAAATATTTCAGGCACACATTTGCATAATACATTTTTGTATATATTTGTATATATTTGTATAATCAGAGTTTACTTTGTATAAAGAAAGCCAAAGCAAGGTGGGGTTTCTCTAGAGCATTATACTTACAGCTTTCTAGCTGCAGTCTGCACGTTTGTGTGTCCATAGGATATTTTGACAGGTCCATGTTACAAGCAACAGTAGTAGTAATTCTGTAGGAGGAAATAGAACCCCAAAGGTTGCAGTAAAACCGTGTCATGGAGCATCTCTACTTTTCATAGCAAACTAAACCCCAAGGATTCTGCTCTGCCAGAGCATTTTGACATAGGAAATAAATGGACTGATTCAGTGAGAGAGTCCTCTTTAGGGGAATACACTCTCTGCAGTGACACTGGTGAAAACGTTACCTGAGGAGGAATTGCTGGGAATGTGCTGGGAGATTTAAGGCAGATTCATGTGTTTTCAGCTGTTGGAGTCTGCACCTTTTAAGGAATGACTGCTTGTCCAGGGGGGCACAGTAACTGTCTACGCACACCCTGTGCCTGTTCCAGGGTAAATGAGGCAGTTTAGAGCAGCCTCACTTTGCACTTGAGGTCACTGGGACACAGAGTTACTTTGAGCAGAGAAGAGCGTGTCCCCAGACCTGCTAACGTGAGCAGGGTGCCCATTCTGGCAGTACCATTTACAATAACAGGCCTTTTGCTAAAGAGCAGAAATCATGTCCCCGTGGCTCTGGGATAAGCAAATCGTTTCCTACTATTAGAGCTAGGATGTCCTCCCTCCTTTCCTCTCCTGATCCATCTGACTATCTGTCTCATCCCCTGCAGCACCAAAGCTTGGCAGCTGAGCAGGCCCTGTCCTGTCCTGCATGTGTAACTGGTCCAGAATAAATCATGATGGGGAATCCTGATCCATCACTGGAGTTTTTAAGCACTCAGCACTGCGTGTGGTGGATCAGAAAAGCATCGTCAAAGCTGCCTGCCTGAGCCCAAACTCCTTACACTTTACATCTGCCGGAGTCCAGTGCAATTCTGGAAACCACCAATGGTTTCTGAGCCACCAGCAGAGTTGGAGTTACCTGAGGGCGTACAGGATGGTGCCATTTGAGAAGAGCCGGATGAGGCGGTTCCCCACGGTCACCTCATGCAGGAAGGACCTTTTGGACTCCACGATGTAGGTGTCGGGCACCCAGAGCAGCTCCACGAGGCGCGCGTCCAGCGTGAAGCTCTGGTTGCCGTGAAAGACCAGCCGGGGGTCCGTCCAGTGCTGCCGCAGGCAGATGGTGGCCGTGTAATCCTGGCGGAGAGAGGGAGACCTGGGAAGATGCAGATCCAGGAGCCCTGCGTGCCATTAGCCTGGGGTATACCACATGCCAGAAGATTTAAATATGTGTGAAAACAGATTTAAACAACAGATTAAAAACAGATTTAAGGAACACATCAGAAGGACTTCAAATGCATGCAATGAAGCCAACAGATTTCCATTACAGCTTTATTTACTATATTAAATATTTCCCACTTGCTTGTACTCCAAGATATTCTTTAAATGTGAGAAAATAAAAAAAACACACCACTCAATGACTTGCAGCATCTTCTGTAATGTCAGTTTTTAATACTAGGGCACTATAATCAAATTTGCTTTAGTTTACCCTGCCAATAACCTACCACACTGCCCCATCATGAAAGAATAAGCAATGCTCAGCTCTGAAGATAAGTCTTCAGAATGCAGCCTATCAGCTGGACGGCCACAGGACCCTGTTTTCGTCCTTATAGGAGGAGATGAATGTGGCAGTAAACGCCTTCTAGTTTCAGAACACCTCTTTTGGGGACAGACTAGCACTGGCAGTCACAGCACAGCATTAAGCTGCTGTGTTTTACCCCAAATATGGCTCTCTGCCAGCAGTGGATGAAGCAGCTCTATTGAATCCAATCTACAATTTGTAAAATGCTTTAACAGAAAAGTTGCTAAGTAAATACCAGTTAATAGTGTCGTTGTACTTCTAAAATCTTCTAAGATTTTACTCTCAAGCTGTGACAGAGAGGGGAAAAACGTGACCAAAGTGATGCAACATTATTGCTTTCAATGTGGTGAATAACAATAGTGGAAAAAGTGAAAAATCTGGGTTGATTTCAAACATTTTAGGGGGTATAGAGCAAGCCTCTGCAATGTTCTCTGCCACACTACAGGCACTTAGGTGGATCGTGCCGGAACACGGAGCTGTTTTAGAAAGGCCCTGTAGTGAGAGCAGCGTGAAAAAGCAATTGCTGGTTCAGGGGTCGATCTGCCCCTTCCCCAGAACAAAGAGCTTTATCAGTGTCACCACATTTTATTTGGTGGACTTAATTTGTCTATGAGTTTTTTTTTTTAAGAAGTTCTTGAAAATACTGAAACAGCGTGTTAAAATTGTTCCTATTTCCCCACCCTTTCTCTGACTGAAACTACTTGCTGAATTTGACCCAAGTTGCCCAGAGTTTTGGTCAACCTGAAACAGAAGTTTTCAGTAGCAAAGTGCATGAAACCCAGCTGGTATCAGAGATGGAGGAAACTGAACTCAGAGGTGGGAAAATGTTCCCTGTCTCGTACAGAGCCCCTCCAATGTCCCTCTCAGCCCTACGGCCCCGTCTCTCCTCCCTGAGGAGAAGTGCAGGCAGTGTCCTCAGTCCACCAAAGCCAGCAGTTACTACCTGGGGAAAGGGGAGGCAAAGGACCACTGTGGTATCCAAGGGCACCCAGGGAAGATCAGGGAAGTTTGGAGCTCTTCCATGCTGCCCGTGCAGCTGAGCAGTCTGCAGCTATAAAGGAGCCCCGTTCTCCTCCCTGAGGGGTCAGCAGCCACAGGGGAGCAAAGTGTCTCGGCTGCGACCCCCGAGGAAGGCTGGAGCCGAGCTCGTAGTTTCTGAGCTTGGCACACAGGAACATACTGCAAGTGTCTCGGATCCTATTTTTCTTCTCTTACACAAATGAAAATGAAGGCGCTTACCATGTCACTCTCAGATATGCTAGAAATACTTGTGATGTCCAGACTCATTGCAATTTGAACAGGTTCTCCTGAGGAGGGAAAAAAAGTTTAAGTGGAGAGAAGAGAGAAAGGAGCACGGTGACTGCAGGATCCTGCGTAGCATGTTCTCCTCTCCCAGCCTCTCCGTACTCAGTTACACCCTCTCTCAAACAGCAGCAGCCCAAAGGGCTGAGCCACACGTGGGAATTAGACTCACAAGTCTTCCAACTTGCATTACCCTCAGCTGAATGGGATCTCTCCTTGATGCAAGTTTTGGAGCTTCTAGGAGAGAGCAACTGATGCACAACCAGTGACACCGCTCCCTGAAGAGTCTTAAATGACTCTTCAGTTGAGTCAAATGAACAGGCTTAACCTTCCAGTTAAACCAAGAGGCACAGGGAGCCTCTAAGTTAAAAAATAAACAGATATGCAGATCAGCATGAAGATGATCAGCAATGAAAACAACCTGCAACAAAAACAGAAGTGTAACAGCGATTGCTTCCCCCCACTTAAAAAGCTTAAATCTTAGTGATGTTTTTTTTTTTTTTCNATAGCAGGATCAGACTTAACTTTCCAGTTAAATCAAGAGGCATAAGGAGCTTCCAAGTTAAAAAAAAAACAGATATGCAGTCAAGATGATCAGCAAGGAAAACAGCCTGCAACAAAACCAGAAGTGTAACAGCCATCGCTTCCCCCCACTTAGAAAGCTTAAATCTTCGTGATTTTTTTTCTTAATATTAACTCTTAAAAATTACCACAAGAGGGCAGCTCGTCCCCAGGAAATGTCACTGCTGGCAGCGAGAGAACACACACCATACCCAGTAATAAACAGTNAAAACAGAAGTGTAACAGCGATTGCTTCCCCCCACTTAAAAAGCTTAAATCTTAGTGATGTTTTTTTTTTTTTTTCTAATACTAACTCTTAAAATTTACCACAAGAGGGCAGCTCGTCCCCAGGAAATGTCACTGCTGGCAGCGAGAGAACACACACCATACCCAGCAATATAGTAATAAACAGCTTTGAAAGAGATGGGTAATTATTATAAAAGCAGAAAGACCCAACAGACCCAACTCCAGCTGGCCTCAGTATGAATTTGGGGTCCAGGGAGCGGAATCTGTCCCCTGGGCAGTGAGGACTTGTCCGTGGTGTGCACTAATCCGTCACCACTCGTAGGACTTGCCCTTCCAAACCTTGTCCATCTCTGCTTAAGCGACCAGCACAGCAAGGCCTCTCCTTGCCAGACTTGCTAGAACTCCCTCTCTGGGTCTTGAATTAGCGCTTAGGAAAGTTCAGAGACACCTCATGGCTACAGCTTCCTCTCGATATTTCTTTTTTCCCAAATTCCCAAATTCATTTGCAAAAGGAAAGTAATTCTCATTTAGATCCTTCCATCTTGCTTTCAAGGTCCTCCCACATGTTTAGACACTTAAACCTNCAGAGACACTTCATGGCTACAGCTTCCTCTGGATAATTTTTTTTTTGTAACTGTTCCCAAATTCATTTGCGAAAGGAGAGTTAATTCTCATTTAGATCCTTCCATCTTGTTTTCAAGGTCCTCCCACATGTTTAGACACTTAAACCTACTAAAATCAGTGACCAGATGCGAGATCTTTGAGGACTTAGAGTTCTGGAGAAGGTCATTTATGGCTATACTACATGTAGATGCATGTAAATCCCTACTGCATAAGTCAGAAGCACCCATTAATTTATGTGACAGGTATCAGTGAAGCCTTTATATTCCTGCATGAGATCAGACATCCTGGGTGTAACAATCTATCAGATCCCTTATTGTCCCAGAAATCTATCACCACAGCGAAAAGAGCAAGAGGAGAAGCTACCAGCTCGCAGCAGCGGCCAGTCTGCAGGAGCTGGTGCAGCAAACATCCAAGTCCCAGCTACAGCTCATCAAGAATTTTTCTGTCAAGCCTTGTTTCAGTTACAAGTCCTGTCAGAAAAGCAAAATTGATCAACATTTTCATAATATTACTCTTAGTGAATCTTTCCTCAGTATTTTTCAGGTGCTGAATTTAACTCTGAGAAACCTCACCAAGTGTGTTGAGCAAAACCTAAAAACAGGCCGTCTAAAAAGTAATTTGCTGTCTCCTGTAGTGGAAATAAGTTCTCTGACATTGGGATCAAACTGTTCAACCAGACTTGGGGAACAGCCAGAACCTACTAAATAGAGATACATGAAGAAAAATAAACAAGACGAACCCAAGAGTCAGACTCTAAACAGAACTGCAACAAGGAGAGCAGAGTTCAGATCTTACATGGATGCCAGATCTTGCCAGATCTTACATGGATGTGTGGAATGTCCATAAACCCCTCTTCTTACCTTCACAGAGGGACGTGCTCTAATATCCCACACCCACGTGCCGAACTACGTAAGAAAACACTGCATGCATGGAAATAAGGGCAGGCTTTGGCTACTAGTTAATCAGAAGGGACTTAATCTTTTGAACTGGGGTGCGTTAAAGGGGGTTTAGCACAAGCCCTCGGTCCCAGCGAGCCCCCCAGGCCTCCCGCTGCCGCGGGGGACGCACCGCCGAAGTAGGGCCGCAGGTACTTGTTGTAGCCCGTGGTGAGGTTCTCGAAGGCAGCGGGGGACGCGGCGTCGCGGCCGCGCGGGCTGGGCAGCTGGGCCAGGCAGGTCCTCCTAGGAGCACAAACAGGAGCTGCCGCGGGCGGCCGGGCTTCCGGCACGCACCCGGGCAAGCAAACCCGCCGCATCGAATGCAATAAGAATAAATAAATCGTGGACATTGCTAGTAATTGCTTAACGTAGCTGAATTATCTGTGTCATGAAGAGGTGGGAAACAGCAAATGACCTCAACCATCATCCACAGGTTTGCAACACGATGACCTAAGGACATTTTTAATGTGTCCCAGACAAATCAGGCAAGGCCTACAACCTGCTGTCTCCCCTTCTGACTCTCCTTCTAATATCTGTATAAGGAAAATACCATTTTTTCCCTCAAGCTTATGACAGCCAGTGGCGGATCTTACTAAGAGCTTCTCCTCCCAGGCACTAATCCCCTAAAGGAGCCGTCGTTGTTAATCCCCACGGCCAGACCTCTGAGGACCCTGGATGGGAGAGGCAGGGCTGTAGCACTGGCACTTCCAGCCACAAAGCACCCCGTCCTGCACCTGCCTGCTGTCCTTAGAGGGCATCTGACGTCAGCCTGCTATCGGTAGGTCAAATTAGTATTTTATGGCTAGGCAATTAAGTTAAGACTTGGCATAGCGTGGATCTGTAATATCACATAAACAGACAGCCAGAGAGATAGCTTAGGGGAGCGTAAAAAGATAAGTTTTATGGTGCTACTCTCTACGTAGTTAGGTAGTCACTTGATGAAAATGTAAACGAGAGGATCGTTGCAGCTTGTTATGGCTCTGCGAAGGGATGGAGGTGGTGAAGGCAGAGCCTTTCCTTGCCCCAGAGTCTCAGGACAGCCAGAGGGTGTTGAAAGAAACTCAGCAATTCAGTTACTCAAAGCTCTTGTGAAGTTCTCCTCCTCATCTCTTTAAAGCTGGGTTAATACCCCCTGGAGATACTAACTTCTCTGCTTACCTTTTGGTTGGAAGGAAAAGGCACAGACTGAAGAAGCACAAGGATCTGCAGAACATCTCTGGCAATTACTGCTCTGCTCTTCTGCAAAGCAGAAAAGAAAGTAAAATTATGTCGTGGAAGAAAAAAAAATATTTTTAGGGAAGGGAACAGGGAGAAGAAATGGTGCCCAGTCAGAACCACATTCTATGCAATGTTTAACACTCCCAGCTCTTGGTAACTGCTGTTCTTTCTTTCTAGCTTATATCATTTTTCAGCACTGTGATGCCTTAACACTTTTCGGGCAAAAGACTCTAGTGATAATTTTGGTTGCTTCAAAGCATCAGCAGATTTTAGCTACTACCTTGTTTTGGGTAGGGCCTCTCTTCTTTCAGCATGGGATGGTGGTTACCTGATGCTGAGAATGACACTACGGGGAAAGGACTTACTAAAAAGAAAAACATTCAGGCAGTTGCTGAAGCTCCACGCTCCGGTAGCTCGTGCCTGGGAGAAACCTGGGCTATTAACAGGAACACTGGCAAGCGGCTCGGCAGTGGGTACAGGATGAAATCATCCCGCTCCAAATGGGTTTCGTTGACTTTTCTGGGAGAGGAGCTAAATCTTGGCTTTTGGCCCGAGACCTCCACAGCTTCGAGCTTGCCTGGAAGCGGGTAACCTGCAGATGGACTGTAAGGGTGCTCTAGCCCCAGTGCCGAATCACGTTCCCTGTGTGCAACGGTGGGTGAATTAAACACCTTTCCTTAAGTGTAAGGATGGCCACGGCCACATCCTGCCAAGGAGCCTCTGCAGGATGGCGCTGATCAGAGGGTGCTGCAGCAGCCGAGGCGACCTTGCTCTTGTTAGCCCTTGTTAGCTTGGGCTGGAAACACAACACTCTCCTACCTACTGCACCGTCTCCTCAGCCAGGCAGTTGTACAGCTTCGGGGTGGGGGACAGCGATGGAACAGCAATTCTCCAAGCGAGAAAAAGGTCTTTCCTAATAGTCAATAGGAATAATCGAACACCTCGCACACCTCCTCACTCCCAGACGATTCCTCATGCACAAGGCGACGTTGCTGCTGCAGCCAGCCCAGCCCCAGCCACGCTGCGACTGCACGGCCCTCCCTGCACGTTCATTTCTCTCAATAAACATTCAGGATCCACCATGAAGCCAGGCACAGAGCCACCCAGGGCTGGCTCGCTCTCCCGAGCAGGATTTAGGTCCTGGTAGATGTATTCTTCTCCATTACATCACATTAAAAGGAATAATTTATACATGAATCAATAAGAGCTTACCCTCGAGGGTACACCCGCAGCAGGGCACCGCAGCTTCATGTGCATTCAGCTTTCCTTATACCCCGTTCACAGCTGCCGCAGCCCTCGGGCACAGCTGGGCGACCCAACGCGCGTGACGGGCAGGTCCCCACGCCACCGTTTATGGGGTGACCTTGCAGGTGCCAAGAGCCGCTTGCAGGGCAGACTCACGCGCAGACGGTAGCGAGGAGCCGCCACGGTGCTCGAGAGCAGCCTGGGACTTGTCTGCCCACAGCGGCTGGCTCTAGGGAGCTGGATGGGGACCAAAGCCCTCCCTCTGCTCCAGGAGCTGCCGCGGGGCTCGGGGGTTCGTGCTGCCCTGCGCTGGGCCTCCTGCAGCGGTTGCTCCAACCCCCTGCGGCCTGGCTTCGGCCCAAATACCTCCAGGGCACTTGGCCGAGATGTCCCGCCGCCTCCTCCCCTCTGCGCTGCTTTTCATGTGAGCTGATACCCGGCAGGATGCGCTCGCACGGACCCACCCGGGTGGACTGTGAAGCCAAGATGGATGTTTCTATCCAGCCGTCTACGTGCGGATGGCTCAGCACATGCTACTGTGAAGGAGTCAAGTTATCAAAAGGTATTTGCCCCTCAGTTAGTAAAGACGGGGATAGCTGCCAGGATAAACAAACTCCTTCAAACGGGCCAATGTTTCCTCGATTGGATCCATTCCTCATTCTACGTGAAAACCCTGTGGAAATTCCAGCAGCCACCAGACTCTTCTGGCCACAGGAGGCCATCAAGCCCAAGCAGGGCCAGCTCAGCTCCCCTGAGGCTCATGCTCTCATTTCCCTCCTGTTTATTTTCCACCTATTTGCCCAGGAGCCGAAGGACCTTTCCGCTGGAGCGGGGATGCAGCTCCTGGGCAGGCATCAGCCCACCGAGCGCTGCTCTTATTCAAGATAATCCTTCCTAGGAGCCATCATCAGTAACTGCTAAGCTACTCCCTAAAAGACACAGATCAATTGACAGAGTATTATAACCCCTTAAAATATTAATGCCCTATCAGGGAGACAATTTCACTGGGCCTAGAGACTCTTCCATTATTAGAAATTATGCCCCAGCCTTAAATAAATTAACTCAATAAATGTCTTACCCTGAATACAAATTCCTGCTTAGGGCTTGCAAATAAAATGATTTAGAGCTGTTTGTTACAGAAAGATGAGGCGTTTAACTTGCAAAAGAGCAAGGGCTACCATATTCATTGGGCTTTTGTTTTAAATGGATCTCTCTCTTTTCTTGCCTTTTTAGACCGAAGGCCTCCCTTTCGGAAGGCAGGCGGGGGAAGGTCTTTGGAAAATTAAGTTCCTAGGCTTCCTTATGTCATGCGGAGAGGTTTGGGCTCTGCAGAGGATATGGATGCGCCCCCGGCTCCAAAGGTCCCCAGCTCTGGGAGCCACGGGGC
>VWPW01009214.1:0-22855 GCA_013389825.1 Crypturellus undulatus
TGTGAATACTATCAAAAACTTATCTTGCAACCAAAAAAGCAAAGCATGCCTATTCTGTTTCACAAGCACCTTTATACAATTGCCCACTGGAAAGGAATTAAGAACAGAAATGCTCACATTTCAAAAGTGGAAATGATGCATAAACTCCACTGGTTAGTTTATTTTTTCCTCCCACTTCCCCAGATCTCCCCTACTATTTCCAAATCCTGCTCATAGCCAAATTTAAGTTTAGCACTTTAAAAAAAAGAGGAAAATAAGGATTCCACTCATGATTTAGCATCTATAAACATTGCAAGCAATTTGATAATTTTTTCCACCTATGAAATCTAAAGGTAGGTGACTACTATAAAACTTTTGACAAATAAATCTGATTGACACTGTTTTCTTGAATTACTAGAAATGTTTTTCTAATAAAAAAAGAGTACTTAAAATTTTAGCTGATAGAGGAATACACCAACTCAAGCATCATTTCAAACATCACCTGAGGAGCAGTACAAATAAAATGCAAAGTTATGGAACTTTGACAACCTTTTCTAATTTGACAACCTTTTCTAATATGATGTGGAATTAAGATATCTTGTTTACACTGAATTTAAATCAATCACTCTGTTCATGCTACACATCTTTGAGCAACAAGACTGTGTAGAAAAAAAGTCATTGATCCAAGTCAAAAATCTAAGTATAACAAAGTGAAATACATTGGATGGAACCTTTATCTTGCATTTCTGTACTGAAATCTGTACTTAAGAGTACAGTTCTTTTTTCTCCTGTTTTGGGAAAGGCTAAAAACTAGGAAGCAGCTACTTCTGCTTTTTAAAGTGTGGTCTTTTCTTGTCACTTACTAAGAGGTTTCTTACAAAAGCTTTTCCTTGTTTTAAGTTTATACCCAGACCTCTCACTCAACTGACAAAGATAAATCAATACCTTTCTGGAGGCTCCCTGAGGAAATAGCTCCCAACAGCATATACAGACCAAGCAAATGCTTTGTAAGCACAGATCTTTTGACCTTTGTCACACAATTACCTTCTTTCCCCAACAGCCAAAAATGATATGTTGCAATATGTCAACTATTCTTCGTCCCATTAAAAAGATTAGATGGGGCTTCAATTAAAGAGGGTGAAGAACCCCACTGTATATTACCAGCCAGTGGCCAGTATACGAGCATATTTCCTTTCTACTGAGGATTCCCCAGGAGTAAGAGAAATGCCAAGAGATTCGAAAGAAGCTGCAAAGGCTTTACAAAGATTATAAACAACTACCAAGCCTTTGAGGTATGAAGCAAGTGACATAGCAGAAAGTGGCTACAATTTCAAAAGCCTGATAATGCTTTTAATGTTTTTAATGACTTTAAGAGAATCCTCTAAAGCAGCTGAAGTTAATCTGATAAACAGTGTCTTGGAATAGTGAATAGTGTCTTGGAAACTATAATGCCTCACAGCAACACTAAGCACCTTGCTAATATGCAGCCTCCTCAACAGCAAGTGAACAATCATTCATATATCTGGTCCATTTTTAAATCCAATTAATTCTTAGGGAATTCTGAATATTCCTTTGAGATTAAAAACTTATCTAGACTTACAATACCAGGGTTACTCTTGCAGAAAAGGGTGCTTAAATCATCACCCTCCTCCTTCTACCCCCTCAAAACTTTCACACTCATCTCCTCTTCACAGAGTCCAAGCTGACAGCATGTGGTAAACATGTCAGTACCTTCTCACAAAAGAAATGGGAAGATATTGACTATCAGTTTCCAACAGTTTCACCACATTTACCCTCTCATAGCAATCACGGCACTACAAAGAAAACCACAGACTATGTGTCCAACTTATTTGGACTATTCAGGCACACAGAGGTGCTGAGAGCCACACAATATTCTTCTGCAGGAACTTTACCACCATTTGTTCCAGAATGAATAATCTAAGCTTTAGTTGCTAATGTTAAGTCTCTAATATCCATTCAAAGTATCAACAGATATTAAACCTTCCAAAGCTCACTGTGCCTGGTCACCATGTTACTTACTTGATCAGAGAAGTCTCCTGTCCCGCGAAAGTTCATCCAAGCTATGGTTAAACACATACTCAGGAGAACACCCTGAGCAGGAGGCCCATCTTGTCTACAGGGGTGCTTCAGCAGTCAAGCATGTTTGCTCTTCCCAATTTTAAGAAAAAGCTAGAAGTTTCTACTTGATCTTTTACTGATACTGTAAAGTCTGGAAACTAGTCCCATTTATTTAGAATCAAGGTATCAGACATTCATTTGCCTTCTGAAAAGTCAAATCCTGTGCCTAGGGATTGAATGTTGGTTTCCTGCTATCAGTGCACAGCAGAGGAGCCTACTCTGGGCTTGGGAGAAGAGGCAAAAGACTTTTGCTGTAAATTGACAAGATCCTTTCTCTGCAGCGAATCTATTAAGCCGAAACTGTATCCTAAGGCATTAGGTAGTCACTGCAACTGAGTGTAAGCCACGCAGAGCTGAAGAGCAACAGCTTGACTCCACACCCCAGCCTAGCCCTGATCCTTATCTTTATCCTGAATCTGCATTTTTGTGATGAGGCCCTGACCAACTTTGGACTCTTCTGATGGATGACTTCACACTAACATCAGCATTATAATATTCAAATTTACCATAAGCACACAGAAACACGATCATAAATGAGAAAAAGTAGCAAAAATGGAATGTACATTTAGCAAAAAATGTACATTTTGGCAGTGTTTCCCTTCAATCAAACTAGCCACATACTCACAGCCTGATCAGCATCCAGCTGCCATCTTCAAAATCAAAGGTGACTTGACATATCTTCCCACCCTTCAAAAAACTCAATATACTAACTTGATTACTAGTAGTACAGTCTGGGCATCACTGTTTTGCAATATAACATGCATCCTCTTTGCTGCAAGTCGAAATTCTAGAGTAACTGGCTGCAATAGGTCAAGGCCAAACGTGGGATTTCAGTCCAAACAGCAAGTCATTAAATGACAGGCCTCTGCTCAAAGAAGAGAGTAAAACCAACAAAACCAACCAGTGATAAGATTTCAGACTCCATTATTTGGAGGGAGTGCACTCCTTTTATTTGAAAAAGCAGGTTGCTTAGTGTAAGCAGCTTCTAAGAGAACAAAATTACAAATTTTGAAACAAAAGTCATTTTTTTTTTGCTTAACAAGAACACACAGAACACAGCTGAAGGAACCCTGCAGCACCAATGCCGTGGCAGAACAACTGTTTGAGACTAAGGAGTAGACATGTTAATCCACCTGCCTAGTTCCACTTGATACACTATAATCCTTAGAACAAGTACAGAGCAATCTTCTGCTTTAACAGAATGGCACAGTGACAGTGTTCCATTATTCAGGATGTCACACTAACTTTCTGAAAGATAACTGAAGATATTCAAACTCTTCAGTAAGTTCTCATATTTGCAATCTTAAGTTTCATTATAATGATCTTCCAGTACTAGTTGTAGACATAAAAACAATATTACTGAACCTTAACATTTAGTATCTTAATGTGATTTAACTGATACTGAAAAAAGTGTAAAAGAAAGTTAAACCTTTGGTTGATTTAAAAAGAAAGCACATTTAAAGTAAGAAATCTATTTCCATCCCACATGTAACAGGTGCTATTCTACTTTCATAGTAATCAGAAATGCAAATCAACTTGTAAGCAGTTTTAATAAAGCTTCAAAAATCAGTGCAACAGCCTCCCAAGATCTGGGCCTCTGCAGGAGGGATATGCATGCAAGCAGAATGTAAAAAAGACAACCATTTAGTATAGGAATAGAGAACTCCTTTGTTTGTCTCGATGTACTAGTTTAAAGAGAGCAGTGGTTTCTGCAACAAAAACTCAGGTTCTAGAGGCGAGGATGAAATACAGTAAAGATATGCAACCCCCACTCTGCGCATTCATACAGTACCTGGGCGCTGAATCTGTGATCATCATCAGAAGCACTGACTAGATCAATGGAAGACATGGAGGAAGAGCGACTATAGGGCTACCAGAGACAGACAAAGAAAAAACCAAGTAATCAGAACAAAGGCACAACAGAGCATTCAGTACCAACTTCCAAGCACAAGATAATGAAGAAAAGGAAAACAAAAGCACCATAAGCAGCAAGCACAGCAGCAAATACTGATTTCATGCACCTATTATGTATTATACTCCCAGTGTAGCCTTGAGGAATGTAGTGTTTCCAGTAACACTAAAAGTAACATCAAAAAATGTTGGCTAATGTCGAGCTTTTTTTTCTAGCTTATTCAGCTCAGTAAGTTTTGTTGAAGGTATCTTAAATGCACTATCAAGTTAGCACATTGGTTTTTCTTTTTTATTTAATATCTCAAACTGACAAGCTTGATACAAGTCAGGAGTATTCTAAATAACTACTTGGATCAGTAATTTCTGAGACAAGACAGAAAATAGTCTGTCTACAGTTGTGGGTAGTTTAATAAAAACAATGAGTAACCAATTAAAAGTTACTGGAAACATCTACAAATTCAGTCTCACCTAGCCATACAAAAGATATTAAAAATAGAAACATCGTTAAGTCAGGCCATTACTCTGAGATGAGAAACATCTTACCTTCTGGACAAATCTATGAGTCCCCACAGCAGAATATGCATCTCCAGAAGGTAAGGACACTGGCCAATGTAGTCTGACCTTTTCACTTTGAGACTGGAAAGAGACGGGTTTAGTTACTAGCAGTCAGCTGTTCAGGACAATAATTATATTTTGAGAAATACTTGCAGCATTCAATATTTTTATTTGCATCATTTTCAAAGAAGTTTTATATAGGATTCATATATACTTTCACACTTAGCAATCAGAAACCAGAGACATTTAAATAAGTTAATATTTATGCTCCTGTATAAAAATTGTGAACTCATTTTCTCAAAATAAATACCAAGCAAAAACATTTAACAATACAAATATCAAGTGAAATGTGATTATAAATGTCAGTATAAAGCATTTGGAGCTTTAGGAGTTGCAACTCAAGAGAACTTATAGAAATCAGGCATGAAATACCTGCTATTAACACATTTTTAAAGTATCAGTACCTGTTCTTCCATTTTATCTTGTCTATCAAGAGCAGCTTCAACAGCATCGAAAAATTCTTCTTCATTAATCAGACTATTAGGACCCTCCTAGACCATAAGAAAAAAATACAGTTCAAAATTCCAAAGACATGACTTGTATTTAAGCTTAATATTAAAAAAAAAAAAAAAAAAAACTATCAAAAAACTATCAAGAATATAACTGATTGGAGGGCATTTCTCCATACACTCAAGGTCTTTTCATCAAGATTTTTTGATTATAGTTCATTTGAAAGCCCTACTTGTTTTAAAAAGATATTCCTATTCTGTAAGTATAATTTAAGAGTAATTATATTAGCAATCAAAGAAAAGTTTCTGGAAATAGAGTACTGAAGAACAAAGTCAATTATTTTGCCCTCAGATTTAAGTTTTCATTATATATTTTTTGTTGTATTAACATGTTTACTTTTTTGTCACACTGTAAATATTTTAATTGTATAATGAGACTTCTGTGTTCATATTCCAGCACTTTAGCTGGCTTTCTGACATGCTGAGTCAACTGTTAACTAAATTCAAGACTACTATGTAAAATGCCAACTTAAGTCTACAGTTTTAACTTAGTACTTCACAAGAGAGAACCATAAACTTGCAGTTAATATTTACACTAGTTCTCAAAGAAAACTCACAATTCCTCCAACTAATTTATTAAAGGTTTTAATATTCTGCCTATTAAGATTATGTCTTAATCCTAGGGTGTTTGACTGAAAATCATTTTTCACTAAAAATTTGAATTACAGCATGCAATTCCAACACTGTTTCCATTCCCTTATGTCAGTCTTGAACAAATTTAATTAAGTAGGCAGCTGTGTAAAGAATTTTTAAGGAAAATTCACTGATAACACTACTCAAGGAACCCAATCAGCTGGGCTAGTAATTAATGCCAAAGGATTCCAGCTTCAGGAAAACAGAGTCTATCTGGAGGACAATCATCTACTGCAGATGAAAGAAACCCAGTGAATTTCAACTGAAGTTTTGTTTTTATAAAAAAAATAATGAACACACACTTTGTACATGTGAATGCTATCTTACAACACCATTTGGTTTTCTGTGAACAGCAAGAGCAGGAGAGCTTCTGAGACAATGAAGCTCAGATTTGAGGTAAAAGGACATCAACATTGTTTGGTAACTTTACACAATAATATCCCTCTCAGCTTGAGAGAGTGATTCAGTCAACTGAAAGCAGCACATCAGTACCTTCAGTATCTGGGAAGGTGCTATTCAGAAGTATTTTTTACAAAGCAAGTATTTAATGAGTATGAAGAATACAAAAGTAACTTAGAATCTGAGACTACAGAAAATGAAAACATTAGCAAATTAAATATAGGGCATATTTATTTACGGTTCTGTTTCAGAATCAAGATCTCTATGTGTCACAAGCTACCAAGTTGGCTTTCAGAGGACAATGACTGCAACAGTGAGAGAATAAGCACAGAAAAAATCTCCTTGTCCACTAAAGACACTTCTAAAAATTCTTACTCCCACTAAAAAAATATATTTCTAAGGGAGAGACAAAAGACAATCCTGTACTAAAAGCCTAATCTGTAAATTTAGACATTAGGAGCAGAGTCACAAAATCCTTGAAGAGATTTTTAATATGTGAGCTTTTAGAAGCTTACTTTTCTGCACATTGTATTGCCCCTTGTCTCACACAAGATGTTGTTAGCTGTATCAGAAATATGCAGTTGTTAGCAAGGTTTTCTGTTCTCTATTACATTTTCTAAGTAAATCAATTGAAATATTTTAAGTATTTAGGCAGACCATTACTTAAGAAGAAATGAAGCAAAACTTTCCATCTATCTCGACTCTTGTATTGCCCGTCATAAAAACAACATTCTGTATTATAAAGCGAAAAAAAAAAAAAAAAAAAAAAAAAAAANAAAAAAAAAAAAAAAAAAAAAGGGTAGGCAGCAGTGATTCTGAACTAGGTTTAACCTATGGTAGTTAACAGTACATTCAGTCTCTTTAATGTAAAGTCTCTTTTGGTAATTACTACCTAAGATGTTTACAGATGTGTTTACTTCAGAATTCTACTACAAACTCAAGCATAGTTGGTGTTGAAGCATAAGAACATTCTCCTTTAATTTCTCTAAAACTCAACCCTCATATATTCTACTCCATGTATTTCATGCAGAGATCAGTAAGGGTTCCTATTTCACAGCTGAAACTTGAGATACTTTGATGGAATAAAGAATTTAGTTCTAGGACTGTCTCTGCACAGATGACCATTCAATAAAGCAAGCATGAAACTGTGTATGATCACTACTGAGTGTAGTAAAAAATACTAGAAGTATTTGCATATAAAGTGTTCTAGACAAAAAACAGAATAATGAAATCTAAGTGAGAACAGATCCTTTGATTCTCAAAAGACTTAAGGATTAAGATTCTTCATTCAAATTCCAAGATGGCAAAAAAAACTAAATAAAGTGGCATAAGCACACATCACTTCCACAAACCACACACTACAACCTATACATCACTGAGAAATAAACCAAGCTTTAAAAGCCTTAAAGTTCTCAATTCAGAAACCCAATTTGTACCTCATAGTCTGGCCCTCCAAAATGGGACTTCTTCTTCAGTTCTGTCACAGCATTTTTATACGCTTCTTCTGTTCTTCTCCTTTTTTCAACTTCCTGTAAAATTATGCAGGCATTTGAGACAGGTAGAATGATTAACTGGTAATAGTAAATATTATACCAACAAAAGCTTTTTTTTCCCCTACCAAGTAAAGCTTGCAAGGATGCTGGATTTCCTGCTTTTCTACTTTTATTTGCATACATAGATTGTTTGTATTGCATATAGATGTATAGATAACACAAAGCTTAAAGAAAGTCTTCCCGAGGTAGGTTGCTACTTAAGTCATGAGGAAAAAGAAAATTAAACAAGCAAGTAAAAATTGCTATTTAGCTTAAACATATCTATTCCTAGTATGGTGAGGGTCAGACTCCACCTCTGACTGACAGTCTAGATGAACTTCCCCAATATAGATGCTTGGCCACGCAGAGAAGAGTAAGACTGGCAAAAAGCTAACTTGTTGAATAATGTGAGATAATGAGTCATAGCATGTAAGCTTCCATCTATATTTAGCCTGCATAGGATCCACATGAATCACTTCATGAACTCCATGCAGAAACCAAGGACATCCTCCTCCCCTAAAAGGTGTGTGACAGTACTAGAGCCACCAGTGCCTGTGGCCACTATGCACTTCAAATAAAGCAGTAGTTATGCTGAAAAGACAGATTTCCTCCTTGATCTCTATACACTGTCAGATGTTCCTGGTGAACAGGTATAAACTTCCATAATTCCTTTGCTTCACATCATGAGGTTTCTCTTCCTTCCACAATGACTTTCAGGAAAGCATTAAGCCTCAAGTCTCATAGGTGAGAACTCAACACTGCAGATTAATACTTGCAAATATGAATACAGATATTCAACAAACAAGTTTCAAATAGAAAAAAGAAAAACAGTATTCTTCAACAGTTTTCCACCAAAAGGCTTGATTTATCACTGAGAATTCAGTGGTCACATTCACTTTGAAGCACATACTTTGAGCTTCCCTTTCAGAACTAGCAAGTTAAACAATTGTCATGAGCTGCAAAGAAAAATAATGCAGTTTTCCACAGGCAAAGTCTTAGGAAAAAAGCAGCCCTTGGAGATCAAAATCAAAATTTCCAATATCTGTCAACATAGGCTTTCCTTCCTAAGTATTATGAAACAGGCTATTCCTGTTCACACTTACATTTCAAAAAACTTGCAAGTTTTCCTGTTCTGAAGTTAACCAGAGAGATCTGAAAATGTACGAGGTACAACTGGAAGATAAATCATTAGGAAAAAGCACCCAAGTTTCACCAGAACACTTGCCACAAGTCACACTTTCTGTACTTCAACTTGCAATTTATTTATTCAGAGGTGTGGCAAAAGGCAACTCTTCACTTCAAAGTTGTCAACTCCTGTTGACAACCACATTAAGTTGCACAAAGGTTTGATTGCTGACCAGAAAGGTTATTGGTATATTAGAACTTTGGAGTATCTAATGAGACATTCTGTTACAAGTGTCATATGTGCATAATGAATAAAAGACTCAGTGAACATGTTAATCTTAAGGTAATAGTTAATTAAAAAACAATCTAATCTAAATATTAGTTGGTAAAACCAAAGGTAGCTAGAATTGCAGTCTGAGGGTTAAGGATTTTGCTATGAACATAACAATGACCAGATACTGGAGATGAAAAATTTCACTGCACTGGGACAACATAACACTCAGGCTCACAATCAGATTTAGTCCTATCTAACAGCTAGGAAGAAAGGCTCCAAGCCAAAACTGTAGCTACCAGTGGATTAATTACATACTTTTGTATTAACTTCATTCTGGTCTCTGCTTTTGTAACAGAGCGATTTTATAACTTTATATTTAGTTCAAGAGCACTATTTAAGTACCCTCTTTCAAAACTACAGAATTCTTTTACAATTAGTTCTTCTTTTCAGAGGTTCAGAAATAAACCTGCCAACCTTTAGAAATAATTTAAAAGCCATGCTTTTCAGCTATTCCACCCCACCCCCACCCCCCCCAAAAAGCAGACTGTTTCTAGAGAAAGACACCCATAGTACTGGGGGTGCTTCATAGCACTGTACCCACCTTATTTCAAACTTCAATCACCTCTGGAATGAATAAGCTCTTCTAAACTTGAGCTTCTTTAATTAATTAGACACATTAAGAGAATTATAATTGCAATTATGTCTTCAAGTTCAGCAGGCAGATTAAATCAGCCCTCTACAAGATGGACCTATATGGTATAGCCCAGATTCCCTATGAGGCAGTAGGACTCTTGCTAGGTAATCAGAGTTATGTTTTACCATTAAAAAAGTCCCACATTCCCGTAACTCCTAGAGCAAGAAAGTTGGGGTAGAAAGAAAAGGGAAAAGGCTTCACTACAAGGCAGCCTGCACAACTTTCAAAACAGTCCTTAATTTTAGCCACTGACACTATTCACCTAGTGACAAGTCTGCACAGAATGAACCTTCTGACAGCCAAAGACTGGCTGGACTGCTCCCTTGGACTTCTTTTGTTCTTTTCAGAAAGTTCTTCCCTTTAACACCTCTCTCAGAGAATCTATCCTTAAATACAGTATCTGACAATATTTACTTCCTCTCAAAGCAGTATAAACTTCACAAGTACAAAGATCAACACTCCTTTCCACCTGGAGTTTATGAGGTGACAGAGTAATGGTCTTTGCCCGGGCCCATAGTTAACACAGAAAACAACCTTAAAGACACTTAGCCACTAAACAAGAAAAAAAAAAAAAAAAAANNNNAAAAAAAAGATTTGCAAGTAGAGTGAAATAATGTTAATAGAGCTCTAAATAGAGAGATGAAAGCCATTTCTTCTAAAAGGCTAGCAATTAAGGGAGCACAAAAGATATCAGGGAGCACTTGATATCAGAATTACATTACTTTGCTGAGTGTGCCATAAACACCAAAATGTCATTGACAAATAAAACTTAGACTCTGCAAGTTTAATAAAGCAGATAGTCTTAACATATCCAAGTTTTGAGAAGTTGCTACAAAAAAAGTGCGAACAAGCTTATGACCTCCTTTAAAATGTACTTGCTCATGTTGTACGAGTTATCACATTCACATGAGGCCTGAAGTGAAATTCTGTTTTTAGTTCATGTTAAATTCTTAAAGCTGAGCCCAAGGACTTTCAAGTTAGTTTACAGGTAAAGAAACATCTGCAGCAGAGACTGACAATTCCTTTCCACCTACGTACAAGGCAAAATCACTTCATCTGTGAAGCTGCCCCTGCTTTGAAGAGGGGGTTTAGGTAGAGACCTCTTGAGATCCCTTCCAACCTTGGGAATCCTCTGATCCTGTGAAAAAGCTTCTCAGCCCTGGATCTGCTCTTCCAACCACTAAATGCAGCAGGGAAAGATTTGGCAGTGATGGAAGAAACAATATAACTTGATAGACTAGACTAATAAAAAGAATAGTCAGGAAACAGGGACAAGGATTCAAATGTGGATGTATTTCTCCCCAACTGCCTTCATTCTTTCAATTCTGCATGCCATTAACAACATGCAGTAAGAGGTGAAGCCTGATATATACTGAGCTTACTGCTTGAGTAAGCTTAGTGTGAACTACCACTGCTGTGAGAGCAAAGAAATAAGATGTTTTATTTTAAAAAAGACTTTTACAGTAAATTCAATTGTTTCTGAGTATTGCCACCATCTCTTAGGTCCAAACGATTTCAGGGATTTGTACATCACTTTGCACGCTTGAGAGTTAAGTCTCTCTTAGAAAGCTGCACATGTTATGCTGTTTACTATAGAATACTGTCAGGTTCTTTATAGATATTAAAAACCATAAGAATACTATCTATCTGAACATGAGAAAAGAAAAAATATTGTTACTATAAAACATGTTACTATACCACCAGCAGCCAAAAGGAGGCTTTAACATTTTATACAAGTAAATGAGAGTACCTTAAAAAAATACTGTACATACAAATGAAAGCAATACCTGGAGTGGAAAGACTTCAGAGTAACTGAAGTGTCAAGCTAAAGACTATTTTTTTCAGCAAAAGTGAAAGGAAGACAGTCTTACCTTATCTAGCCTTTTTTGCCAGCTTTCTTCACGTTTTACCATGAGTTCAATACAATGGGAGAGTGTAGCAAGGATTCCAGCAGTAGTTGCCTTGAAAGTTATAGCTTCTCCTTTAAAGTCTATGCCATTAATTCCTTTGGGTGCCACATGCGGAAACACTAAAAACAAATATGAATCATTCACTGATATCTACCTTTAACTCAGATTAATGTTTTCACCTGTATGCTTTATGTTAAAAATGTCTGAAGAAATATCACTACCTAGATACCTTGATTTAAAAATAAAAAGTATTATCAATTTTTTCAGTTAGCCACATCACAAGAGAAGATTCCAAAGGAGGAATGCATCCCCTAAGCTTTCATCTTGCTACACTGTATTCCAAGGCTGTTTGCAACGCTGTATTACTCTGCACTCTGCAGATCATGTGGGTGGAGGGAGTGGTAATACTTTAACAATAGCCGTTTGACAGCTTGAAGTGAGGCCTAATTAAGACAGAGTAACCTTAAAACACACCTGATACAGTACTAAGCAAGCAACAATTTCAAAATGCAATCAAACCCTAAATGTAATAGTCAAGGTTGTTTTAAGTAATTATATATTAACACCTAAAATGTATGCGTGTAAGAAAAGTTGTACCAAATGTGTTGAATGATCCAAGTACTGTGGGCTTTGCAGTTCCAACAACTACTTCATGCTGTCAAGCAAGCCATCTGTTGCTAAGGCTATTTAAACAAATGACTTAAAACGTGTGACAAAAAAAGTACGTATTATATGTCAAACTCATATGTAGGTTGACAGAGTAACAAATAAAATAGAGCACATTAATGTCATAAATATTAGAAAGCTAAAGTAAAATCCATGTTGCAGCTGACTGAGCCTGGCAAGTTAAGCAACTCCTGCTATGCTGTGGGGCAAGTTCAGTGCTTACCACCCAGCAGGAACTAAAGTTTTTATTTATCTTTTTACTCTGTCAGTTTGTCAGTATAGCACTGCTTTGTGATTTATAAAGTACAAATAAATATTTGTGCGGGTTTCTCTTGTATCTGTCTGCAAGGGTGAATTACAGCTCTCAAGTAGTTTAGTCCCTGTAGGTACCAGAAATGCAATTGCAATTCTCTAATGACAACGCACAGTATCTGCACTCACGGGAATGGAAAGCAAGTGCCACATGGCCCTAAGTCATGGCTTTATGCATCCCCGGAGGTTTGATACACGCCCTCCTTTCACCAGGAATCAAACCACTTTCAAGCACATGACTAATGACTCTACTTGCTTACTGAGATATTTGAAGGCATGTATGCTGTGGCACAATACAGCTTATTTTTTGTTTCACATGAAGCAAGAATAATTTTTGAAAGCTAGAGACTGTGGCAAGAGGCTGGAGAGAAATGTTAAATAGGAGAAAAAATCTGCTCCAGAAACCAAGCTGTGCAGTAGCTGCAGAGAGAACACAGAAGAGGCCTCCCCTCAAGAAGCAGTGTAAGATGGAAGGGGAATCATACAGTGGATTCCCTGAGAAAAATTCAAGCTAGACAAAAACAAAACCTTTACTTGCACAATACTACTTAAGAAAAATACAGCTTATAGCAGTAAAATAAATCCTTTCGTTGGTGTAGGCAGGGTGCAGGCTTACCAGTACAACTATGCTGCTTATAGGGATGATTTTTTTTTTTTTTTTTTAGGAACATAACATGCTGGATATGCAGAAGAAACTACTATTGGCTGCAGAATTATTTCAGAAATCTGTTTAATAGACTGCAACATGGATGTACAATATAATCATTTTCTTGGGGAAAAAAAGTCAGTCTGCTTTTCCTGAGTATTTTTGGATCTCAGTTACAATCTAAGAAACCATTCTCACAGTTACCATAAAACAATGAACCATCATGAACACAAAATATTTTAAATTCCACAGCCTGGTCTTAAACCTTCTCAGAATGATAAGTTACCTTATGTTAGATGCAAAACAGTTTAAATCATATTTAAAGACCTCTACTTTCTAGGAGATAATTACATTGTTAAGACCTTAACTCTGCTTTCTTCCATCATACTGTACATATTTATTTACCTCACATGCAGTAATTGGAGAGGAAAACACATTAGAGTGATCACAAGGCAACTTTTCCTCAAATATTTCTTACCAAGAACAGTAACTTAAGACTGTGTTCTCACTTGTCTTTTACAGAGGTAATGCAGGCTATTGCTCCATACATACACACATCATTACCCAGAGCTCCACAAGGCCTTCAAAATGGTCTGTGTTTTTAACTAGGTAGTAAAGGCTACAGTTCACTGTAGGGCAACTTGCAAACACCTAATGCTATTCTGCATCCTAGCCACCAGAATAATAATGATAGACAGCTTATCTGAAACTACCATAGGGGATACAAGGATGATTCTGAAAGACATGCCTACCCCCAAAGGCAACTGGTGTTAATGGTGCTTTGTGGAAATGACAGTGTTCAAATCTTTTCCGCATGCAAAAAAGTGGTACCTTGTCTACTAAGCATTTTGCTTCATTTCTGAATTGTTTTCATTCTTCTTTCATAGCAACAGATGTTTTGCATGCTATGATTCTGGCTTCTTCAGTAGATCTTGGCCCTTCTCTTCTATATCAATACCTACTGATTAGATCTTTATTTTCTTCTTCTTCTAATGATGTTTCTAACGCTTTCCCAGGTATCCCAAATAATGTTTGATCAATGGGCTTTATATTGTTTCTCCACCAAAACAAATTTGGAAGATGAAAATACACAAATCCATTATCATTGCATTTTCATCACCAAGCCAATTCTAAATGAAAAGGAACAGCTGGATACGTAATCCATTTTTTAATTGGCACCTGTCATTATTTATCCTGCATGGACAGCACTAGAATCAACATGATTTATTCTCTTCTACCTACCACCTCATCACTTCAGGAATATGCTGGTAACTATTCTTCCTCCTTTCTGAGCACAGAAAAACGCATAAATTCCACTATGCTTTATGTCAAGCTTTTCTCCTCCACTTTCTGGAAGATCTTCAGCTTTGTAATTCTAATACAAAAACATCTATCCTCAAAAAGGCTGCTTGAATAGGCCTCAGCTACCCTTCTTATTCCTATAGAATTTAAGCCCAAATCCCTTCATTTTCTTGAGCAGATAAATGTGTACACTTTGCATTCAAGATTCTTCTATTCTATATTCTTAAAAAGCAAGATCCAGATGGGTAAGCACACAATCAGGCTTTTGCTTGGTACTTTATACAAATTACCATTGCTTCAGTCACATCTGGAAAGTGAGCATTAAATTTGAAGACCTTCAAAGTACTCTTTTTAATCTTTAATGTAAAGGTCCCAGAGAGCATAAAAAGAAAACTCCTTGCCCAATTATTTCCTTCAGTACAGGACACAAAGCTATAAAGTAGTTGTGGCAACTTTTTTCCTCCTAATCAGTGAACAGAAAAAAAAGAACGTGAATCCAGTCCCTTTAAGTCTTTAAGTGTAGCTTCTGAGCAGTAGGCTCAAACACTCCCTACCATAGCAGGCTAAGGGGCTGAATCAGTATTTTGCAGTTGCTGGAGCACAACAATCTCATGTTTAGACTAGACAGGCAGCCATTCTCAGCTACTATTAAAAAGATGATCCAGTTTTTCCAAGATTGGAGAGGTCTGTTCAAGAAGGGAACCTGAAACCTGAGAAACTGAGGAATCTTGCACATCTGCTCTAAAGACAAGCTTCAGGAAAGAATAAAGTTTAAGATAAATCTTTCATTATTTGTTAATCTGAATATTTTTCTGCCCAAGTATACATTGGGCAGAAATATACAAAGGGTTGCTTTTGGATAGCAATCCTTAATCTGAGAAACCTATTTTTTCCATTGCATGACTCAAGATAGAGGATTCTGCTAAAGGTCAGGAAATCTAATTGCCTATTTCCAGTCAGGCATCGCAGAACTCAGCGTTTAAATCCTTACCTACAAATCAGAAACTGTAGCACAGAAAAACTAAAATGGAGATTAGTCTATTCCTTTTGATCAAATCATTTTTATCAAAAAAAATCATGAAATCAGGAATCATGAAAATTGGAATTGTAAATTCAACCAAAACTAAGACCTGCAATGGTCATTCTGAACAATGAGCTATAATTCAAGATTATATATGAAGGTATCCATAGTATATTGCAATTTCTTATCATACAAGTTCTCACAGACCAAATTCAAACTTTGCATATGAGGAGCATCACCTCAAATTCCTGTTGAAAACTCATACAAAACATAAAAAAAAGGCAGAAGGAACCCACATTTAAGCGTTCTAAGGTGACCAGATGTATAAAAAGACTTTCCTAGTGACATTTCACATAATAAATTTATATATAGCAGAATCACCAAAAGAATGCAAATATGAAGGAAAGTTCTAATGACAAATTAGGCTGAAACTCCTACATCATCCTACAAAAATTAGTCTTGACAAAGACATTTCTTTCAAAATGAATCATGCTATGAAATTAAATTCCCGTTAATGTTTTTAGAAGAAAGCTTTTTCAACTTTCTGAACTTTGCTCTGATGACTTACCAGTACTCAAAATGAAGAATTTTTACATAAAGTAGGGTTAATAGATATGGGTGACTTGTTTACAGGTGAGTTTTGCAAATTTATCTGTGCTGATAACAGTCATGAAAGATTTATTCAAAACTTGAGTTGCATAACAACAAGTGCAATAACTGAACAATACAGTTTTTTCAAAAGTTGGTAATATGGACATGGCGTTGGACAGAAGATAGAAAGTTAGACCAGCTTGAACTATTAATATTTGTGCGTTAAATTAAATATAGCTCAAAGAATCATAGAAAGTAACTAGTGAGCTTAAACAGAGGTAAGAAGTTCTTGTAAATAAAACTATCCTTGTAGCTTTCTCCTTAGAAAACAGCGTAATTGCCAGCCTGCTATACCAAGTTAATCATACTACTCAGTTTCCAGTGAGAACAGACTTCAGACATACTTACATTTTTCCTTATTGGTGTTACTGTTATGCAAAAAATCCCCATCAGAACGCATTGTAGGGAAGTCATCTTCATCATCTTCTACCACTAAATTTGAGAGAAAATTAGCATGAGGAAAGAGAAAACCTTTTCCTAAATTCTTTAGTGAGTAAGAAAAAATACAAGCATCTTCACAGCTAAGCAGCACTTCAAGTAACTTTTACAGTTTATGGTTACCAAGGCCCTGCATTTATTTCTGAAGACACTTTCAATATTATGGTCAGAAGCCATTAGGAGTTCAACATTTGCTCAATGTCCGAATTTAGCCCTCGGGGTAAAGAGAAAGGTATCTCAGAGTTATAACTGGATAAGCAAGGAGCCATCACTCATCAGCTATCTGTTCTTCTGTAGAGCTTGGAAAAAAAAGAAAAAAGTATAATTGTATTTACTATCTCCCTGATTCCCAGAGAAAACTCAAGAATGAATAGAAATGCCTCAGGAGAGGCATTTGACAAAAATATGACAACAAGCTATGTTCTGAAGAGGGAAGAAAAGAAGAGAAGCATGGGCATCCTCTATCAAGTCTGTAAGGATCTCAAGCAGGTGAAGTTGCATTGATTGGGGCTAGTATACTATACATCTCTGGAGGCTTGGCCTTATGAAAGAATGGATCCTGGTGACTTAAAACTAATATCCTATTGGTTTGTCACAAAAACAATAAGAGATACAGCAGTGAACTAACTTGAGTTCACCTTTTGGGTTTAAGCAGCTACCCCGCAGTAAAATCAAGGGCTTAAAAGAACATGATTTCAGTAAGGCTGACAGCAACAGTTTAGTAAGGAGATGTTCATGAAAATTCAACTTCAAAAGTGAAAACAGCTAACACTGTGTCCTGTGGAAATATCTATGTCTGCTCATTTTGCTAAGTAGTAATTTTAAGGTACTTATCTGTACATGAGAACAAACTACTTCAATGGCTATTATTTACTGTGTAACAAGTTAAGATTCTACAGAGTTAGCCTTTTCAATTAAACTTTTACCTTTATCCCTCTGGAGTTCGTCTTTGGAAACTGCATCCGCACAAGCATCAAAATATTTCTGTAAAGTATCAACTTGTCTACACAAGATGTCTCTAAAGGTTTCCATTTCTGCAAGCTTCTCACGTAAGCTATGACCCTTCTGAAAATACAAGAAAAGACAGCCTTGAATGCATGCTTCTATATAATTAGCAGTAGTTCAATGCCTAAGTAAAAATAAGAAAGTATAGCTTTGCCCTAACTGTGGGGAATAAGTTCTTCAGCTACACTAAAACTATGTAATATTGTCAGCATTTACAAAGCATTAGCATTAAAAATGTATTTAAGTAAATACAAATGCATTCACTTGTCTACTAGCCTTATTTTTTTTTTCCTCTTAACTGCATCTGCTACTTCAGAGCTTTCTACAAAAGCTGGCAGAGATCTTGCATGCTATCACATTTATACCAGTTTGCCTGAAAGCAGTCAGCTCCAGTGTCACAGACTAATATTTTCCTCCTTTTCAGCTTCTCCATTGCTCATTTGCCAGAAGTAAAGCCTGCCCAAGCTCAAGTGTTAAATATTTAAATGCACCAAAACAAAGAAGAGCATCATTTGACAGCTACTATTAATCACATTTGTTGAGTCAAGGAATTAGTATTCTTTCAGTCATAAGTCCTGCTATTTGCAGGAACAGGGCAGGTTAATTCCTCCTACAGGTTTGATTTTCCTGCCATTGGAAGATGACGCCCATTTAAAAGGCAAAACTGCACAGAGGCATGTGAAAGCTTCTTGTATCATCCGTCCAGCAACACATGCTGAATTACTAACATTTACAGTAAACCAAAGATCTGCTTTACTGGTTTTATATTTTCATAATTGTGAGCAAGTCTTCACATATTTGAAGTTATTTCCTTTTCAGCTACATAAATATCTTAATTACACATCAATACTATGAAAATATTAGTCACTAACCTTGAACGAAGAGGTGGATGTTGCAGAGTACCCACTTGCTCCAGAAACAAGAGACACCATGGATCCATGTCGTCGTAAACTTGACTCTGATCCATAGCCAGACTCAGTCTAAAATAAAGATCAAAAATACCAAACTAGAATGCTAGGCTTTTACTGAGAGAAATCATAAAAACAGGATTAAAGACATTTCTTCTAAAACAGAGCCATTCCTTCCAGGAAGTAGCAGGGACTTGGTGCTGCAAATTTAAAATTATAGTCCATGTAGCACCTATAAAGTTACTATGAACTCACATTGTTTGATACAATAATGAACTGCTCATCCTCAATCTAAAGAGTGAGGCAACAAATGAGGCCTTAAAAAATAAAATAATTTACTTTATAGGGATTACAGACAGCTAAAGGATAACTTCACCTCACGTTCCAAGGAACTACAGTCCTCTACAACTAATCAAAGGATTAACATCATTCCAGTTTGAAAGTAAATGGCCAGAGGCAACCCTTCAGTCATTCAAATGTTGCCGCATCATTGTAGCGATTTAAAAACAGCAAAAGAAGTCTTTTTCCAGACTTTAATATATTTTGTACTAGACTTGTTATGATAACAAAGAGCATAAAAAACTACATTAAGCAATGTATAATACTTAAAGCAAGAATATAGTAAAATTATACAGACATCAAAAACATATCTCTATTAAATAGTATGAAAAAAGTTCAAAAACTGACGTTTGATAATTTTTTTCATAAATGAAACCACATAAATGGATATTTAGGAACTAGAAGAAAAATAAAAGTTTCTCTACAGGTAAATACGAGTAGTTCATGCAGAGGCAAGTAGTCAAGGACAGCATTATGAAGGACTTTTAATAGGAGTAAAATTTTGTAGTAGCAGAGAAGTTCCAAGGAAAGAAGAGACTGCTTGCTATGGAATAAGACAAAAGCAGCAATTAAATTCCAGCTGTTGAACTTCTGGAAAAAAAATGGAAGCAGCATAGGTTTCAGAGACAGAACTAAGTGCTGAAAAAATATGATTCAAAAGAACTTGAAAAGTATTAATAGCAAGAAGAAAGGAGAAAAACAGTTGTTTCAAGCCCTGACTACTTGGAAAACATGGCAGGGCATGTGGAACAATACGTATGTTTGGCTACAAAGGAGAAGCAGTACAGAAACATAGCTATGAAGAAACAAAAATGTGACTGAAAAGAAAATATGAGTCCTGGAATATCCCACACAATATCTGAATGAACAAGAATGAATGAGATTATGCAGCAGAAACAAGCAAGGAGAAGCATAGACTCCATTTCTCTCTGTCCTGAAGATTGGGGCAGAAGAAAATGCTGAGCAAACAATAGTACTTTACAGAAACAGGATAAATATCAAAAGTAAAAGCTGAGAATGTGCACATGATAAAGAAACAGAAGTGTGGTTAGATAAAGGTACTTCAAGTCTTGGAGGAAGAAGGAAAAGTGACTAATTTACAAAGTATTTAAGATGAATTTAGAATTTTTTTTAAAGAAAATGAAACCAGTCATGTCAGTTTCATTGCTTATTTCAGCAAAAAAATATAGAAACACAGCTTATTTGAAACAGGAGAAAAGGAAACTTAAGTTTATTGACAGCTTAAAGTAAAATAAATGCAAGAGGCAGTTTCTCTAAGTCACACATACATTTAGACATACACTTACAAGTTTCTACCATAAACTATGTACTAAATCTATTTTATAAAGAGGAAGAGCTCTAGAAACTATCAAAGTGCAGGAACAAAGATGCTAATTTGTTCTTTTCTAGAACCTATATTAGTACCAGTTTAGAGTATGGCTTATACATATTGGAACAGATATTTTGGAAAAGAATATTCACAGTGAACACGGATGTCTTTTGGATTGTCAGTTCAAATACTATGCAGCACAACTTAGTAATATATTTGGGATACTAGCCCATATTTTCAATTGGAGACCTTCGAAGGCCTGAAAACATGAAAGCCAAGTACATATGATGTTTAAAATGGGCAACTGAGAACTCCAGGTACATTATTATTAAAAGAAAAAGGGGGGGGGGGGGGGGGCGGTATTTTGGGTATCACTATCAAGAAAACATTTAGAAATGTTTTAAAGCCTTGGAGCATCTTAGAATGTTTCTGCCAAGAGTTCGTCTAAATTGAAGTCTAAACAAAAACGCAGTTTTACTAGTATTGCCAGTGTTACTTCATCATACGCTATAAGTATTTAGAAGTTACTGAATATGGCTTTACTACAGTCACTTAGGAAGAATTCCCCTCTGTTTCTGTGCGAGTTGGATAAGCTAGAGAGGCAGCAAAATTTCTGTTTCAATACAATATGACTTCATGAGTAGATCTGTTTTAAAATGTAGTCAAAATAACCATGGCATTAAGATCTAAGCATTTTATACATCTATATAACTGAGAAAACAAGTGTCTCCTTTTTTTTTTTTCCTCCTGCAATAATACATGAGCAGAACATAACTATTCAAAACCTAGATCTAGGCTTTTGAATGGACATATTTTTGAATATTCAGAGTCATAGCTGATGAATAGACACAATCTTCATTAGAAACAGAGAGCCTTACAACTTACATTCTGCATTTCCTCCATTTCTTCCAATAGTAATCTTACATAATTACTTAATTCAGAGAAAAAAACAGCCTTCTAACTATATTTAATTTAAATTTATTTTTAAGAGATACTTTTTCAGCAGTACATGCATTTGATAGTCACTTGTGTTGGTGATTAACCGTTCCGTTAAACAGGTTTTCCATGATTCAAAATTGTTCGAGACAGTGACCTATCAGCTCACAAAATCAATAAAAAAGGCTGCTACATAAAAAGCATGTAGGCAATTTTAACTATTTGTAACTAAGCAGCAAGCTTAGCAGACTGCGCAGCACACAGTATCAATCTAAAGCATGCAAATGTACAGATCATGCTGATGGAAGTGTCTCACATGGGACTGTGCTTTAATAACTAGCAGGAAGAGAAAAGAAAATAAAGGTGGATGAAAAATCCTTATTTATAAGGGAGGGGGAGGCGAAAACACAAAGTACTGCTTTAAAACCAATGCCCAGACAAAGCACCAGCTCCCTGGAGCGCATACAGCAGCTCAAGGCAAACAAGCACCATGCCAAGCCCCATCATTCCGCTACCGTAGCATCTAAACCAGAGCAGGTCACTGCCATGCTTGTGCCTCACAAAGTGCATCATCAGGAACAGCAAGAATGCATAGCTGCTCCCAGGGAAGGAAGGTTGGCATCAGTTGCTTCCCTTCACTGAGTTTTTAGATGTGCAGGATAAAAATTGAAAGAGGAGGTAGAGTCCGTATGACAGAAGCTGATGGTCACTGCTGGAAAGCCAAGCGCGGAAGCTGTGTGAGCCCAAAGCTTTCAGCACTAGCACCCACTGCCGTGCTTGTTAGCCAGGTGCAGGTCCTTGGCATCCCATGCAGACACGGTCACCTCAAGGCTGCACTCAGTACTGGCACTTGGTAACGAACTGCAACACTTTCAGCTTCTACACTGCTGCATCAAATCCCTCAATCCTTCCAAAAGGTTTTTCCATTACGATGGATGAGAGCAAAGAGCCACGTGATCCAGCGCTTCATGGGTTTCTTTACTGGAGCAGGTGCTGGTATCAGCAGCAAGGCAGGACCTCAGAAAAGCTGCTTTCAGTCAAATAGAGTGTTTGCAGAATCATATTGCAGATCTCCATTACAGCTCTCACTGATCCGCCAGTTAAGGATATTCTGAAGTGGGTCAGTAATACTCTGGAGTAAAGCACAGGCTCATGGGAAAGCTCTCCCACTTAAAAAGAAAAAAAAAAAAATCATATCTCCAAGAATTCTTTTGATTATGTCTCGATTCAATGCCCAGTAAGTGCTTCAACGTACATGTTTGTCTATCTTGATGAACCTTTTCATCTTGCACTATAAATTATTTATTATTTTACATAACACACAAGCAGCAGGCAGCTCCTCCCTCCAAGACATACGGTCCACCCTCGGAAATGCCACAACAGACAGCAGGATGCAGCGATTCTAATCATGTTCTCAGCAGGAGCTGGGAAAATCCCCCTGCTGTCATTCACCACGCTAAGAAAATCTTGAGATCAATCCGCAAAGCAGTATCACAAACAAGACTGTAGCAGAACACAACAAGTAAAAAACAAATTGAGAGGAGCTGGAAGGTACTATGAAAGACTTAGCAGGGACTAAGC